>CM035785.1:22784638-23272138 GCA_020466265.1 Siphamia tubifer | reverse complement strand
CGGCTTTATTTTAGGATATTTTTTAAATGTTTATTATTTTTTCTTGCTTAAATAAGTATTATTTAAGATACACAGATACAGTTGTATTTTTACTTCAGTAAAGGAGTTGAATCAGTACTTGTACTTTTACCAGAGTATTTTTCCACACCAGTAGCTGAACTTCTACTGCAGTAAATAAGTAAGAATTCTATTTAAAAAGCACACTGACAAATAGTCTGAACTTTGTTGATTACACAACAGTGGAGGAAACCTCAATTCTTAGTTTCTTTTTCTGCCAGAAATCATCCAAACCTGGATAATGTAGAGTGACAAAACAAACATCTCCACCATCCAAAACAAACCCATGAATATTTATGTCTCATGTTTTGTCAGTTTTTGGTTCTGTTTGGATTTTCATGACATTTTACAGATGGATTCTTTGTGTTTTTGGAAACCAAACTTTATTACCAATGAATTTACAGACATCACTTTACACACATAAACATGTGATCACGTGCGTGGTAAGAGTGAAGGGTGGGGATGGGGACGGGGTGACATGGGGGGGGGGGGGGGGGGGTGTTAGGTCACTCATCTGTATGCAGCTGTTGCTAGGGAACCGTGGGAAACACATCACCAGTAACTGCTGCTTTGAAACATATCCCTTTACATTCAATCAGTAAGAGTGGTGGCCTCCACTGGTCTGCTCTGAACATCCTCAGTCCTCCCAGACCCAGATGCACACAAGACCCACACTGGGAAAAAAAAAAAAGCCTTCACGGTAAAATTCTGACAGCTGTTTTCACTGAAACACAACCGTACATTTACAGTAAAACATTTTCTTCATTTACAGGAAAAAATATGTTTTAACACAGTTAATTTTATGGTTTAAAAATGTTCTTGATTCTATGCTTTACTGTATACTTTACTGCTTTGCTTTTATTATTACTGTATCAAAGTGACAGCTGTGGTTGTCAGAACGCTACAGGTACAAACTGTATTTTTTTTACATGCAATACATGCAAAAATAGTCATATTTTACTGCACTGTACTGCAGCGTGTTGTCATTATCAGTATAACAAAATGTACATTAAACTGTGAAAAAATGATATTTTCAAGAAATGAATTAAAAAATTTGTGTTGAATGCAATATATATTATGGCATTTTTCCATTTTAAAACAATATACAAGAGTAAGGAAATTCATTTTTCATGAGAAAATAAGTAAAAAATACAGTTTTTCATGATAACATCATTTCACAGTGATTCAGTGTCATTTAAGTGTTCTTAGAGTTTACACATTTACACTGTCACAGTTTGTAGGTTTTTTGGGGGGGTGGGGTGATGAGTCTATGGAACTGAACTTTGGAATCTGGGTTTTTAAGACCCGATTGTAGGACACAGCCAGTGTGCCTTTTACGAAGGACCGCACAAGGGTTAAAAAAGGATTTCAACACAAAAAAATTACTGTAGAATTAACAGCAAAAAGATGTAATAGTCCAACATAAAACTGTTAGTGAAAATACAATGTGAAGTTGTTTATTTGAGAATCAAATACAGCTGTAGTTTTTACAAGGAGAGTATGTGGACAGAAGCAGATGTGTTTGTAAAAAAATTTATTATTGTTTGAGAAAGAGACAACGTGATGTAATTTAAATGACAAGAATACTGTATTAGAATAACAGCCCATTTGGTTTTTTAGATAATAATAATTTCAGATTTCAGAATATGTAAAATAACAGGAGTCTGTGATTCAGTTGGTAGTGCAGGTTGACCAATGACCAAAGGGTTGGTATCCTAGCTGCGACTACAGGTTACTTTGAAAATATGTTCACAGTTTTTCACAGGATTATTCTGGCAACCACAAGGGCCAGTTTGTTTGTTTTTTCCTAAAAACAGGATTTTTTTTTACTGTGTACGAACAGTGAACATAAAGGACAACTGAACAAATAAATGTTGAAAATAAATAAATATGTACTGTGATTTCAAACATCCACCCATATAGCACCAAACATTCCCAGTTCCCAAAGACCATTAATTACGTAGAAAATAAAGACACAAACAGTCAGCATCAACTCATAATGTAATGATTAATAATACATTATTAGCTCACCTATATAGCAACTCATAATGTAATAAATGCTCATAATGCTTTATACTGTGACAAAGGTAAAAAAATGATGATGATAATGTAACTTTTTGCACAATATAAACCATTGTTACATTATGAGCTGTTATTACATTATGAGTTAGCCTAGCCACACTAGACACCCCTAGCGGCAGAAAATCTAATGTGCTACCGTAGTAGTCTAGTTACACTCGATTCAACTTTTGGCGGGCGTAACAAAGTGACGCTCTAACGATTCGGAGACAAACAATTGGAAACAACGATAGAAGAACAACAATGATGATAGATAGCTGCCGATGGCTGGTGAGTTCCTGTTTCCTGAGTGGAGAATGTGAGAAACTACATCATCCCAAAGATTACGCTGATTGGTTGTAATACCATCCTATTGCATACTGAGGATTTAAAAGACAACCTTTTAGCCCCGCCTCCCCTGCTAATGAAGCACGACTATACCTATACATGCAGTGAATGTGGATAATGCGGTTAGGCTAACGTTATTACATTATGAGCCATTATTACATTATCAGCTGTTATTACATTTACATTTTTTAAATTTCATTATGAATTGCTACACCACCCTTAGAGGGATATAGTTTTTTTCACTGGCAGACCATTAGTTGATGGTTGAACTTGTTGTGCTTCAGGATGGAGTCCAGGAAGAGTCGGCCTTCAGCTCGCCAGTGTCCCCAGGAGACACCGTGTCATTCTCCGCAGGACTGTTTATTTTTTGACCTTTGCATTTGTTGTATCCCTCTGTTCCTCAGTTGGCTTTGCGAGCAGAGCCGTGTCCTCCGAGACCAGGGAAGGAGGACGAGATGAAAGATTCATACGGAGCGAGGTATAGCCAGATCTCCACTGGAGAGAGAGTTAATTAGGATCTCCCTTTCCCAGGCAATCACTCTGCTCTTGACATTTCATCTCACTTTTTCCTGAACAAATCTCCTCACGACTAGAGGAGACAGACAGACAGAGAAAGAGAGAGTGAGAGAAAGTGCTTGACCTTGGTGAGGTGTTGTGATGCATTTCTGGTTTTAGCCCACATCACTCTGTCTGCCCATGATAACGTTTAACATGAAACACTGGAATAATCCCACAGCTCTCCAACAACCTCCCTTCTATCACTTTAAAGGAAGAATCCCTTTCTTTTGTCAAATTCATCATTGGGTTGAAGAAGTGGGAAACATCTGTGGAATAATCTGGATCAATATCTAAACTTTTAAAATGATGGGTAAATATAAAATAATAACAAAATATAGAATATTATCTGCACATGTGACAATGTAGTTATAATATAGATCAGGGGTGTCAAAGTCATGTTAGTTCAGTTCCACATTCAGCCTAGGTCTGAATGTGGTCTGGTCTAAAAAGGACCAGACCAGTCAAATAATAACAGTGAAAAGAGTCAAACTACATTTTAATAATGTTTTCATCTATAATGTTTCCTTCAAAATGTGAAGAACATCAACAACTGGAGACATGTTCAGAAAAACAAGTGGCATTTGAAGCCTTTTCTGCCTCAGTCTATCAGTTTGTCTATTGCACATGTGCAGAACAACCGACATTTACATTACAAATACACTAAACATTTAGTAACAGGCAGAATATTCTTCCCTCAGGTTTTTCACATTTTATTCTTGCATTATAGTTTTCAAATGTCAATATTTTCATGTTATTTTTTTAAGTAAAATAAAATTTGAAGTTGTCATTGTCAGCATAATGTCAAATGTTGACAAATGTCACATCAAACCCAGAAGAAAATATGGATGTATTATTTTTTGTTTTTCTCTAGATAATATTGGTCTGTATGTGGAACCTGAACTAAAATCAGTTCCACAGCCTTGACTGTAGAATTATTGACCCTTGAAAATTCACCCCAGGGGCCACATTGGAACCTTTGGCGGGCCACATTTGGCCCCGGGTTGCATGTTTAATATCCCTGCAATAAAAGAAGAAGTCTGAATACTTGGGATGATTTTTCTCCCTCTTATGACAATAGCAAACACAGACATAATCATAGCTAGACCAAATGAAAAAAGCTTCAGTGTCCGGTGTGAAAGAGATAGATCTGACGGTTGACAGTAATAGAGAAAGTGGTTGCAGACAGATGGAGAGAGAGAGTGTGTGCAGAGGTAGAGTGTGTTTATTGTCCCCATCTCCCTGTCTGCCATTTGAAATTGGAGAAAACGAACTCTATTATTGGACACCGGTGCCAGTCCCAGCCAATGATCTGGCTTCATGATGGATCTGTTTAATGCAGACTTTATAGCTGGCAATCCCCTGCTGAGGGTTTTTCAGAAAGCTGACAGAGTGGTTGGAGGTAACCTGCGAGCAGAGAAAAGAGGAAAATTACAATTCTGAAATGACTTCAGCCCAAAGCTCAAAGCGGGAGCATGTTTCACAGTCCCCCACAACCTTTTTCACTCGACTCAAATAGTTGACTGAATTTCCGCACCTCTCACAGATTTCATCACGATAGGAACAAAACAGGTACACGTGGGAATATTTGTCAAAAAAAAAGGAAAAAAAGTAGAAATGTGAGTGAGTGCTAGTCCTGTGACAGCAGCGTTTTACAGTCACTGACATGTTTTATAGCAGGGTTCTCAAACTAGTAAACTAGGGTTCTCAGATTAGTAAAATAATAACAACTCCAATGTTTGGTTTGTTTTAGTACAAAAAACCCTATAAAATTATGAAAATACTTACTTTTAAATATCCACATTACTTAAAGGAGACCTATTATAGTCAGTTTTAACGGACATTATGTGAGTTTTCAGCACCTACAGAGTAGTTTTACATGATCTCCAGCTCAAAAAACTCCATAGTTATTTCATACCAGCGTTCACAAAAGTCCAGATCTTAGCCCATTTTTGTCTATGCCTGAAAAGATGGATTTTGGCTTCTGGCCAATTTCGCTGTTCTCTGATTGGCCAGCTCAGTGGAGCCTTCCTGGGGGGCAGAGCGAGAGGCAGACTGAGGTTTTGGGTCCGCCCCCACGTGTATTTGTTTACTGTGTGATAGCAGTAGGCTAACATAGGCCACTGTACACAGAGCTATCAACTCACATGTTTTTCGGTCTTAATATACATTTCTCTGGCGCACTGCTCTAACTATTGAACTGGGAGGAATCAAGCATGTTAATATTGTGGACCACTTGCACTTTATGTTATGTTAAATTGACCGCAAAAAATTAAATCTTCCCACAGTTTTATGGTTGGGACATCTTTTGGAAAGGAAAACAGTTAATATTTTCCTCCACAGTTGAAAAAAAAGGACAGACTGTTTTGGGAGGCATCTTCTCTCTTCTTCTTCAGGTTGGAAATATAACTCCTGGGAAAATTTGAATTATATGTGGGATGGGTGTGTTGGTGTTGGTAACCTGACTCACGTCATCTGGCTGCGTTTCGCCAAACTACACACTAGGCTCATGCAACCATCTGAGTATTGTGTAGTTCAGGCTTACTGAAAAACAAAGTAGCCAATCAGTGTTGCCGAGTAGGACTTCCCATAACTGCGCGGCGCTGTGGCTGTGTGTGCCACGGCTAATGTCACCATTGTCTCCTTGTCCTCTTCAGGTTTTTGCCATTCCCTTATCGTGTCCACAGTACTCTGGTGTCTCCCTACCAAACGAAGGTATTTCAGACATATGCCAGAGGATTTTTCTGGAACATCTGACATGTTAAGACCAAGTTCTGCAAGCCGCTGGTCTACCTGTTTTCCATAGGGAAGTTCAAGGAATATCCGCTGGCTGTTGCCGTAGTTGCCTTTTATCTTCAGATTTTCCCTGCACATATGACAATGGCCATTTACAGACAACACACTTGACCGTTTAGGTGCAGCTATACTGTCGCCGTTGTTTTTTATGATGGTCTGCTTGCAGTATGGCTCTTCTTCCTGCTGTCGCTCTAAGCTCTGTCACAGCTCGAGTTCAACGTGAGTGGCTGAAGCAGCATGTCAGTCAAGATGATGGAAAGATTCTTGATCTAATCACATGCAAGAATTTAAGATACGGTCCCTTCTTTGGTTTTCAAATATTGGTTGTGGGAGGGTCCCAGATGGTATCATGACACCATGTGGCGACAGTCAGGTTACGCTGTTGGAGCATTCGCCCCAATTGGATGCTTCAACCTGATGTCAGGTTTTGTACACATCTGGCAATGAACTGTTTAGAGCGGCAGGAAACCAGTTTGTAGGATTACGGCATAAACATTATAGCTCATGTTTTGTAACTTTGCTGAGGTTTGCAATCGACATCCAACTTAACATTTTATGCATGTAGAAAAACAGATATTGGCATTATAGTTCTACTTTAAGAAAAATAAGTGTAGTTTTAAGAATATGATTCCTCAACTTATCATTTATGTTTATTATGGATCAGTTCTACAAAGACCCTAAACACTTAGTTACCAATGTAAATATTTTCATCATGTTATGCTATTTGTTGCACTAAAATAAAGACAAAAATTTAAATTTTCATTATTTATTGGCATAATGAAATATATTTTTCATATCAAGTCAGAAGAAAATATGAAGTCTTTATTTTTTGTAGGATATTACGATATTATTTGACTGTAGATCATATTGGGGTCATATTTGTGGGACTTGAACTCAAATGAGTTTCCCAGCCTTGACTATGGAATTATTGCACTCCGAATTTGGCCCCTAGGCGTAATGTTTGAGACCCCTGTTTTATAGCCTGAGCTGCAGCTGCTACAGCCCACCAATGGTGCCAATGCGGCTCCTGGGATGAAGAGCATAATAACTTATTAAATTACTCCATATTTTCTTCTCAATTTTTTTTCTGTGTCTATAAATCATGACAACTTCCATGACAGTGTAAATGTATAAACACTAAAAACATGTTGATACTGTTTATATGACACTGAATCACTGTGAACAAAGTTTATCATGAAAAACCTTTTTTTTTTTTTTACATATTTTCTCATGAAAAAATACATTTCCCTACTCTTGTCTATTTTTTAAACAGAAAAATGCCATAATATGTATTACATTCAGTACTGCAATTTATTCCTTGAAAATAAAAACATTTTTCACAGTTTAACATCCCTTATGAAACAAAAATACATGGCATTATATTGAAACATTGCAATTGTAATATAATACATTATATTAAAAAATATATTACCATATATGGAAAAGTATTGCATATATTAAACAATATACTGTAATATATAATTAATATCACCCAACAGAGGAGAGGTTATTGTAAGCAGTGTGTGTGTGTGTGTGTGTGTGTGTGTGTGTGTGTGTGTGTGTGTGTGTGTGTGTGATGGCCCTCCAGTGTGTGTGTCCACAGAGTCATATCATGCTATAAGTCAATAAATACTTGAAATATCACCATGAAACTACATGGACATAGCTAATGTGCATCAGATGCAATGGTCCATTTGAGTAAAGGTCAAAGGTCAAGGTTGTATTTAGCAGAAAGGTCAAAATTACATTATTGGCTCTAATTCAAAAACGGGTTGTCATGGAAACCACAAAATATGGGCGAGATTAGGCCTTCTCTGAATACTTGTTTGATCATATATTTACAAATATAAAACATATATTGCACCGAAGAAAATAGCTACCCTATATTTTTACAGATAATTTTAATGAAACTCAATATCTTTCCACAATTATTATTAAGTGTATTACTCGATATATAGTAACATATATGAGTAAATATATTGTCTATTTAAATGTTAAAACTTTAAATATTTTTTCTGTAAATGAGGAAAATGTTTCACCATAAATTTACAGTCATGTTTTTGTCACAACCTTTCCCCCAGATCCCCTCCAGCTTCACCTGGCCCGCACTGCACAGCTGCAAGTGGTCGCGACTATTGAAGCAGTGAGACTTGCAGTTGCCGGTGTGGGACCATTTCAGTTTGTCACTTCCATAACCCGGATACTCTGCCATTTCTTTATCACCATAACCCGGACATTACTTTCATCACCACGGACTCTGGCTGATAAACTCCCAGATTTTGTTCCCTGTCTCTGTCGTTGTCTTTATTTTTGCTTCTGTTTTTATTAAATCTGTTCTCCCTTCAACACCAGGCATCTGAGTCCTCTCTCTACCTCACCCATCAGACAGTTTTAGCAATCACAGCTGCCACAATTTTACCATGAAGTAACTTCTTTTTTTGGTTGTTGTTTTTTTACAGTGCATATACCATCGTCAAGCCCACGGAGACAAAAAAAATAAATCAAGGTAATAAATATGTGATAATGGAGGTAACGTAGTTGTATTTGTCAATAAAGGCCTCTTGGACAATGCTGGTAATTAGCATAGGTCATGTGACTGCTGTCCAATCAGGGGTTTGTATTGACCAGTCCTTGCAGAGATTGAGCATATTATGGATGGACTCATTAAAAGGTTTGTATGGGTGTAGGTCAGCCAGGTGCTGACAGGTGCCAGTGAGATGAACGACTGTGTGTCCAAACACACACGCACCGCCGTCCTCACCGCCCAGTGAGGGCGACCGCTGCCAGTAGGAACAGTCGTCATGGAAATGAGGGTCAGCACCTTGCCATGCTTAATTCATAAATCTGCCGCTGTGACCGCTGATGACGCCTGTGTTTAGAGCCACAGACTTTTACAAACCATTTGTTTTTTCTGACATAAACAATATTGATATGAGTGTATCCTGGTAACATGTTTATTTAATCCCTGAAGCTAATTCACAGGATCTATTTGTGTGCATTTGTCTCCTTTAGAGTTTCCAGTAATGTCAAATGTCACTTTTTGAATATTTTAATTAAAATGCATGCATCTTGTACAAGAAATAGATTCATCCGTGCATATGCAATATAGTTTATCCATGGAATAACAAGAATAATATAATAAGAATAATACATTTTATTTGTATAGTGCTTTTCATGGCACTCAAAGACACTTTATATAAAATAAAAGCCAACTACAATAAAAACACACAAAGGACTTGCACATTAAAATGGTCAGAATGAAATTATTCAAATTTTAAAGCAATCTGAAATAAATGAGTTTTTAAAATGGATTTAAAATGTTGGTTAGAACAGTCAGGGGAATGACTTTAAAATCAGATGTATTATGACGTAACTGTTATAATAATATAGTATAAAATAATGATTAAATATTTTAACTGTAAGATATAAAGAACAGTTTTTTAGACAATAGATCTGTAAAATCTGATTTCAAGAGACCTTACAAAGATAATTTTCTCTTGTTCTATTATTATTATTATTATTATTATTATTATTATTATTATTATTATTATTATTATTATTATTATTATTATTATTATTATTATTATTATTATTTTATTTTATTTTAATTAATTTTTTTTGCTTGACTCAAGATAAAATAATTTACTAATAGAATAAATTAAAAGGATCTTGGTAAAAATGTCTTGAAAATAAGATTTTCAAGATATTTTGTCCATAAATCAGTTCTTATATCAGACTGAACAGTTTGTCTTTAGATGATCGTGTCTGATTTTAAGTCTGATGAGACATGTGGATAGAAATAATAAAAATAGATTTAGTTTCCAGTGGATGGATCTGGCGCCAGGAGCATTGTCCTGATTTAAAAAGAAATAAATAAAAAATACTACTTCTACTACTACTACTACTACTACTACTAATAATAATAATAATAATAATAATATATTCTTAATAATCACAATAATAAATGTAATATGGCACTTTTTGCAGAGACATTTCACAAAGTGCTGAAAAATGAAATCTGAAGTTATATACACACAGTTACACAGACACAAAGACACAGTCAGGCATCACTAAGTGTTTCAGTTTAAAGAATTAATTAGTTATTGGTTCTATTTAGAGATACAAATTGACTTCTGCCTGTAAATTTACAAAGATCATTTGTTTTCATATCACACGAAGAACAACATAGAAGGATGTTTAATTTGAAATATGAAAAGATGAGAACAAACAAATGTGTATTTGTGTTATTGGTGTCAGAATGTGGAATTGTTTGTCAATGAAAGAAAAGAGCGGTAAGAATATTTTTCAGTTTAACAGGATGTAGAGAGTGGAGAAATTATATGAAAAATACCTAATGAAGTTGATTTGATCGATATTTTGGATGTATTTGTTCATTGAAGTGTTTTTTTTTGCTGTAGTGGTTGTCATGGTGACTGAATAATAGCAAAATATTGTAAGAAAGGGTCAGCTATTCGATGTTTTCTTCATCCTGCTCCTTTCCAATTATAGAGATTGGAATGAATATATAAATAAGTGAAAAATTAAATATATCAAACCAAACTTTCATGTAGCACTAACAGGATCAGAACAAAGCAAAAATGTCTGCTTTCGAAGAAAAATGGGCCAATAGGACGCTGGCTCCGCTAAAAACAGCAGATATACATACAACGTAGCAAACACTTTTATGTCTGTGTGAACTGGAGCAGGAACCAAAGGTCCCTAATTGCTCAGAGGTTTCCAGGAATCCTTCCCCTGGCCTTAGAAATGGGCAGATTTAACCAAATCCCAAAACAGACTTTGTGGACTGTGTAATTTGTGGAAGTGGAAAATGGATCGCATTTTCCTTTGTATTGTTGTTGTTTGATGTTTATCTGAACCTCTGATATTTTCTGGAGCTGTGGTGATGTAGACAGCACGGATAGTTACGTCGGATGCTTATAGTCATTTTCTTCAGGGGCCACATTTAACTAAATTTTATCTTCAGTGGTCAAACCAGTAAAATAATAATATAATAATCAATAAATAATGACAACCACAAATATTTGTTTCTGTTTTTCTGAAAAAAAACAAACAAATAAAACATTAAATTATGAAAATACTACTACTTACTACTATTACTATCCAAACAAAAAAGATGTAAACCTGAAAAAAATACAATAAAAAAAAAAAAAATCTTCAGAAAAATAAGTGTAATAAGTTTAACAATATTCTGTCTCAACTTCTCATTAGTCCATGTGTTTTATTATGGATCAGTTCTACAAAGACACTAAACACTTATGAATAGTAGCAGAAAATGGATACAAATTGACTTAATTGTCTCAATTTGTTTACTGTAGATTTCTTCAGGTTTTTCCACATTGTATTGTTACAGGATAGTTTGTAAACGTAAAAATGTTCATAGAGACACACATTTAAAGTTATTATTTTTAGACAGAATGTAATATTGTTTTCCACATCAAACTGAGAAGAAAATATGGAGTCATTATTTATTCTAGGTAATTCTGTTATTAATCTGTATGTGAAACCTGAACTGAAATCAGTTCCACACCCTTCCCTGTCTGTGGAATTTTTACACTTTGCAAATTCACCCCATGGACCACATAGGAACCTTTGGCAGGCCGCATTTGGCCCCCGGGCCACATGTTTGAGATCCCTGTATTAGAGTGTTAATATAAGTGTTTGACATAAAGAACATCATTCAGGTATAAAGCAACACTACTGTTGTAACAGCCTCAGAACTATTATGGGAACAGTGATGTGATAAAACATCAAAATAAGACACAATAAAATCAAAACAAAGAAAGATAATTACACTTTAAGAATATAGTTTAAGAGTTCATCTTGAAGACATTATTACTTTATCCCAACACAATTAAAGCATTTACTGGTTATTTTCTGGATAAAATCCCTCATTTTAAGGCTCCATTCTTTTTTACGCCACTTTCTCACCATGTATTTAGTTCACAGATTTGGACACCCTTTCATCAACGCACAATGGGATTTTTTTCAGCCATAAAACTCAAATCATGATAAGGCATCAAATGTTTCTCCAGAGACTTTTCAAACAATCCCAATCTTGAAAGGGACAAATCAATATTATCCACTTTCCTGCAATTAGTTACAATGTCATTTGGAGTGAAAATTAACTCCAAGAGAAAAAAAACACACACTATTAAACTAATTGTCTGAGATAAAACTCAGCATGAAGCTTTTTTCTGTTTTTCAACTGCTTCATTGGAGATAGTGAATGTATAAGTTATGTAACATAAACAGTGAAAGGAAATGATAGAATAAATTAAACCTGTACAAAATATCAACAAAATATCATTACCACCATAAAGGAGTGTACAATATTTATACTGCAAACATGCAATCATTTTCTTTCTTTCTTTCTTTGTTTTTTTTTTTGTTTTCTGTGAATTTCCTGTTTTCCACACTATGGGTAAACACCACAGTGGTTTTCTCGAACACTTTAACATACTAGTTTTTCTGCCAAAAATGCCTACTGTTACTACTGCTTGAATCCAACTTTGTATATTGCTTTAAATATACAGTATATATATATATATATATGTATGTGTGTGTGTGTGTGTGTGTGTATATATATATATATATATATATATATATATATATATATATATATATATATATATATATATATATGTATTATTTTTTTAAACCTATCTTGTCATTTGTCCTTAACAGAAGAATGTTAGTCTCACTCTTTTTGGTGCTAAAGCTAATTAGCTAATTAGAGACTTCATACTGTGCATGAGGCTCAGCTTGGTTTAATACTGAGTTTATCATGAGTTTTGATTTAAACCATATTTCAAACCAGGGTGAAAGAGACAGAGAGAGTGGAAAAAAAGAATTAAAAAAGTTGGTGCAGGGGAAAAAAGCTCCATAAAAAAGACGATAACAACAACAATATCAACCATGATAGCAACAACAACCAGAACAAGAACTGGGCAAAAAAAATAATAAATACATTATTTATAATAATTTAAACATGAAAAAGAAACAAAATCAGATCTATTACAGACATTATTTTTATATGCAGTATTTCCAAAACAGGCAAACAATGACATTTTTTTTATTGAATTTTTTTTGTATCAAGACAGTGTTTTGTACTTTGTGTACAGCATATACATTACATTTACAATCACACTGAGGATTATTTTACATAACGTATACAGTTGATCACATGCAACATTATTATTTCTATGAATACAGCAGCTCAACCTTTATTTTAAACATCCCATACTTGTATTCAGCAGTCTGCCCCCCCCCCCCCCCCCCCCTAAAAAAAAGAACCAGAGTGCCTCTCCTAACACATTAATAAGTGGTCATCTGTGAGAATGTAATTTCCAACATATACATAAGTTATTATGAAATAATATCTTACTAAAAAGTAATAATAATAATAGTAGTAAAAAATATAGAACTATAGAAAGCAGAGGTCTGTTGTGTGTTCTACTTACTCATCTACAGGGTCCATATTCTTTACAAAATTAAAGAAGGGTCGCCACATTCTGTTAGTCTTTTAAAATGTAGGTTCTTCTTTCTAAGTGAACACCTGACACCATCTGTTGGAACCAATGGGCTGTGATTGGGTTGCAAGCATTTTTCCAAAGTAATGTGACACAATTTCTTTGGATGAATCAAGCCCAGATCTATAAATACTTGTTCCTCTTTATTATAATTATGCATTTCTGGATATATCCCCCCAAAAAAACAAACAAACAAACATTGAGATCTGCTTTAAAATATTATTTTCCATTCTAAATCTTACCTCTTACATTGTCAAGTACAGTGGAAGAATGTTCCTTTGGCCTACCAACATTTTGAGCAAATATCTGGTATATTTTTATTGTACTGGTTAAGATCTGTTGGTGTCACATATGTGACACCAACCATGTGACAACAACAACCATGTGACAACACCATTCATTAACCATTTGTCCTGTATTAATTTTAGACGTGACAAAAGTTAAATCAGCTTGACATTAAATATATTGTACTTAAAACAACATTTCCAGAACTTCACACATTTTAACTTGAATTCACTTATATTTTAATTGTACATTACTTACATTTTTAAGGCAACCACTTTCCTCATTTTTTTAAAGTAAATTAAACTTATCTGGGCTTACAGTGTACAAAGAACTGGCTCATTTACATTAAGTAAATTTTTTTCTTAGTATATGAAATTAGCATTTCTGTATGTGAAATGCAGTATTGTCATTAACCCAGTGTTGTACACCCACATCACTACTTCTGCCAATATGATTCAGCCATATATTAAATAACAATGAATAATAATGACTTCCATAAAGAGTGCAGATATTTGTAGATTCAACCTCAGCAAAGCTTGTGTTTTTCTCATTAAATGAAACGTATATAAGTGTAGTGTAGTGAGTGTTTTCAGCTCATTTCTTTAGTTCTGCTACAGACTTATTCTCCATTCAAACTGCACATGTAATGACCAACCACAAAGCACTTTTATCAACAAATGAAAAATGCTTTTCTTTCCTTGTATTATTTTGGGGGAAAAAACAACAACAATGGGGTGAATGTGTGATATGAAAATGGAGGCAGAGCGATTATAAATATATAATTACCTAAAGCACATCTTTTCTCCTCTTATCTTCTGTGCTTTAATCTCATTGTGAGTGATCTTCTGTTCATTCATTCAGGACTCAAAGTTTATTTGTTTCTGGTTATCTGAGTTCAAGTACTGTCTATCTGCACCAACTAAAACTGAAATATAAACACAAAAATATGGTTAGAGCAGCAGTATGACATTCCCTGGACACGTGGGCATATACTCTGATTTTCACAGTAAAAGAGTTTGTAAATCTTACAATGAAAAACTCCAAACATGACAGTGTAAATGTGTAAACTCTAAAACACTTTGATACTATTTATATGACACTGAATCACTGTGAAAAAAAAAACTTCATTATGAAAAACTGTATTTCTTAACATATTTTCTCTTAAAAAAATCACATTTTTCTATTTTTTTTTAATGGACAAATGCCATGCATGTGCATGTTGAATGTATTACACCAATAGTGTAATTTTTACATTTATTTCTTGAAAATAAAAGTTTAATGTACATTTTGTTGTCATGACAACATGCTGCAGTATGTATAACAAATACATGACAATTTTTAATGCATTACATGTTAACAAAAATAAAATACAGTTGGTATCTGTAGTGTTCTGTCAACAACAGCTGCTGCTATGATACTGTAATAATAAAAACCAAATCATATACATTTTCAAGTAAAACAGGGTATTTTTAAAAAACGTTAAAACTTTGCCCTTTATGGTAAAGCATAGAATCAAGTACATTTTTAAACTGTAAAGTTAACTGTGTCAATACATATTTTTTCTGTAAATGAGGAAAACATTTTACTGAAAATTTACGGTCACGTTTCAACGAGCTGCTGGAATTTTAAGATAAGATAACATAAGATATCCTTTATTTGTCCCGCAATGGGAAATTTCAGTTTTTAGAAACAATGATATGTACACTAATTACTCATTTTGTTCTGGTAATTAGGCTGTTCAGGGAGTCTGTGGGGTGAGGAGCGGGGGTGCTACCTCTGTCTACTCATAGTGCCAGGTGAGGGGGTCACACCCTACACTGAAGTCATTTTGGCTACTTCTGTGTGAATGTAATAAATTGTCCTGTTTGCTGATGACACGACAATTCTGTACTCGGGTGAAAAAATTGAGGAACTCCTGAATGAGGTCACCAATGAATTAGTTAAATTGCAATACTGGTTTGCTCGAAACAAATGATCATTAAATACCATAAAGACTAAAATGATGTTCTTTGGGAAGTGTGACATAGACAAGCTATGCTAAGCTACGATCAATAATGTAGAAATAGACAGAGTCAAAACACACACTTTTCTGGGTGTAGCTATTGATCATAAAGTATCCTGGAAACCATACATCACAAATATTAAGACCAAGGCAGAAATGATTATAGCTTTGATGACTAAATCCAAAGCTACTCTAGACAAGAAAGTTTTATTCATAATCTATAATTGTCTTATTTGACTTTACTTTACTTACTGTGTCGAGATCTGGGGAAAGTCATATAAAAGTAATATTGAAGCATTATATAAAATACAAAAAAAGGGTCAGAATTGTTAATTTACTTGGATATTGTGAATATACAAATGCTTTGTTTCTTCAAGCAAAAATTTTGAAGCTTAGTGATCTTGTAAAATTTAAAACAAATCAGTTAATGTCTAAAGTTAAAAAGAAAATGCTTCCAGTGAACATTCAATGTTCTGCACACAAGAAGGACAATATTCATTTTAAAACCCTGTACTCCCACACAACTTTAAAAAGTATCTATGTCTCCAGGAGTAAAGATGTAAACTGGTGGAACCGCTTCAATGATGAAATCAAAGCTGCAAAAAATCTGGTTCAACTCAAAAAGATCTGTAAAAGTTTCCTTCTGCATAAATATGGAGAGGAAGAAATACATTACACTTTAGGAAACAAATAAATGTCCCTTACTGACAAAATACATAAAATAAACAAAATATATAATGTAATATAAATATATAATATAAAATGTGGTAGGAAGCTCTTCATATGTTTTCTTTTGCTTTATTATAAAGTGTATGTCCATAAATAAAAATGTACAAGTGCTGCAAAAATAGAACAGCTGAATGCAGTAGGTTCAGATTTAAAGCATATGGTCAAGATGGACATTGAAATGAGTGATGGAAATGAAATTCTGCTCAAATAAAAATAACTGAACTGAACTGAATGTGAGAATGAGGTATAAAAACACATTATATTCTAAAGTAAAGTAAATTTTTTAATGAACCTTCCGGAAACATCCACCCAGGTGGACACATGTTTAATTTTGGAAGTAAAGTAATTGGTTTTTAAACTGCTATATCAGAAAGTGAAACACTGTGTGGAAAAATCTGAAATAAAAACATTTTTAATTGGTGCTAATCTGATGTTTTCTTACATTATACCATATAAAACAGTCTTTTTTAAAATGAAAACTTAGTTACAGTCAAATATAAACTAGCAAATGATTTACACTCAACATGTTTCTGCAGATCGGGTTTTATCAAAAACAGCAAAGACACAGTAATTGTATGAATTGTTGTATATGAGACGAAACACAAGCATGTACTGTTAACTGATAATGCAACTAAAACACACAAACCCATGAATATATGAGAAGAGCTCTAGTATACGTAAGTGTCCATTGTAAACACTGGTATGCATGAAAGGGTTAAAATGTGATGAAAATAAAATATAGAAATAAATAAAAGAAATAAAGGACATTTAAATAGGAATAAAATGCAGAAATAAATTCAGGGCTGAATAGAATAGAAGAATAGAATGCCTTTATTGTCACTATACAAAAAGTACTATGCAATTAGGACATGCCATCATCATCAGATGTCATTCTGAAAAAGTATATAAAAAGTTGCAAGTAATAAATAATAAATAGGAATAAAAAGAACAGACTAACAAACAGCTTTCACACAAGGGTCCTTCAACAGCAGTAGAAAATGAAAATAGCAAAATATAAATAAGGGCAAAATAAATAAAAGATACAGAAATAAATTTATCAGCTCTTTTTATGTTTATAGATTTATTTGTGTATTTATTTTTCAATATGACAAGAGGGTTCGAATGCAGACTAGGGCATTAACGACTTTTTCAAGTCGTCTTATCTGTCCACACGTCTGTCACACGTCCTCACTTTTATATAACGTGTAAAAAGTTTAAGGCTAATAAGCTGAACACAACACTGTTCATATCATGTGTTTGGGGAAAAAAGAGCATGTTGTCATAATGCAGGTTGTCTGCGCTGCTTATCACGCAGGTTAGGTAGCGAATGCTGCTGTATCATTCACATTAGCCAATACCTCTTCAGATGCCGTGCCGTTTTTTTCATCTAAAGTGAAGTATTTCCACACATGCATGTGTGTGTGTCAGTATGGTTTTGTTCGCCCACCACAACTGCAGGTGTCTTGTTTATGTCTGGTCTGTGTTTACGCGCTGAGAGAAAGAGAGAGAGAGAGAGAGAGAGAGAATACTGTAACGTGTGACTTGTCGACTCCTCCAAATTTAAGTCGACTTGTGCTACGGAAGTCGATGTGTTGACTAGTCGACATTTTACTTAATGCCCTAATGCAGACTGAAAAACGATAGTGCCCAGTGTTGGGAAAGTTCACCTTGATTAGGAACTAGTTCAAAGTTCAGTTCAAGTTACTCAATATGAATTAGTTCAGTTCATCGTTCATTCTTCCAAATTATGAACTTGAAGTTCATGGACCCCAAAATTAACTTTTTCATTCTTTTTTTTGTGTTATTATTGTAAACTTATTATTAACCATTCCTGACGTTATCCTGTAGTCAGTAAATCAGCCCGAGAGGGCTGAATTAAGTACCTTACCCCGGGGTTAACTTTCCTCTGCAAGTTTTTAGAACACAAGGAGCTGTTTTAGTGAGCTTCGTTTTCAATGTGTATTTCCAAGAACGGGAACACCTGCTACGGTCGCCGGTCACACTCTGTACATTTAAATCTTATTCTCCGCTCCCAAAAACTCTCTGCACCCCTCTCTCTCTCTGCCAAAACGCTTCTCATTGCCTATTCCACAACATCATGTTGCCAAAATTTTTTCAGAATAATACAAAAATTACATCTATGATAATGCTGTGTTTTGATCCCATTTTATACCTTATAGGACTCTATAATTGCAACGTAATAACAACGAAATATGAACTACATAAGAGGGCAGTTCAATAAATGCCAGAATAACAGCGTTCACAACTTCCCATTCATTTTGCCAAAATGAACAGGACGTTCGTCAAAAATATGATATAGTTCGTGAACGATCGTTCAATCAACTCGTTCAGGTACAATACTGATAGTGCCAATGGCCCTGTGCTCATCTGGACCTCACAGCTGTGATGTCAACAAAAGGGAGTCATTCAATAGATCTTAAAATCGGTATTGAAAACCGATGACAATTGAGGGAGAAACGATTTTAGTGACAGACTGGAAAAAAAAACCAAAGTTGTAAACAAATTGTTTACAAAGGCATATTTCGACAAACAAAGTGATACGTTTTGTGCCTAATCCTTAGATCTATCTAAGGAATCAATTAGAATTGAAATCCATTGACAATTGAGGGAGGAGAAGTGATTTTAGGGATTTGTGGATGACGACGGACGCAGACAGACGAAGCTTGATGGCAATAGCTCATCGCAACTTCGTCGGTATGAGCCAATAACTACGTCTACTGTATACCATGCACACACACACACACACACACACACACACACACACTACAATGGGCATATTTATGACTGTTCTTGTATTTATAGCTAAAATAAATAATAAAAGTAATAAATAATAATAATTATACTGTTTTTTATTTAATTATATATTATTCTATATTATCTGTCACGTGGAGCTGCCAAACCGATTGTAAAAGTAAATGTTGTTGAACAGGTTTCTTGTAACAAAAAATCTTTCTATTCTATTCTTGTCTCGTCATCTGAACCTACTTTATCCTCACTAGGGTCGCGGGGGTCACTGGGGGCCTAATCCAGCTACAATGGGTGAAGGCGGGGTACACCTTGTATGAGTCACCAGTTCATAGACAAACAATCACTCTCGCATTCACAACTATGGACAATTTACATTAACCAATTAACCTATCAGTGCATGTGTTTGGATGGTGGGAGGAAACTGGAGTAACCGGTGGGGGGGGGGGGGTCGGGCATGCAAACTCCACACAGAAAGGTCTGGTGTGGGTCTATTCTATTCTTTTGTACACCGCTGGGTCAGACTGTTCTTTAAGTCTGAAGAGTTTTTGGTTCAAGTATGTCATGTACCCAGGGGGTCCCCACATTTCCACAGTACAAATATCATGTTATAACTCCTTATCCTAATTATGACACTCCCGTTCTCTCTCATACACCCCATCCCCGCACAACAAAAAGCTTCCTCCAATTTTAGATGATAATTTAGCAATATACCACGCCCTAATGATTATTGATGTGTATTATCATTGAATGAAATGTGCTTAGTGTGCTTGAAATTGAATTGGGAGGCGTACGTTTGCTCTGACGCCGCGGGGCAAATACCAAGAGTCATTAGACGCGCTTCTCAGATAAAAACGTAAACTCTCTTCCGCTGCACATTCAGCTCCCTCTGGCTGATAGAGAGGCTTATTAGGAAAATATTGTCTGACTTGTTCCCTCGCTCCACTGTACAATTATGTCGACAAATGTAAGAAACAGAACGCACAACAATGAATTATGAGAATAGCTTAAAGTCAGAGAATTTTGTTTTTTTTAGACAGGATTTTTATAATGTTGGTGATCTAGAAAATAAAAGTTTTTCAGTACATCACGTAAATTAAACTGATAAAATTTTACATTACTGAGGTAATCATATATTCAAATGATATTGAAATACAAATGCAAAAACGAATCTGAATGAATGACTGTTTGTACACTGCACATCACATATATTAAAATATAGAACAATAATAATTATACTGATGTATGTAAGATATGAGACACTGTCAGGTAGACTTATACACTCACTATGTAAAAGTCAGGGGTCTCAAACAAATGTGGCCTGTGGGATGAAGAGCATAAAAACCTATTAAATGACTCCATATTTTCGTCTCAGTTTTTTCTTTGCCTATAAATAACGACAACTTCAACTTTTTGTCATTGTTTTAGTGCAAAAAATTATGTTAAATTATGAAAATATTGACATTTACAAACTATCTCGTAGCAATGAAATGTGAATAACCTGAAATGTCAAAAGAAAATTAGACATTTAATAGGTTATTATGCTCTCCATCCCAAAGGGCCACATTGGAAACATTGGCGGGCCGCATTTGGCCCCCGGCCGCATGTTTGAGACCCCTGATCTAAACCTTCTAAATCAGGGGTCGAAAACCTTTAACATCCAAAGAGCCATTGGAGACCAGTTTCCACAAAAAAGAAAACACTGGGAGCTGCTCATCATCTTTAAAATTCTCAGTGAATGTGTCCCAAACCTTACCTTTTTTTTCCAGAGCTTCCACTCTCTCAACTGGACTTTCTCTCTTGCTCCCTCCATACTGTAGTAGCTATACGTCTGACGTTGTACATCACCTTCATGGAAATTCAGTTAATAAAACGTATTTACAAGGTTATTTTAATGTTCATCTTAAACAACAAATGACCTGACCAACCGCAACCTAAATATCATTAAAAATATTTCTCAATGATCCGCAACTGCAGGTGATCGTGGGGACCCGCTCAGCCTGTGCATCACTGGTAAGCAGTGTTGAGAAAGTTCACCTTGATTAGAAACCAGTTCAAAGTTCAGTTCAAGTTACTAAATATGAATTAGTTCAGTTCATCGTTCATTCTTCCAAAATATGAACCAGAAGTTCATGGATCGCAAAATGAACTTTTTCATTCTTTTTTTGTGTTATTATTGTAAACGTATTATTAACCATTCCTGACATTATCCTGACCGTAGTCAGGAAATCAGGGTAAAATGCCGTCCTCGGCCTGGGGTTAACTTTCCTCTGCAGGTTCTTAGAACACAAGGAGCGGTTTCAGTGAGCTTCGTTTTCAATGTTTATTTCCAAGAACGAGACAACACCTGCTCCGGTCGCTGGTCACACTCTGTACATTTAACTCTTTCTCTCCGCTCCCAAAAACTCTCTGCACCCCTCTCTCTCTCTCTCTCTCAACATTTGTTCAGAATAAAACAAAAATGACATCTATGATAACGCTGTGTTTTGATCCCATTTTATACCTTATAGGACTCAATAATTACAATGTGATAAGAACAAAATGTGAACTACATAAGAGCGCAGTTCAATAAATGCCAGAATAACCACGTTCACCAAAAATATATCATTCAATGAACGATCGTTCAGGTACAACACTGCTGGTAAGTAGCTACAAGTACTTTCTTTACTGTTCTTAGTAGATTTTTTAGGTATCTGTAATTTACTTGAGTACTTTTTATTTTACGCCCTACATTTTTGCATAAATATGTTATTTATGTAGCCCACCTATACCCTGCATATAAGGGCCCCTGAGTTCTTTCTAACTCAAACTATTAATTTCGTTAAAATTTCCAATGTATATACTAATCCCAGTTCCTTTTACTTTACCAATTTATACATACACATCAATAGTGAAACATAAAAACCACCAAAGATCTAAAATATATTAAAAAAAATTATAGTTTACTAAATAATAATTTCAGGAAAAAAGGTTACAATACAATCCAATTATGTAAGTGGCCACTCACCATACATACACACACACACACACACACACACACAGTCATATAGCCGGCAGTTACCGCTACTAGTAAGTTATGTTGCAGGCCTGAACGTTGTTTGGGTGCGATGTAGAAGATGGTGATGAATGTAGAAGAAGGTGATGGATGAATGAAGATGGCGATGGATGAAGAGATGATGCAAAGTCATGTTAGTTCAGTTCCACATTCAGCCCAATATGATCTAAAAAGAACCAGACCAGCCAAATAATAACAGTGAAAAGAGTCAAATTACATCATGATAATGTTTACATTTATAATGTTTCCCTCACAATGTCAACAACTGGACACATGTTCAGAAAAACAAATGACATTTGAAGCATTTTCTGCCTCAGTCTATCAGTTTGTCATTTGCACATGTGCAGAAAAACTGACATTTCCATTACAAATACACTAAACATTTAGTAACAGGCAGAATATTTGTAAAAATGACACTGAGTTCTCTTCACATATTTCAGCTGCTTCATATTTGTTCAAGTATTTATTCAGGTTTTTGGAAAAGGATAGTTTTTTAATATAAAGATTTTCATGTAATTTGACTTTTTTACTTTAAAATCTGCAGTTTTCATTATTTATAGGTAATTATGATCATATTTTACTGCTCTGACCCAGTTTACATCACAATATTCTGCATGTATAACCTGAATTCACATCAGTTTTACACAGTTAATATTATTATTCATCTTACAGGCCAGATTGGACCCTTTCATGGGCTGGATTTGGCCCCCGGATCTTATATATGACACCTCTGGTCGAAAGTGTGACCCATTTTCTATTCAAATACTCTGATCTTTTTCTGTCATCCTATTTCATTCTGCATGTTTGTGTGACCACACCTCTAACCACAGACCATGTGTCCTATCCCAGATGAATTACAACAGATGACCATCTCTGGAAGATGTCAGAGCTAAATATGTTTATTGGCCCTAATAGGGATATTTACGTGCACATAAAGCACATAAAAATACTACCTATAAAAACTGAGGGAACGTCATTCTGTTAATATGTCCTTCTTGAAAATGTGGTATTTATTTTTATGAAATGTTCCTCACAAGGATATCTTGACAATTCCGGCGTCAGACAGGAAGAGTAATTTGGTCTCCACATGGACCCAACGTCTGCCCTCCTTACTGAAGAGGTCAAAGGTCAGCCAGATTGTCTTACCTCAGAGACAGGGTGGCTCCTGTTTAAGCCACAAACCACCCATCTACGTATGAGTTCCCACCAAGGATTTACCAGAACACACAGATACAGTGTCCATGGCAGCTTTTTTTCTTTGTTGTTTCGGTAACACTTTACAATAAGGGTACATGAATCATGTTGGAATCATGGTCTGATTCATGATGAATTAACATATGACTCATGTATGTACTAATGATTAATATATCATGAGTCATGAAAGGATTCCTGTTGGAATCATGATGACTCATGATGAGTCACTATTAATATATCATGAATTAACACTGCTGTTAATTCATGTTGTTAATATATCATGAATTGTTAATTCATGTTGTTAATATATCATGAATTAACACTGCTGTTAATTCATGTTGTTAATATATCATGAATTAACACTGCTGTTAATTCATGTTGTTAATATATCATGAATTGTTAATTCATGTTGTTAATATATCATGTATTAGCACTGCTGATAGCTATCAATCAAATTATATATGAATCAGACTTTAGTGAAGGGTGCATGAGTAATGATGGAGTAATATCTGATTTATGGTGAATTAAAACTAGGACGGGGGCTTCCAACCTTCATATCCGTCACCTGCTGGCCGTGGTCTACTTACCCCTCTGCTGGACTCAGCCCCTGGCCTACTGTTTTCCATAAGTCATATTCATGATGAATTAACTTATTACTTAGCAAAATCTTTTGAGTCACTATATGAGTCATGATATATTAATGATTAACATATGATGAATTAATGTATGAACAAGCATATTCATGATGAATTAATGTATGAACAAACATATTCATGATGAATTAATGTATTACTTAGCAAAATCTTTTGAGTCACTATAGGAGTCATGATATATTAATGATTAACATATCATGAATTAATGTATGAACAAGAGATATTCCTACTGTGTTAATACATACTCTGAAAATAATTCATGTCTGACTCATGATAGGTTGCCCCTTATTCTGCAGTCATGACATTATCATGATTACTACACCATGAGTTAATGTATGAACAAGAGATATTCATGATGAATTAATGTATGAACAAGAGATATTCATGATGAATTAACATATTACTTAGCAAAATCTTTTGAGTCACCATATGAGTCATGGTATATTAATGATTAACATACCATTAATTAATGTATAAAGATGTGATATTCAGAATGTGTTAATATACACTTAGAGAAGAAATTATGATTAAAGTTTTCTTTGCCTCTTATTGTAAAGTCATGACATCACAATCATAACTATACTATTAACCAGTGTGTAATATACTATTACAATACAAATGATTTATATAAACCAAGTGAAATCACAGCATTGTGTATTTTCCGAATGTCATCAATACAACCAAAATACCAGATTGGGTACAACAACATTTTAATAACCAAAAATATCCAAAGGCAGATCACAGAGAGAGAGAGAGAGAGAGAGAGAGAGAGAGAGAGAGAAAGAGAGAGAGAGAGAGAGAAATGAAAAGTCTCTCGTGTTTTCCACAGTACACGGATGCATTGTCCTGCATGAAAAAAGTTAAAAAGTGCCCAAAAGTCAAGTCAAAATCTGCCTTGTTCAGAGAGACAACCAGAAGGAGGTTTTCCTGCCGCCTTCTCCGCAACCAGCCGTTTCTGGCGATCACGCACTCCTAATATGACGAATACCCACTTTTTCTGTCGGCATGTTGCTGCAGCCCTTCCGCGGTGATACTGTAAAACACAAAAAGCAAAAATGGCAGACTCATGGTGAGGACAAGGGGGAGTTTGTTAAAAAAAAAAAAGTTTGAGAACTACCACATTAGTGTATGTGACCTTTTCTTTTTTGCAGCATATCATCAAATTAGTGTCCACCATGCCAAACAACGCCAAAGCGATCACATGGAACAAGCTCCAGCAGCACCTACTGTCCCATGCCCACACTAAACTAAATATGTGGA
Organism: Siphamia tubifer; assembly: GCA_020466265.1. Taxonomy (NCBI): domain Eukaryota; kingdom Metazoa; phylum Chordata; class Actinopteri; order Kurtiformes; family Apogonidae; genus Siphamia; species Siphamia tubifer. The sequence goes on along the minus strand of CM035785.1, from coordinate 23,246,830 downwards.
TTAGAGATGGTCTCCACAGCCACCTTTTGCACCACAAGAACAAAACCTTCACTGACAGGACACTGTGTATAATAATAATAATAATAAAAATAGACTTGTCTTTTTATGTCACCAATGCTGACCTCATTTAAAATAATATAAGTGCTGGTGAAATTTGCCTTTGAGTAGTAAACAAGTGCATGCAAAATTTTAGCTGTTTTGTAAAAATAATAATAAAAAAAGACAAAGTTTAGCCCTTGATTTCATCCCAGATTAAAATTTTGCCCCACTGTGAATTTCAGTTTGACACCCCTGCCCTATCCCACCAAAATACTGCCTCTGGTTCAGTTTCATCATGCAAATATTCCACTATTTTAGCCACCTTGGGTTCCATGAAAGGCACCATATAAAACTAAGTTATTATTTTCACATTTCTGTAAGAACAACAGTGTTTCGGGGAAATTGTCAGAGGTGGAAAAACTACTGAAAAAATATAGTTGAATAAAATTATCTTTTTTCAGTAGTTTTTCCACCTCTGACAATTTCCCCGAAACACTGTTGTTCTTACAGCGATGTGAAAATAATAACTTAGTTTTATATGGTGCCTTTCATGGAACCCAAGGTGGCTAAAATAGTGAATATTTGCATGATGAAACTGAACCAGAGGCAGTATTTTGGTGGGATAGGGCAGGGGTGTCAAACTGAAATTCACAGTGGGGCAAAATTTTAATCTGGGCTAAAATCAAGCTAAAATTTTGCATGCACTTGTTTACTACTCAAAAGCAAATTTCACAAGCACTTATATTATTTTAAATGAGGTCAGCATTGGTGACATAAAAAGACAAGTCTATTATTATTATTATTATTATTATTATTATTATACACAGTGTCCTGTCAGTGAAGGTTTTGTTCTTGTGGTGCAAAAGGTGGCTGTGGAGACCATCTCTAATCCACATATTTAGTTTAGTGTGGGCATGGGACAGTAGGTGCTGCTGGAGCTTGTTCCATGTGATCGCTTTGGCGTTGTTTGGCATGGTGGACACTAATTTGATGATATGCTGCAAAAAAGAAAAGGTCACATACACTAACGTGGTAGTTCTCAAACTTTTTTTTTTTTAACAAACTCCCCCTTGTCCTCACCATGAGTCTGCCATTTTTGCTTTTTGTGTTTTACAGTATCACCGCGGAAGGGCTGCAGCAACATGCCGACAGAAAAAGTGGGTATTCGTCATATTAGGAGTGCGTGATCGCCAGAAACGGCTGGTTGCGGAGAAGGCGGCAGGAAAACCTCCTTCTGGTTGTCTCTCTGAACAAGGCAGATTTTGACTTGACTTTTGGGCACTTTTTAACTTTTTTCATGCAGGACAATGCATCCGTGTACTGTGGAGAATGACTTTTCATTTCTCTCTCTCTCTCTCTCTCTTTCTTTCTCTCTCTCTCTCTTTCTCTCTCTCTCTCTCTTTCTCTCTCTCTCTCTCTCTCTGTGATCTGCCTTTGGATATTTTTGGTTATTAAAATGTTGTTGTACCCAATCTGGTATTTTGGTTGTATTGATGACATTCGGAAAATACACAATGCTGTGATTTCACTTGGTTTATATAAATCATTTGTATTGTAATAGTATATTACACACTGGTTAATAGTATAGTTATGATTGTGATGTCATGACTTTACAATAAGAGGCAAAGAAAACTTTAATCATAATTTCTTCTCTAAGTGTATATTAACACATTCTGAATATCACATCTTTATACATTAATTAATGGTATGTTAATCATTAATATACCATGACTCATATGGTGACTCAAAAGATTTTGCTAAGTAATATGTTAATTCATCATGAATATCTCTTGTTCATACATTAATTCATCATGAATATCTCTTGTTCGTACATTAACTCATGGTGTAGTAATCATGATAATGTCATGACTGCAGAATAAGGGGCAACCTATCATGAGTCAGACATGAATTATTTTCAGAGTATGTATTAACACAGTAGGAATATCTCTTGTTCATACATTAATTCATGATATGTTAATCATTAATATATCATGACTCCTATAGTGACTCAAAAGATTTTGCTAAGTAATACATTAATTCATCATGAATATGTTTGTTCATACATTAATTCATCATGAATATGCTTGTTCATACATTAACTCATCATGAATATGCTTGTTCAAACATTAACTCATGGTGTAGTAATCATGATAATGTCATGACTGCAGAATAAGGGGCAACCTATCATGAGTCAGACATGAATTATTTTCAGAGTATGTATTAACACAGTAGGAATATCTCTTGTTCATACATTAATTCATGATATGTTAATCATTAATATATCATGACTCCTATAGTGACTCAAAAGATTTTGCTAAGTAATACATTAATTCATCATGAATATGCTTGTTCATACATTAATTCATCATGAATATGCTTGTTCATACATTAATTCATCATGAATATGCTTGTTCATACATTAATTCATCATATGTTAATCATTAATATATCATGACTCATATAGTGACTCAAAAGATTTTGCTAAGTAATAAGTTAATTCATCATGAATATGACTTATGGAAAACAGTAGGCCAGGGGCTGAGTCCAGCAGAGGGGTAAGTAGACCACGGCCAGCAGGTGACGGATATGAAGGTTGGAAGCCCCCGTCCTAGTTTTAATTCACCATAAATCAGATATTACTCCATCATTACTCATGCACCCTTCACTAAAGTCTGATTCATATATAATTTGATTGATAGCTATCAGCAGTGCTAATACATGATATATTAACAACATGAATTAACAATTCATGATATATTAACAACATGAATTAACAGCAGTGTTAATTCATGATATATTAACAACATGAATTAACAATTCATGATATATTAACAACATGAATTAACAGCAGTGTTAATTCATGATATATTAATAGTGACTCATCATGAGTCATCATGATTCCAACAGGAATCCTTTCATGACTCATGATATATTAATCATTAGTACATACATGAGTCATATGTTAATTCATCATGAATCAGACCATGATTCCAACATGATTCATGTACCCTTATTGTAAAGTGTTACCGTTGTTTCTTGGTTCAATATTTGCCTTCAGCTTTGTTACCCTAATATGGAGCAGGTTTTGGGAATTTGGGTATTCACAGGAAAATAATCCATGCATATTTGGAATATGCATGCGCTTTTGGTTGTAGTTGAGCATAAAAAAAAAATTGCAAACTCTAGAAGTTACAACATCAAAAATTCCCCCCAATTTGTTTTGGTTCATTTTTGTTACAAATTTCTCAGATGGAAGAAAGTGGTCAAAAATCTGTCATTGCTTACATCATCACATCACAGGTTTTCTATCCTAAAGTAAATTCAGTTTTTCTCATGGATAGAGCTGCACTGTGAGAAAAGTCACAAAGTTTCTAGAACTTTTAGGAGTGAAGTTGATGATTTGAATTCCAACAGTTTTCTGTGTTCAATGGATAATGTCTGTGACGTGATGACATAACCACTTTCTGAAAATCTGAGAAATTCGTATTTGTACTGAAGACAGCAAGGGCGTAGGTTTGGCCTAAACTTTGGTAAGGACATTGCTAACCCCCCCTCCCCCCCCCAAAAAAAACCAAACAAACAAACAAAAAAAAAAAAACCATTCTCAGCAGAGCAGTTAAAGAACAAGAACACTGTACTTTTTCCAATGTGCAAATGTTGCATACACATACATATTGCTTTTTGTCAAAACATTCAAGACAAGAACTAAATTAACAACTATTATTGGGATCTTCTGTATTATGCAGCAAACACAAAGGATTTATTTTTTTTAATCTGCACTTCAGGTGAATAGTAAAATCTTTACATTATTGGGATTAGGGATGGCAAAATTCATAAAAAAAATCTTGACCGACCACCGAGCCTCATTAACCGGTCATTAGCCGGTCACTGAGAAAATAAAACACTTGCTTTGTTGGCGCACGCACACACAGAAGGCCATATATGCACCACGGTGCGCTTCAACACCAGTCACAGCAGGTGTAGTGCTATGATAAAAGCTCATATTAAACCGTCACACAAAAAGAAAACATTCAATGTCAAAGTAAATTATGCTGCTGGTGGCGACAGGGGCAGAGCCTGGAGTTAGGGCTCCGGGCTCTGGAGAAATGCCGCGCTTCAATTGGACTCGCCTGGGCTGTTGTCGTGACGACGGGGCCAGAGTGCAACCCCGAAATGCGCCGGACCGTGGTGGTCCCCATCATCGGCCCCTGAGGGAGATGGACCGTCTGGATTTCACTCGCTTGTCAGGTTGGGGAAAAAAATGTGGATGATGATGGATCAGCATCGTATTACAGAGTGAACACTTCACATTACTATCGTTGATTTTTTTTAAGTGTTCGGACACTTTTGGTTTTCGGACAACGCCGATGTGGTCAAACATTTATCGGTTAACATCCGTAATTGGGACACTGTGCATTTCAGTTAAAGTCTGCCTGCAATCTTCTTAAGACAGGTAAAACTACAGCACTCCAAACTACATGGGGGGAAAAAAATAACACACTTAACTAAACCTCGCACTCGCTATTAATTTTGTTACGTGATTTTGTGTGCACTATACTTACAGCTGCGGTAGTGAAATGTGTTCTAATGTCCCCTTTCTTTACAAGTTTCCAGCACATGGACATCTGCTGTTCTTCTGATTCGCACCTGACTGACACTACATCGGCAGTGCCCCACGAACCATCACTCTGTTTCAGCCAATAAAAACAGTAGATATGGGTCGGTTTTTCCTGTATTAAATTAACATGACAAATATTGGTAGGGACTATTTTGCAATCCCCAAACATTGGTTGTGATATGCCACGACCATCTATAAAGAAACCTACGCCCATGGAAGACAATGTACTTGTAACTTTTCATTTCCTCTGCATAAGAAGTGGAATCAATTGGATTATCAGTTTGTGAAAAGGGGGTGAGAGTTTATAAGTTTTACTTGTTCTATACTCCTTTTTAAGTGAAAAAAACAATTGTTGACCATGTTTATTGATGTTTTGATGAAATTGAACTGAGCTTTTCATTTTGTAAATGTAATCTTTAATGTCAAAATTTTTCAATTTATATTCTGACAAATACCAAACACACAACACATTATAAGTACAAATGGACTCATTTTAGAGTTTGACAATATTTATTTTATGCTCAGCTACAACTAAAGACACATGCATATCCCAAATATGCACACATTACTTTACTGTGAATACATTTAATTTTGTCACAAAAATTGCTCCATACACCACCCCCTAATGGGGAGAGGGCTATTGTTTTTGTTTCAGTTTGTTTGTTTGTTTGTCAGCAACTTTACACAAAAACTATTAGACCAATGTCCAGTAAATTTTCAGTAAAGGTGTGAGGTGGTCCAGAATAGATCCCATTACATTTTTTTGAATGTAGGTCAAAGGTCACAGTCACCAAAAATGTGTTTACACAATGTTAAGAGATAGGACCATTCAAGTCAAATGTGTGTGTGAGGGGGCGGGGTTTGTTTTGTCGGGCAACACTTGTTTTTTTTTTGTTTCTTTCTTTTGACTCTACTTTTAAACGGCGGTACAGTGGTTAGAGCTTGCAGGGGCACTGCCAGGTGGAGAAAGGTGGGAACCTTTCCCTGCCTTAATGTATTTTCATTAAATGGTTTGGTCTGCCCTTTCTTGAATCAGACCATGAGCAGCGGTGCACAATGCGCATTTACTACAGTGATTCCATGACTCGGTGTGAGCAGTGCTGCCGAGAAGATTTCCAAATGTAAATCAGACTTCCAAAAAAAGAAAAGAGAAGAAAGACAGACAGACAGCAGAGGGAAAGAAAAGGCATCTTACAAATTGCTTCACAAAGGAAGGTCGGTGTCTTGTGTCAGCGTAGTGGTGAACATTAGCCTGTTAGCTTAGCCCACTCCATAGTCTACATAGTACTGTCGCTGTTTGCTTTGTTCAACAAAGAAACTCATATTCCCAACTGTCTTCATAGTAAAACAGTTGTCTCTGCTCTTTCCTGTTGACTTTGCTAGCAAGAAAGTTCGGTGCTCTTGGTAAGTAAGGTTGAGCAAGGGACCATTGGTCATGCAGTGATAGCTGTTAAATACATGACTATATTGGATCACTACAAATAATATATTATGTAGGCTAAATCTGCTGTTCATTTTGTTTGTTATATCATTCTTTAGATTATGTAAATGAATTTTAATTGTGGTTAATGTATTTACACACACACACACACTGGTTAGCGCTGGTGTAGTGGTTACCACGGTAACACAGTGGTTACCGGGGTTGCCTCACAGACAGACGGTCCTGGGTTCAATTCCAACACCAGTGGGCAGGGCCTTTCTGTGCATGTTCTCCCCATGTCTGCGTGGGTTTTCTCCAGGTTCTCTGTCTCTGCCACCATCCAAACACATGCTCTGATAGGTTAATTTATTACTCTGAAACTGCCCATATGTGTGAATATGAGAGTGACTGTCTCTATATGTTCAGTCTGTGATGAACGGGTCACCCCACCTTCACCTTTAAGTAGCTCGGATAGGCACCGTGTGACCCTAGTGAGGAGAAAGCAGGTTCATAAAATTGATGGATGGACTCAAATTTTACCCGTTTTAAATTTTTTTTGGGGGGGGGGTATAAAAGTTGCGTGCCATAGTGAACTGGATCATAAATACTGGGGCGGCTGTGGCTCAGTTGGTCAGTCCCTTCAGTCCGATGTCTGAAGGGTCGTCGGATCTCATCCCAACTCTGGCTGTCCACATGTCGAATTATCCTTGGCTAGACCAGGGGTCTGCAACCCTGATCCTAGAGAGCCGCTATCCTGCATGTTTTAGATTTTTCCATCTTCCAACACACCTGAAGGTTGTTATCAGGCTTCTGCAGAGTTGGGTGATAGGCTGATCATTTGAATCAGGTGTGTCGAAAGAGAGATCCATCTAAAACATGCAGGATAGCAGCTCTCTAGGACCAGGGTTGCAGATCCCTGGGCTAGACAATGAACCCTGACTTAGGCTCCCAGTAGGACTAACAGAACCATAGAAGCCTACTGATGTATGAGTGTGTGTGTGAATGGGTGAATGTGAAGATGGAAAAGCACTATATAAGTGCAGTCCATTTATCATTTAGTACCAGCTGTATATGGTTCTGGCTTGCCATACACACACACACACACATATATATATATATATATATATATATATATATATATATATATATATATATATATATATATATATATATATATATATATATATATTGATGAACGCTGGAACATTGAGCCCTTTTGTCTTTGACATTTGATCCAGTTTCTGCTTAACAGGTTTTAGATTGTGTTTTTTTTGCCAAATGAAATCATTCCTTCTGCAAAACAAATCTACCCATGGGTACAAATAATGTCACCTTGAACCTTAAAATCAAGTTTTGAATTGTGTCATAGAACAGACTGCTGAGGAGAGGAAAACTCTTGTGGATCAGGTTAGACACAACAAAATCCTAAAGATATACTGTGTGACCGTTTTCATAAAATTTGGGGGACTGAAAAATTACTTTGGTGAATAAGACTGAGGTATACAGATTAAACTGCAGTACTGCCAAGAGTTGTATAATTTAGTTGTTGTTGAAACAACAACAACCTTTGTGTGATAATTTTGCTCATGTCATATCTGAAAGCCTATTGAATTCATATATTTTCAATGGGATCGCAGCAATGAAAACAAAGTAACAAAGACACTAGTTGGCTTTATAATCAATCAAGGGCATTTATTTAACACACCAAACTGTTTAATCCTGCTAGTGATGGAATGGATGTATTCCTCTGCTGCAGTCTGGAAAGTGTTCTGATGAAGGGCAACATATTTGTCAGCCTGTAGAAGACAAGCCAGTGTTGCATCAGCAGAATATATGCATGGTTTAATGGTAGAGACTGGCAGCTGCACTCTGGCATGTGCAAGGAGGACTTTGACAAAAGGAGAGTGTCCTCTCCTGAGAGGGCATTTGCCCTGTTTACATAAGAGTTTTTATTCCTGTTTAATCCAGAATAAAGCTTAATTCCTCTTTCAGATGAACTATGTAAACATCTAATTCCAGTTGAAACAATTAAACTGAATTCAGTCACTGGTTTATTCTGACCTTAATTCTGAATTCAATAATTCCTCTGGCATGGAAACACTTAATTCCTCTTTAACATTATTCCTGTCGTTCTGCACATGCTCCTGGTCTCCTCACCATATTTGGTATCAATGACGCACATATTCTGTCGGCTTTTTGTTCTTCTTCGCTGGTTTTGTACCTCCTCTTACAGTTTAGGAGTAGATATTTACTGTCATAAAATCAACCAATCATCTTGTTTTTAATGAAGCCAGTGACAAGATGGCAAAACAATACTGATCAAATACACTACTGTACTGAGTGTGGAGTGGAATGGATAACTTTAGCACTTATTTTCTATGCTCTAGCTTTGTGGCTAATGTTTGCAGCTCAGTGCCAGCAACTCCAGAAGGATAGTTCATCCAAAATGTGAACAGTTAATTCCTCTTTAACATTATTCCTGTCATTCTGCACATGCTCCTGGTCTCATCACCATGACGCACATATTTCTGTGATTGTTTGTTTTTTTCTAATCAACTCTGTAAAGATCTATGAGACGACCTTGTTGTGTTTTGGGGCTTTACAAATAAAATTGAATTAAATGTAACAAATTTGGTGTTGATGACACATATTCCACTGTGGGGATTAGTTTGTTGATTCCTATGGTTGATTGGGTCGAGTTGCTGGTTCATAATTACAACAAAAATGAAGTCGAACATCACATGTAGTATCTGGTGTTGATAGTTGAAATAAAAGCAAAAGAGGAAGTGGACGCCATCGTTTTCTTCCAGTAGTCATCCAGCCATAGTGTCCAATCAGAACCTTCTGTACCTCCAACTCTGAAAGATCAGTTAACTACTGTAGAGTGGAATACTGTACACCCATGTCTTCAGAATTTATATGTCCATGTAAATATGAACAAAAATACCATCAATTCAAAATTATTTTAGTCACAGACAGCAGACCTCCGCCAAGTCTTGATGTGGCATCATATGATGTCAAAACATGATGTGATGGCGCAATAGGTGATGACCCATCAATGTCTGAAGGTGAGATGATGTGAATGAAAAAAACCCCACCAGATTCTATCTTGTCTGAATCCTGAGATATTACCACTGATATGTTTTAGCTGTTGACCTTTAGTGTGACCTTGACCTTTGACCTTCATTGCTCAAAATCTAATCATTTTTTTCTTGACCTATTATCTATCTTTCCAGAAAGTGTCATCACAATCTGTTGACAACTTTTTGCATAATCATGCTGACAGACAGACAACCAAACAGACAGACAGACAAACAGATCTGAATTTAATACCTCCTTGGTGGAGGTAATAAATTATTCGGAATAAAAAAAAAAAATCATCATATAAACGTAGATATTGACAGATGGGTTATCAAAGTGCTCTGTTGAAATACAGTACATTTGATTCTGCACATATGATGAAGAAAAGATTACAGTCTGCAAACCTTTAGGTAATTTAATGAGATGGTTGGCGATGGTATTTCTTAGTACAAATGTTATGAAGCTTAAATTGTTGAAATGTTATACTTGATATCAAGCTCTACTTTTAATGCAAAGGCCTGTTGCAGAACATAAATGGCTGAGAGAGCAAAAAAGAGACAGAGAGATTGGCCATTCTAAAAGCGAGAGTAGAAGGAAGAGTATGTGTGTAGTGTTGCGTGTGTGATCTCCATTAGCTGCTCTGCTGTGACAGCCAAGCAGGATCACTGTGGCTGGAAAAGCCCACAGGTAAAGCAGCCTATTTTAGACTTAAAAAGCTTTTTCAATATTTCATTGACGGCAATGCACACATTACCTGTGGACTCACTATATTTATTTTACATGGACATTTTAAGCAAGTATGGTTTTGAAAGTAAAAGTTGTCGTGTGTGAAATGGCTGAAGCAGAGTACTCTCTGCAAATAAGAACAGATCCATGCTCTAGGTATATTCACATACTATAAGAATTTAATGAGGACACAAGAATGTTTTTTTTAAAGAAAACTCAGGTCTCAGCACAAATGCTAGGAAAATGAATATTTATATTCATCCTGGTTAATGCTTATTGTGTCACACTGTTAGCCAGCCAGTTCTGCACTCATAGAACCTGTTTCAGAGGACCCCCCCCCCCCCCAAAAAAAAGCAGCATGACCCTGAAAACAGTGGAGAGTGGTTTCTACTCATTTCCCTCAGTGTGCAGTTTAATGCAATCACAATAATTACATTTGACAAAAAATATGTCACAATGTCACATGACATCACAACTTATGTAGTTTGCATAAATGTATGAATCAGGGGTCTGAAACATGTGGCCCGCAGACCAAATGCGGCCCACCATTTGTTCCAATGCGGCCCATGGGATGAAGAACGTAATAACCTATTAAACTATTCCATATTTTCTTCTCAGTTTTTTCTTTCCAGATAAAGTGTAAGACGATGAGTACAAAGAGCTTTTTCTTTGCCTATAAATGATGACAACTTCAAATTTTTTCCATTGTTTTACTGCAAAAAATTATATAAAATAAAAAATATTGAGATTTACAAACTATCCTGTAACAGTAAAATGTGGAAAATCTGAACAAATTTGAACAACCGGAAATGTCTAAAGAAAATTAGACAAAATTTGAACCCTTTTCTGCTTCTGTTACTAAGAGTTAGTGTCTTTGTAGAACTAATCTATAATAAAACACATGGACTAATGATAAACTGAGGCAGAATATTGTTAACATTGCCGTTATTTTCCCGATGAAATGTTGTTTTTGGGTTTTTTTGCCTCTGGATCATTTATAAAAGTATTTTCATAATTTTCTGGGGTTTTTTGCAATAAAACATTGACAAAAAACATTATGTATGAATTATTATTTTTTCATTTTACTGATCTAACCCATCGGAGATAAAATCAGGCTGAATGTGGAAAATTCAATTCAGTTTTATTTATAAAGCGCCAAATCACAACAAAGTCATCTCACACGGCTTTACAAAAACACAATCAACAACAGAAATAGATAAAAGGTCCCACACATCTCCTGTCCTTAGACCCTCCTCCTCGGCAAGAAAAAAACTCCAAAACTCAGTGGGGAAGAAGAAGAAATCTTAAGCGAGCCACACTGACACCAGGGGTGTCCAAATCCAGTCCTGGAGGGCTGGTATCCTACATTTCCTTCTTCCACATGATTCAGTTTAACCCTTTAACTCCTGAAACTTTAGCAGTTCCACATTAAAAATAATTAATAATAAGCAACAATATGAACAAAAATGGCCGAAGTCATCAATAAAATTAACAAAAATGAATAATAAACTGACAAAATAATTAGTAACATGAACACAAAGTTTTTGTTCATTTTGTTTATTTTTCTATATTCTACTTTTTATTTTATTATTTTTTCTTTAATTGCTCCATGTGTGTCTTACTTTCTTCGTGTTACTTATTATTTTGTCAGTTTATTGATGACTTTGGCCATTTTTCTTTTTGCTGTGGAACTGGTAAAGTTTCAGCAGTTAAAGGGTTAAACTGAATCATGTGGAAGAGGGAAATATCTAAAACATGAAGAACACCGGTCCTCCAGGACTGGATCTGGACACCCCTGCTATAGATGAATGTCCATTTGTAGATGGAGGGGGGACAGGTCCAGACAGGTGAGAGAGGAGGTCCGGGGTCACAGGTCAACACAGGGCACAAGCGAGTCACTGCAGATCCTGTTGTCCATGGCTCCCCATGCAGACACTGCAAAATGAAGAAAAGGAGTTTGAGACCCCTGGTATAAATGGGGTAAGTAACACATGGGCAGTGAACTCACATGTTTTTAGCCCCATAAAATTGACATGTACAGACACGAGAAGGGGGAGTGCACTTGTTAAATTAACAATAAAACTTAACTGAGCAAAACCTGTAATAAACAAACTGTTTTATGTTTCAAAAAATTATATTCTACATTATAATCACGGTTCATCACAATTACCTGAAAACAGGGGAGATATAATCAAGAGAGTGATTTCTACTTGTTTCCCTCACTGTGCCGTTGAATATGAGGAGAAGCGGCGTGGTCCCCTGGAGGCGGATAAAGGCACGACTAATCAATACCAGATAGTTTCAGGCACATGAGTGGATTGGATTACCTTATCTGAAATGGCAAAGATATGATGGTAACATGAACATTTTAACTAGGCATATTGTTTTTAAGGCTTAAAGGAAATAATATGATTTAATATTTATTGCAAACAGTTGAGGTTTTTTGTTGTTTTTATCTTTTAATCAGTCTTGTAATGAACTGAATCACTGCAGCTCTATAGAAGTCATTTATTTTTATTAAAAAAGGGTGATTCTGTGAACTGGGTGCACATTGGAGGCTGGCATAAGAAATGTCCAACCTTCAACTCCGTAACAAAGACTCATCCACTGTGGGGTTTTTTGTTTGTTTGTTTGTTATGGGGTTGAATGTTACAGGGTTGAAGATTTTAGCTAAAAATAGCCATATATCCACATGAGGTAAGGCAGGGGTCTGCAACTCCAGTCTTAGAGAGCCGCTGTCCTGGATGCTTTAGATGTTTCCTTTTTCCAACACAACTGATTCAAATGATCAGGAATATCACGCAGTTTTACAGAAGACCAAGAATGACTGTCAGGTGTGCTGGAAGAGGGAAACCACTAAAACAAGCAGGATAGTAGCTCTCTAGGAGCAGAGTTGCAGACCCCTGAGCTAGGATTTGGAGCATTAGAAAGCATGAGGAAAACAAGGAATTAATAAAGTTTTCCAAGACAATAGCTGCATTTCCATTACCTTTTGAAATTCGCTGAATGTAAATATCGCTATAAAAACTGGTAATGGAAACACCTGAATTTCGAAAAAACCCTCAAATATCGATAAAACGTTTTCACGCTTTAATGAGGTGGTTTTCAGATGTTTTGATATTGTAATATATTGCAAAAGTGCAATGGAAACATTTCTTCTGCAATTATATGTCACAGGATGTGACGTACATGGTCACATGATCACTTCTCTCAGAGTGAAAATGGCAACCACAGTCACTGTTACCATGACAACCATTGGCTGCTGGGACGTGAGAACTAAGGCAGTCCTGATCACGCTCTTGGAGTGATGATCAATGTAATTCCTACACTAGGCACATAGTTTGATTTTATTATATGTTAGTTTTTGAATATTTAAGTTTTGTTTTTGTTTTTCTACAGATAAATCTATTCTCTGTTGTTAATGTGTCGAGTGCAGCACTGTGTAAAAAGCACTACATACATTTATAATTTGTTAAGTGCTGAGCATATTTACACTTAATATATCGACCTGACAATGTAGGGACCATATGTAAAGACCCGCATAACCTTAACCAGCTGGTTTGTTTGACATGTTAGTGTATTTAAAGAGTTTGTCAGAGACTTTTACCGACGAGATAATTAGCAAATTCATTCATGCTAATGCTATTACATGCTAATTTGCGGTTGTCATTTAAATGCATCTAAAGCATATTTACACTTAATATTTTGACCTGACAATGTAGGGACCACATGTACAGACCACTAAAACCTTAACCAGCTAGTTTGTTTGACATGTTGGTGCCTTTAAAAAGTTCAGCGGGGACTTTTACTGACCAAACAATTAGTCGATTCATTTATTCTAATATTTTCAGGTTGGTCAATCTGAACCACCAAAGGTGACAGCATTGAAATCTCTTGGGATGATATTTCATGAAAGTTACGACGCTCTTGCCTCGAACAACCGTCAATGGAAATATGTTCAAAGCGCAAATATAATTTGTCAAAATTGTAGGAATATCGATATTGTTTTGCGAAAAAATAATGGAAACCCAGCTAATTATCATTTTATCTCCAATCAATACTAAATATAATTTATGTTTGTAACATTGTTGAAACGTTGAGGTCGACAATGTCAATCTGACGATAAAAACAATACAATTTTGGTCAGAAAGTATGGTCATACTGACCTGTCTTGAGAGTTTGAATGGGAAAAGACTTCAATGATATCACTTCCTGGGTGTGTAGGGAGTTGGATGAAACCATTTTTTTTTTTAAAAAGGCATGATTGATATCCTGTTACAGGGTTGAACAAAACTAGGGGAGAAAAGTAATTAGTTCTATTTCCTAAATAATTAACATATTTTTTTGTATTTCTTATATTAAGGTTAAAGTAGACAAATAAATGGCAATATTAGCAGAAAAAAATGGTTATTGGCTATTTTTGTTTTATATTCAGTGGGGACATCCTCATTTGGCTGAACTCTACACTAAAAATATATATATTGTGTGTTATAATGCACATGAATAATCTCATTTCATGTTTTAGAATTTATTTAGTGGTTTAGTTTATATGAAAATCTTTTAGGTTAAACCTGTGGGTACACAAAGTGTCACACATGACTCATGTTACCTTCAAATTTCAAGTCCTGGGCTGATTACAATAAGCTCTTCAGCAGAAATGTATGATATAAATGTTGTCTGCACAAGCCACACCCCTAAAATAACCAACATCTGTCAGCTCAGTGTGTTGACTAACTTCATGAGCTGCTACCTTCTGGAGAACTCAGAGAGCAAACACATATCCCACTCCTCCTCACTCCCCATGGTTTGACTCGTAATAACACAATGATTTTGATCCTGTGGAGAAAAGAAGCACAGGCATCTGAATGAGACACTAATTAAGAAATTCAGTCATGTGTGAACATGGCCATGCTTGTAGCATTTAGATGAAGTCAGTACCTGGTTGCCCCTCATCAATCAGATAAAGCTTTGCACCTGAAAGAAAAGGAATGTCACAGTGAAAAGAAATGATTTACTACTGGCTACTGCAAATACTACTAAGTAGAGAAAGGGAAGAAGGGTATATTATTTACTTATATTTATTTTAGGGCTTCCAAACTTAATCCATACATTTAAAAAAGTATATTGGCAAGTGGCGATGCAGCGGTTAACACACACCTCACATGAAGAAGGCTTCAATACCACTACTAGTTAGCATGTTCTGAGTGGGTTTTTCACCTGGTATTCTAGGTTCATTCCACTGGCCAAAGACATGATGGATATCTCATGGAAATCATACATAAACCTGAATGTGAGAATGGGATAAATTGGTCAAATGAACGCCACCTTAACATGGATGAATGGATAGACGGACAAACAGATGGATGGGAAGCCACAGTTTGGTCTCTCAGACAGAGCTGTATTAGATGAAGTGAGCACAAAGAACCTAAGTCACTATGTTACATATAGTTCCAGGCTACGTTTATACGGAATCAATGAAAACAGAAGATGCAAATGTGACGTCTCGGCTTCAGTTTTTCATCCACATTTAGGAGGAAATCCTTGCTTATATGAAGACGCAACAGTGGGCGAAATACGAGTGGATATGCATGCATGGTACTGTAATAGAGCAGACATGTCCTTTTCTGTTTTTGACGTATGTACCGTAATTGTACTCCCGTCTCTGTTTGGTATGGTATGCCTATAAGTTCTGTACAATAGCTGAAACGACTCCTGTACTTTTACTAGAGCTGCTAATGCAGCTGGAAGATCGGTGAGATCCAGGTTGTCCCACATGTTTCTTGTGACATGAAGACACATGCAACATGAATATGTGCATTTCCTGCCATTTAGATGGAGACGTGACATTTTCAAAACGCCCTACTCTGGAAGGACTCTTCAGATTTTTGCAAATTCACATCCGACTGTTTGAGTGAAATTTTCAGACTGTAATTTGAAGTACTTTAAGATGAGTGACTGATGTGCAGTGGTTCTCTTTTTCTTTTGTCGTTTTTAACTACAATCGTCCTCGTGTAAATAGCCCCTAAGTCACCATGTTCTTCTATAGTTTCAGTTGCACATACAGAGAACACTCTTACAAACTCACTGCGGTCAACACACACAAATGCCCCAAATACAGCAAAAAAGCATTCATGTATAACACACACACATGATCACAAATATTGTTGGAATACTTTTTTAAGTGAAAGTGCAGCAGGTAGATAATAAATGTCTTAATGTCAGTGAGTATTTAATGAAGAACTAGTCTAGGTTGTCATGTGAAAGGACAGAATTGTCTAACAACTGTGTGACTGAAAAAGGCCTGTGTTAACACACACAGATTATTACTGTTTATTTCATATCAGTGAGCTTTAGTGCTTTGATCAGGGACACTAGGCTGTTCAAAGACATATTCATTCCACCAGGGACTTGACCTTTGACCTTATTTACATAGCTCCAATCATTTTCTACTGTAGGGTTCAGAGGGTGGCTGAAAGACACACTGAGGAGTGTCTTTGTTTTCTCTTCATCTATAGATCCATTACTTACATGAGTTAAATATTTTTTATTTGAATAATGGATTATATTGTACACATTTAATACTGTCTATGTAGCTTAAGTGCTATTGCTCTCTGGTAATATTATTTCCCCGCAGGGATTATAGTCTCTTATCATGGAGCTTCTCCACTAAGCGCCTGATCCATTGATCTCTGAGTCTTTAGCAGATCTTTACTGACCCTGTCAGTGTTAGGGGCAGCAGTGTTTTTAGCAACAGACCTCACATCTCCAGCAGTCGCAGCTGCCTGGCCCAGCTCCTCTCTGTTTGGTTATTTTATGAGCCAGAAAATGCCTCCACAATGCAACTGTTTTATGATGCATTTCATGCTTGGCAGTGATATGGGGGACATTGTATTAGGTACTTGTAAAATCGATGTGCCAGGCCAGACTGGAGCCAGGGCTGATGTTTGGCTGCTCTCCTTGGTCCTCTGCGATCGATAGAATAGGATATCTTTCATTTATCCATGCGTTAGTTCATCTAATGCACCTTAAAGTACAGTAATGCTTCACTACACCAAGCATTACCATTACCACTTGTGTTGCACAAGGTGAATCCACAAACTCTGTCATCTGAACACTGCCAGTAGAGGCTAGACCGATGCCACAGAGGTTAATTTATACACTAAAGACAGACTGAAAAAGCAGACGTTATAAACTTAAAGTAAAGACACAGCTACTCCAATCTCTAACATATTTTTATATACTGGGTGAATGACCGCTTGTAGGTATTTCTTTTAGACACTAGTCACATTCCTTTAGCCAGAAAGCCCACAAGCAGGCATGGAATTACTGACAGTTTGATCAAAACATGAGTGGCTTGAAATACATGAAGAAAACCAAGGTTATAATATAACCTTGTGTGTTTCTATCCCACTGAGACTTTCTACTCTGCTACATATTTCATGTGTTTGGAGCATATCAACCAAACCTGATACAACAAATGGTGGAATATTTACCTCCTCTGCCATTAAGGAGGTAAATACTAAACAAAAAATATACCTGATGAATGTTGTTCACAACCCAGTGGGAAAGGCTCTAAGCATGTCATGGGCTGTTGCTGAGTAAGGATTTGCCTGGTGAGCCACACAACAAGCAGTAAACAGGCCCAACAGGACTAGACAGCTGTACAGTACCTGAGGCTCCTGCTTAGTTTTCACTAAAGGGTCCAGCAATCTGTCCCTGCAGGTCAGGGTCCTATGTGCCGGATACAGCGGGGGTGGGGGTGGGGGGCTGTGCTACTATTAAAATCAGCTTCTCCACTTTAATTTAAGCCCTTACGAGAAAAATGGAAGAAGAAAAGGATGATTTTGTGGATCTGGTGCGTTTTGTGTCCCCACAGATTTAACCTAAAAGATTTTCAAACTAAACTAAAACTAAATACATTCTAAAACATGAAAGTACCTATGTGTCTTTGCGTTATAACAAAAAAAACATACTATATTTTCAACATTTTCTGGGTTTCTGAGGCTAGATGTGCATGGCTCCACTGAGTAAAGTTAATGTTTTATTGAATATAAAACTAATACAAATAGCAGTAACCACATTTTTTTCTATTAATATTATCATTTATGTGTCTACTTTAAACTTAATATAAGAAATATGAAAAAAAAACTAATTTTGTAACTTTTGTAAGAGGATACCAATCACACTTTTTTTTCAAATAATGGTTTGGTCCAACTTCCTAGGCACCCAGGAAGTGCCATCACTAGCCAGCCAATATATTGGGCCAATTTTTGAGTTTTTTAAGTGTATCGGCATCAGGTTTTCATGTGGTTTTCGCTGATTCACCCCCTAACACACACACACACATACAAACACATTTGCAGACGGGCACACTGGGTCAGGTGTGTGTTGCCTGAAGAACCGCAATGGCTGCTGCGTCACCCCTCATACTGATAGAGTAAACAACACTGAAGATACAGATACTGCAAGTTTTAAACTTTTAGAGCCTCTAACGAATGTAGTTTGAAACCACCACATTTTAATTTGGACACATTGGACACATGAATGCCATGCCATGTGCATGTAATACATGTGCCTGGAAGTTTTTAAGTAAAATTATTAAGTGGGTTGGAAAAAACAGGGATGCTGTTATGTGCACATTTAATCCGAGTGCTGTCACTGCTGTCGCGCTAACTGCTGTCTGGAAGGTAGTAAGGGTTAATGCATGGCCCACGACTTACTATCAGAAAAATATTTCCCGACGGGGAGAACAGCACCCCGACGCCGAAGAGGAACATTTTTCGATAGTAACTCGTGGGCCATGCATTATCCCACGTATTCTACGGGTTATTACAGTTTATTACTGTCACTACTCTAACAGACTAGTGTTGTGAAATAGCGGGCAGACAAAAGCGGGGTGCAGAGAGTTTTGGGCGGAGAAAAGAGAAGGACAAATGTACACAGTTAGGTCAGTGACCGGAGCAGGTGTTGTCCCGTTCTTGGAAATAAACACTGAAAACAAAGCTCACTGAAACCACTCCTTGTTTTCTAAAAACCAGCATAGAGGAGTTAACCTTGGGGTAAAATACTTACTTCGGCCCTGGAGATTCTGTACGAGAGGAAGACAGCAATTTCCCCTGATTTCCTGACTACGGTCAGGATAACATCAGGATCGGTTAACACTGGATAAACTGGAGGCGAATATTTACTTTAAAAGTGGCCGAACTATCTGCGGAGTGATATGGTACAGTGAATCTGAAGTGACAAAACCCGTTGCCAATGACAGTGGGTGTTAACGGCGCAGTGGGCAGTTATCGAAAAAAATCCGCCCGCTGACGTCATTCAAAGTGAACGGGAGCTGCCGCAATCTAGAGGGCCGTAGAATAATAACAGAAAGTGTACACAGTGTTAATGTACACTAACAAACACTCAACATGCAGCAGGTGAAAAGCAAAACAACCAGTAACTTCTCCAGTTGCCCAGATTATTTTATTTTTACATTGTTGTTGTATTGTTTATACTTTCCATATTTTAGGAGTTATTTTTCACTTTGAAAATAATCATTATGCAGTGTGGACTGTGCACAATATGTTACTCGTTCATAATAGTAATTTAATTGTTTAAATGTTTATTTTATGTTGTACAAGTTCTTTAAAAGCACAAAGACACTTTATTTTTGCAAAAAATACAAGGATATTTTTTATTTTGGATATTACTTGATTATTAGAGTGGTTCAAAGTGCATACAATGCACAATTCTTGATATATTGTTTATATTGTTTTTTGTTTTGTATTGCTGCTTGCACAATACTGATTTTCAAAGTGAAAATAGCTCCCCTAAAATAATAAATGTGTAACCAAACTAACATTCATACAAATATACAAGAATTGTGCATTGTATGCAGCTGTGGCTCTGGCCGTGTATGGTTAGAACTCTGTGATGCATGAGGCTCTAAGGCTCATGGGTAGCTCCCTCATAGCCAATGGGATGCTACGTACAGTACATACATGGCATATTTACGTACATTACGCAGTTACGTACAGCATGCACAGTAATGTTCACCGTATTTGTGTCTCTGGGGTTTTGAAGAGCTTTTGAATAGATTTTGAAATGTTCATTGCTTTTTTATTTCAATTTTTTGTGAATTTTACTGGATTTTTAGTATTTTTTCTACATTTTGTAAGAACAAAAACAAACTAAAAAAACCTGAGAAAGAAAAGCCGACTTACATGAAGTGTTTTGATGATGATTAATCGAAGTTAATTCAAACCAACCCTGCGATTAATATGATTACAAATTTTAATTACTTGACATGCCTAATTGAAGTAGGTCTGCACTTATATAGTGTTTTCTACCTTCATGATGCTCAAAGCACTTTACATTAGCTTTACATTCACACAAACACTCATACACCAGTAGGTTTCCAAGGTCTGTCAGTCCTACTGGGAGACGA
Source organism: Siphamia tubifer (assembly GCA_020466265.1). Classification (NCBI taxonomy): domain Eukaryota; kingdom Metazoa; phylum Chordata; class Actinopteri; order Kurtiformes; family Apogonidae; genus Siphamia; species Siphamia tubifer. The sequence continues at coordinate 23,226,514 of CM035785.1, read as the reverse complement.
AGTCAGGGTTCAGCGTCTTGCCCAAGGACACTTTGACTTGTGGACAGCCAGAGCAGGGACGCGAACTGCCAATCTCTCAGTCAATGGGCGACCCACTCTACCAACTGAGCCCTGTTACATACTGTCATTTGTTCCCATATGTGGCTCTTCTCTACTCACCTCTCTAGTTGTCATGTGCAGCAGATTAGCATCATGGTATCAAGTCTGAAATGAGAATAAGTTTTTGATTTTCCATCATCTACACACTGAAACAAAAATATCTTGATGGAATGAAATCTACAGCCAAACAGTGCATTGAACAGAAGCAGAACCTGGACAGGCAGTAGTCACAGGTGCTACCTGTCATCGTATCAGCCCTCATTTGACCTGCTCCATATCAGAAAAATACTTGCAATTGGCTCTAACCAGTAAAGACTCAGTGGAAATCAGTTTGAAGGGGAGCGGCGCCAGACTGATCTGCTGGTGGAAGTCAACGTTTACTCTCTCACAGCTGTGTGTAGATTTTGGGCAAGGTGACTGGTAATGGGGATGATGTGTAGCTCACACTCAAACTATTTCTCCCAATAACACATTAGTAAACTGTAAAGTTAGGTTATTTTTAACAAGCAGGCTGTTTGTTTACCTGCTGGACTAGTTTCAGATACTTCCTGTGTTCAAAATTAACACGACCAGAGAATGTCACAACTGTTGGCTATCACAGAGAACAGTTGACAATATTCCAAGTGTCTAGAAGCAGAGGAGTTGACTTCTTCCCTGGTGAAGTGACAGGTGATCTCCTCAACCACCTGAAGATGGTCATGTGACTCTGCAGAGGTGGACCCCCCCTCTTCTTATGTTGTGGTGAGTTCAACAGCCCTGACACTTGCACAGCTATTAGTGGATTATTGACGCTGCCGTGGGAGGGGACCTGACCTCCCCTGTCTATGCACTACCTTTACAACAGGGGTCTCGAACATGCGGCCCCAGGGCCAAATGTGGTCCTGGGGCCGCATGCTAATGGTTCCAATGTGGCCCGTGGGATAGACAGCATAATAACCTATTAAATGACTCCATATTTTCTTCTCAGTTTTTTCTTTGCCTATAAATGATGACAGCTTTACATTTTACTGCAAAAAATAATATTAAGGTATAAAAATATTGACATTTACAATCTATCCTGTAACAATAAAATGTGAATAACCTGAAGAAATGTGAACAACCTGAAATGTCTAAAGAAAATTACACACACTTTGAACCATTTTCTGCTTCTGTTACTAAGAGTATAGTGTCTTTGTAGAACTGATCTATAATAAAACACATGGACTAATGATAAACTGAGGCAGAATATTGTTAAAATTGACCTCATTTTCCTTATGAAATGTCCCTTTTTTTAGGTTATTCACATATTTTGCATTTGGATATTTTATTAAAAAAATATATTTTTTTGCACTAAAACAAAGAAAAACATTTGGAGTTGTCATTACTTATAAGTTATTCTGCTATTATTTTACTGGTTTGGCCCACTGGAGATAAAATCAGGCTGCATAGAAAGAAAATTAAACAAAGAAAATAAGATTGAGGGCCCTGTCCTAAAGATTCTCAGTGGGCTTCAGTTCTGGATACTGTGATGGTCATTCCATGTGGGACAATAATGTATTGTGCTGCACAAACCACTGTTTCGTAGCTTGAGCCTGAAGAATCCTGACACTGTGTCATGACAAAAGAAAAAAAAAGAAAGAAAAAAAAACACTGATAAGAAAACCTCATTCAATATATTCAGGTCATTGTTGACCTCATTTTATGGACTCAAAACATTGCTGAACCAAGATCTGAATAACTGAAGTAACAGTCAGATTATCCCAGTGTCCCCACAGGGCTATGCACAAGGCATGATGGGTAATTGTTTCAACTGCCTTTTTTCCCACCATTATGCAGCCATCACTTTGGGACAAGGTCAATCTAGACTCATCTAGATTGACCAGACCCTTTCTCTCTGAAACACAATACAAACGTTAAGCTACCTAATAAACTGCTTTTTACCCACCACATCAGTTGGGTTTTATAACTATATTAACTATGTTAACCACATCAGTAATTATTCAATGGAGGCTAAGTCCAGCTGAAAAGACACTTGATAGTTTCTTGGTATGATTGGATTATATAATATCCATCCAAAGTATGAAGATCTATGCAGGGGTCTCAAACATGTGGCCCACCATAGGTTCCAATGCGGCCTCTGGGATAAATTTAGGCAGAATATTGTTATGAAATGTTACTTTTTTTGCATTTGGATAATTTATGAAAATATTTTCAAAATTTAATGTGGAGTGGGGGGCATTAAAACAATGATAAGTTATTATGTTTTCCTGTTACTGGTCTGACCCATTTTAGATCAAATCAGACTGAATGTGGAACATGAGTTTGAAACCCCTGCTTTACAACCTCTGAGCTGAACTTGGTGATTGCTAATTTCATTGTCAAACAAATAAGATGTTAATTTGTTCACTCTATTCAATAACAGACAGACGCACAGACAGATTTATGTAGATAGAGATGTGTGCAGATGATACTTTGACTAATTGAGTGACTCACCAACTGATTGATTGAGATTTACATGCAGCGCTCTGTGCAGCCCTAAAATATTCCTCTAAATTGTAATGAGTATGCATTAGCGTAATCAGAGTGGAAGCAGACTGTGTGTACTGTATATGTTTGGAGCTGAAGTGCAGAAGAAAGCCACAGTAAGAGCTAGCACTGGATGCTTTGCTGAACACACAGGTGGATGCAGAGTGGAAGAGTCTGATGCTAAGCTGTAATTGAATACCAACAGGACTGGTGTTTCTACAGACCTCTGAAGGAGGAGCTGACCTTGAGATGCCATTGCTGATAGACAGGCAACACAAAGACCCGGCTGGCTAATTAGATTAAAAAACATGGATCCCAGGGGATGGAGATGTGACAAGCACATTGATTCACTGCATCTCCTCAATTTCCATCTCTCCTGCACTCTCCCTCCTTTTCACTGCCTCCCTCTCACCACATGTCTCATTTTATCCACTTCACTCTCACAAAGAAACAAATGCAGCTCTCTCTTTCTTTCTTTCTTTTTTTCTGTCTTTGCCCCACATTATATTAAATCAGCAGTTGAATAAGCAATTACATTGGATTAATATGATTGGATTTTCAAATGGTTTACTGTCACTGCAAAATCTCATTGTCAGTAAAATATCTGTCCAGTGTGACCTCTGCAAATGCCAGGTCTGCTGTCGTTGACATATATAAGGCCAATTGTGGATGAGCAGCCATTACCTGGTACTTTATAAGGGTAGGGTCAGTGGGGATGAGCAAGGAATTTTGCTATATTTTCCTTTTTTGTCAGGGCAGCTGGTAAAACGCATAGAAACTGTCTCTCAGAGCATCCTGTAACATTCAGCCACAAGTGCATTCATTTCTATTGCATAGATCAGGGCTCTCAAAGTCATTTTCTTTCAGGGGCCACATTCATAGGTCAAATTATAGAGGGTACAGGGGGGTACTACACCCCCCACTGAAGGCCCAGTACCCCCCAAAGAGACAGAAATATCACTTTTAGGGGTGTCAGGTGATTTTGTTGATGTTGTGAAAAAAAATAAAATAAATAACAATAGACTCCAAGTCAACTCCCATTTTCACTGTAGGAATATTTTAATGCTGCTATTTCAGAACCTCTATTTTGGGCCATACTATTTTTAACTACTGTGGCGTTATAAGCATGAAGCACAGATGATTTCAACTTTCTTTAACGCAGCAAGCATAAACAATATTAATTGGTTGATTTGGACATACATGCTGCTGGGCCTGAGCTTGACATACATGGGTGAATGTAAGTTGCTAGCAGAAGTGTGGCTTGTTTAAAATGCAGGACTTTACATTCATACATACATTCTGTAAAGGGTGTTATGTTCTTTAATGTCTTTATAGACATGATATATACGTCTATATGTTTTTGAGTTATCTTTACTGACAATGAGATTTTGCAGTGACAGTAACAGTGACAAACCAACAAACGCTGGAAAAAACAAAAACCTCCTTGGCGGAGGTAAAATATTTTGACATTCATTCTGACATTACATCAGTATTGTGTGACATCTCAACTGTATCCTTTAATCAAAGCTTAATCCGGTCGATCAAAGTGTGATGTGTGATTTTTTTTTTTTTTAAATTTTTTTAATTGACACTAGAGTAATGCATGTCAGTCAATTCCATGAAATGTGAAGAATCCAATTATCTTCAATGTGTGTCATACAAGCAAAATGGGTCCTGAATGCAACACGGCTTCATATGGAAGTGACGCTGGGGCAAACCACCCATGTTTGCCTTGGAAAGGGCACAAAGATCAATAATAAAGAGAAATAAAAAGTGAGAAACAGAGGCAAATCTAGGTAGAAACCAGTGAAATGCATAATCATCACACTCCCTCTCTGCTACTGCTCCCTAATTAAGCCATCTTAGACTAACAAGGCTTCAGGTCCACTCTCTGTAGAGGGAAAGACTGAAAGGACACTATGCAAATGCCTGACAGTTAATCACTACACACTTACACATCGATCACAAACCAAAGAAAAATGTCAAAGGACCAAACAGCATATGTTTATTGTAAACTTCAAGGAAAATCTTCCATAGTTTTTGCTTTTCCAGAGGTGGGAAGTATAAGTAAAAGTACTTCATTACTGTACTTAAGTATATATATATATATATATATATATATATATATATTATATATACATTATATACAGTATAATATATATATTTTTTATATCTGTACTTTGCTTGAGTATTTATTTTTCTGCCAACTTTTTACTTTTACTCCCTACATTTGTTCATAAATATTTGTACTTTATATTTCTTAAATGTATATAAATATCTGTACTTTATACTTTACATTTACAGTTATATATACACGAGTGCAGAGCCTGTATAAAATGTGAGATATTTTGCCTCTAATGTGTTGTGGAAGTGGATGAGATGAGTTAAAAGGAGCAAAGGAGGCAGGTGGGGAGGAGGTCTGGAGTCAAAGGTCAGCACAGGACACAGGTGAGTCACTGCAGATGCTGTTGTCTATGGTTCCAATTGAACACATTATCTATACAGTAACTTACTTTTAAAGGTTTTATTTTTGGATATCTTTTAACCTTTTCCATTTTTTTTTTTTACATAAAAAAGTATTATTTTATCCTCGCCGCGCTGCATGCCCCTAGTGGCAGCAAAACCTCATTTTCTACCGTAGTTACCCACAATGTAACTTTTGGTTTCCCTGAAACTGGTCGACGAATCACAGTGAAGAATAAAATCAGAAAGCTGGTGTAACAAAGTGATGCTGCAATGATTCAGAGAGAAACAACCATAGAAGAAGAACAACGGGTGGGGATTTGCTTTTATCAAAGATGAGTGAAAAATGTGACGTCAGCAATCCTTAAGTTATCTTTACAGAAGCAACAACAGTCGTTAAGCTCCGTAATCCACCATTTTGTTTAGTTATTCCTAATTTTCTCCAGACCTTTCCAGCGCTCTAACTACATCATCCGAAAAATTACGCTGATCAGTTGTAGTACCATCCTATTTCATACAGAGGGATTTGAAAGACAACCTTTTAGCCCTGCCTCCCCTGACTATGAAGCACCAGCAGACCCATACATGAAATGAATAGGGTTAGTGCGGCTAGGCTAATGTCATTTCATCCATGGCAAAAAATAAAATAAAATACATTTTTACTTTATTACAATTGAGAAGTGGTACTTTTTTTACTTTTACTTCAGTAAAGGAGTTGAATCAGTACTTCTACTTTTACCAGAGTATTTTATCACGGTAGTAGCTGTACTTCTACTGCAGTACAGACTGGGAGTACTTTGACCACCTCTGTGCTTTTCAGTGTTCCATGGCGATGTTCAGTTCAGTTTAATTTATTTCTAAAATGCAACAAACAAACCAATAAACAAAACACAACAAATCATTGCTTCATTTGCATATTCATAAAGGAGGTTGATATTTTATTAAATAAAAAAGAATTACACATTGATATTTTTTCAGGAGTATAATCCTGGTAAAACGTGAGCATTTCATGATCCTATTTAATACAGTGAGAGGCCTGTAGTTCTCTCATCAGCTTAGTGCAGGCAGTATTCCTATCCACACACAGAGGAAAGGCAGGGAGACATTCATCTGCCTGATTAACAACTTCACTCATTGTCTTCTTTAATTACAACAAAGTCAACAGCTCCATTACTTTGCCTCCTATCTATCTTTCATCCTCGCACTCTCTGAGGATTGTGATGTCGGAACAAAAGAAACAGCCTATAGTCTCATCTGTAGGCCGGTGAGAAGGTCTGCTCTCAGATCGGAATGGAATCAGTATTCAGAAGGAAACGGCAAATCCAGACGTCCGACCAAAACATGCATCCGTGACTCTGGCTTGTAATTAGTTCCCTCTGCCGATTCAGTTCAGGACAAACTTGTGCTCTCTGCAGAATCCATTTATTCCAGTTGGCTAAGCAAAGCAGAGGTGGGAAGTAACTAAGTAAAAGTACTTCATTACTGTACTTGAGTAGACTTTTTACGTGTCTGTACTGTACTGGAGTATTTATTTTTCTGGAAAGTTTACTCCCTATATCTGTACTTTATACTCTTTACATTTATATAAATATCTGTACTTTATACTCTTTACATTTATATAAATATCTGTACTTTAAACTCTTTACATTTATATAAATATCTGTACTTTAAACTCTTTACATTTATATAAATATCTGGACTTATACTCTTTACATTTATATAAATATCTGGACTTTATACTCTTTACATTTATATAAATATCTGGACTTATACTCTACATTTATAGAAATATCTGGACTTTATACTCTTTACATTTATAGAAATATCTGGGCTTTATACTCTTTACATTTATAGAAATATCTGGACTTTATACTCTTTACATTTATAGAAATATCTGGGCTTTATACTCTTTACATTTATAGAAATATCTGGACTTTATACTCCTTAAATTCTCAGAATAGACTCATTACTTTTTCAAACTAAACAGTGAAAAATAAGTGGCTTCAGAGGAAAAATCAGTAGAGAGAAATTGTGACTTTCTATATTATAATTATTACTTTTAGCTCATAATTTCAACTCTTTTTCTCGTAGTTAGGATTTTTTTTAAAATCTCACATATGACCTTTTTATGTCATAATGATGACGTTTCATCTAAATTATCCCTTTTTTTCCCCCCTTTTCCTAAATTTTCTGTCCATATGCACTAAACTGAGTAACTGTGTCCTAATCAAACACATAATCTACACACTAACTTACTTTTAAAGGCTTTATATTTTGTATACTTTTGAAAATTAGATTATTTCATCAGTAGCAAAAAAAATGCAGTTTTACTTTTTACTTCATTACAATTAAGAATTTGTACTTTTTTACTTTTACTTCAATAAAGGACTTGAATCAGTACTTCATAGTATTTTTCCACACCAGTAGTTGTACTTGTACTGTAGTACAGAATGAGAGTACTTTAACCAGGTTGACCTCTCAGTCAATCCAGCATCTGCTCAGTCAAACTATTGACCCGTCAGTCGCTCAACCCTTCTTGTAAACCTGTCAAGCAACCCATATGTCAAATACTAGGTAGATTAGTCAGGTACATCATGAAGTCTGAAGTCTGCTTGTAAACATGGAGCTGGTAGGTTTGACATGCAGTTAATAACCAGCAAATAAACAAGTACATATTCAAGTCAGGGAGCAAATCTATGTTGGCAGGTGATGTGTCAAAGTTGTACAAGTCATTTTCTTGTGCTAGGTTATAGAGGCTGGTCTGAAGCTCTGTCAGCCCGTGCTAATGTTATATGGCTCCAGGAAGTGAATGATTGATGAGCCGATGAGCAGAACAAATGATCTAGTTCGATCTGTGCGCTTCTAAAGCAGCACAATCAGAGTTACAGCTTGTCATTAATGACTGTAACGTTTAACAACAGCCATAATATCACTCAGTACTGTGGATGAGACCGCATTAAGACCCATAGAGATGATAAGAGGTCATTTGCTTTAGATTATCTCCCAGTAGGGGAGCATTTTGGACATTATGTTTTATTAAAATTAGGGCAGCTGTGCAGTGGAAGCTTTGCAGAGGTGGCCAAAGTACTGACATTCTGTACTGCAGTAGAAGTATGAAAAAATACTGGAAATATGTGGAAAAAATACTCTGGTAAAAGTAGAAGTACTGATTCAAATCCTTTACTGAAGTAAAAGTAAAAAGTACAATTTCTCAATTGTAATAAAGTAAAAAATAAAAACGATATTTTTTTTTGGTATGGATGACCTAATGCTTATTTAACCAGGAAAGATGAAGCACGTTTAAAAACTATCTAAAAATAAAGCCTTTAAAAGTGAGCTACTGTGTAGATCCACGGTTCTCAAACTGCGGTCCGCGGACCCCTAGGGGGATGTGGCACATGTCCAGGGGGTACGTGAAATTATTCACGGTTTTGGTTTTTTTTTGTTTTTTTGGGTTTTTTTGCCGTTTTATTTTGAAATGCGGAAGTTTTATTTTGTAGCGAGCGGGCGGAAGTAACAGCGCTGTTTGACGCCAGCTTGACTAAATTGAGACGGAGCGAGTCACAGGCAAATTTTTGCCACCCTGCAGCGAACATGGATCGATTTTTGCGTCCGCCAAGTTCCTCAAGAAGTGGTAAAGGAAATGACAATGAAAATGACAATGACAAAAACAAACGCCCTAACCCTAAAAAGAGAAAGTACATTGATAATTATATTGAGTTTGACAAGCTCATCCCTCTCATTAAGTCTCTGTCTGTCTCACACACACACACACACACGGTTTTGTGTCTTTTGTTCCGTTTATTATTTTAAAATTATTTAAATTTTTTGTTTCTGAAGTGCTCATTTATATTATAATACCTGAGAAATTCGCTGGTTTGCACAAAAGCACTATTAAAAAAGGTTATCATTGTTTCTTCATAATCATTGTTGAAGTGTTTTTTTTTTTTTTTTTAGCATTTTCAGTATCGCGAGGATGAGGGGGGACATGGAAAAATTTCACCCCTCCAAGGGGGACCTGGGCCAAAAAAGTTTGAGAACCCCTGGTGTAGATGATTTGTTTTATTGGGTCATGGTACTCAGTTTAGTGAGTATGGACATTTAGGAAAAATTAAAAAAAAAAAAAAAGTCACAACTGAGATACAGGAGACTCTAAGGACAGGGGATGTTTAGGATGGGGATGTTTATTTCTGTAGTTGATTGTCTTTTCTGTCAAGCCCTGTGAGATGACTTTGTTGTGATTTGGGGCTTTATAAATAACATTGAATTGAAAATTGAATTTTGGAATTTACAAAAAAGCACAATAGTGAGATAAAATGCAAAAATTGTGAGAAAAATAGGCATGAATAGTAGATAAGAAATGCACAAAATTATTTTATAAAAGTCTTAATTATGATATATAAAGTCACAATATTTCTCCTCTACTGATTTTCCCTCTAAGGTGACCTATTTTTCATACTGTCACATCTGTTTTGTTTGAAAGAGTAATGAGTCTATTCTGAGAATGTAGAGTATAAAGTCCAGATATTTATATAAATGTAAAGAGTATAAAGTACAGATAATCATAGGAATATAAATGTTATAAAGTACAAATATTTACATAAATGTAAGAAGTATAAAGTAGAAATATTTATGTAAATATAAGAGTATAAAGTTCATATATTTATGAACAAATATAGGGAATACAGGTAAAAAAGTTTTGGAAAAAAAATACTCCAGGAAAGTACAGATAAATAAAGAGTCTACTTAAGTACACTAATGAAATACTTTTACTTAGTTATGTCCCACCTCTGAAGCTTTGTGATCATGGGGTCACAGTTATCAATGAAGAAACTAGACAGAAAAATCTGGGTGAGGAAAGTCAAAGAGGAGCATTCTCAATTTCAAGCATCAATGTGCCCTTGAACAAGGCACTCAGCCAGGTGGTTAACCCTAAAATGCTCAAGAAAAAGACTTCTAGACCACGCTGCCTGTGTTTAAGAGCAGGAATTATTATTAGGGTATGAATATAAATCAGTTTCATTCTCACCAAATTTAAAGCTGAAGTGTTTTTGGCGTCTTTGGGCAAGAATTCCATTATTACCTTTCAGCATATTGTAATTCAAGTGGTCTGAAGGGAAACAAGAGTTCTATCCATTTGTGTTGCAGAAATATTCTGCTGTAGAAAAGTCACCCTGTGAAGCAAAGTCTGGAAGATCACAGATGTGGCTTCTCTTCAAATGTCATCAAATGTCTTTATATAATGCTTTTCATTTGGACCAAGAGGAGAGAGTTGCACATTCACATTCACGTTCAGACACAGTATTTATGTGCGTACACTCAAAACAAAATAACCCAAGACCTTCTTTGGTCTGTCACATCAGTTTTATTGCTCAAACAAATATTTATATTCAGATATGAATGGTTCAACACCATTCATTTACATCTACCTTCATCAACCCAATACAAGTGTGCTTCCTTTGATTTAGGCCAAATAACTAGTCTTTCATAGTATAAATAACTAGTATTTTCTAGTATAATTAACTTTTGTTTTATAGTATAAATAACTAGTCTTTTCTAGTATAAATAACCGGTCTTTTCTAGTATAATTAACTAGTCTTTTCTCGTATAAATAACTCGTTTTTTGAGTATAAATAACTAGTCTCTTCTAGTATAAATAACTAGATTTTTGAGTGTTAATAACTAGTCTTTTCTAGTATAAATAACTAGTCTTATCTAGTATAAATAACTAGTGTTTTTGAGTATAAATAACTAGTCTTTTCTAGCATTAATAACTAGTATAGTATAGTATAGTATAAATAACTACCGGTAGTCTTAGTCTGTTCTAATAATTTCAGTCTAATACATGTATCATTCAAGTTGAACTTTCTTTAACCCATTTATTAGTTGATCATTACTTAAATAATTTCAGTGCAATTCGTTGCCTCACATATTTTTTAAAGTCATCTGTACTCATCCAGACAGACAGGACCCCCACCCCTTCATTTCCACCTCCTGTTTATATTCCTGACAATTTACAGTGCTGGTGTTCAGTGCCACTGCAGGATCTATTATGCACTTTAGGTAGTGATGCAGAAAATGAAGGTGAGCAAGAGCAGCTTTCATGATCAGATAAGACAGTCACAAACCTGTAATTAATGTAAATGTGTTCATTCAACATAACTATAGTGTACTTTCATTACTTGAACTAAGCATGTGAATTGTTTTTTGAACTGGACATGATTTAATGTTACTGTAGTGAAAACAGAAATATAATATTGCATGTGTGTGTAATCTGTGTTACTTAGATAAAGCATTTAGCAGAACAGAAGTACACATACACTCTAAAAAGTGTGACCGGGCTTAATTAATATGAACTAAATAAATTATATTAAACTCTACATGAAAAAAATACTATGAAGTTTGGTTTTTTGTTGAGTTAATGAATGATATTAGCTGAAAATCACTGAGTAGAAATTAATTATATTTTATCAATAAAGTCAACAATAGAGGTGTGACGAGACACTCAGCTCACAAGACGAGACACGAGATTGGGTTCATGACATCAAGACGTGATTTTAAGAAAACTAAATTACAAATTATCTGAATGGACAACAGACTTTTATTTAACTAGTTCAACATGGATTTTATAACTTTGTAAGCGTTAACTTTTAACAAACCTCTTCCTCTACAACTTTAAACTAAAATAAAATGTTATAAATGTGAAAATAAACTAAATACAATTACATATTTCTCCTTTATTCAAAATCAAATCTGGCACTTGTGTATCTGAAAGAACATTTCAAGGGACATTTGATAACCCTACACACAGAACACTGTAGGCTATCTATCAACATACACATACAACCAATGGTGTAACGTTAGCTCAACTGTCTATGAACATTAGCTTATATAGTGAACATTAACATCTGCAATCAGCTGATTTAGCAAAACACCGGTAGCAAAGTTAGTGTATGATAACTTTAACAGTATTGTCAGTTTCATAGCTAAAGCTTTCATTTCATAGTTAAAGTTGCTGAACTTACCATTAGATTGAAGTTTAGTTAGTTTCTTCTTTGGAGACAGTGGTCAGCTCGGTGACTTGGCCTCTCTTTGGCTGTGAGTAAAGCCAGTGGATCCCAACCACAACTCTAGAAACAGGTTATCATTGGTTGGTCTTTTGTCCACAACATACAAAAACATTGCGGGGTGGATTTTTTAAATTCAATGCCTTCAGCCAGGCCCCTGATTCTGAGCCACCATTAGGCTTCAGAAAAAAAGAAAACAACAGAGGGCATGAACTTTGCCTCTTTGTGGCAGGTTTGTGGTCAAAACACTCTCTATCTAACCACTTGTTCAGGTGTTTTCTTGAGTTTTTACAACCAACAACAGCACACATAGTTCCCCAACCACTTTTCCTCCTGAAGTTGTCCATCCTTTTTCTCACTGAGTCACAGTGTTAATATCGGCGCTCGCTAGCAAAACAAATGGGAGCCAGAACAGAAGTGAAAAGCATCAAGAGGAGTTCAGGAAGTAGAGCAGAAAAAGGTCAAAAATGTGTATTTTCCAATGTCACTCTGGCTGCTTGCTGGATTCACAAATCTTGCTAGACAGAATTTTAACGCGACAACAAATCTCGGCAAATTAAATTTTTGTTACGCCCACCCTCTTGACTCTATACTTCACTGTGATTCATCAGCCAGTTTCTGGGAAGTCTAGCCAAAGTTACTTTGAGCACAACTAGACTACGATGGTAGCACATTAGATTTGCTGCCGCTAGGGGGTCTAGCGCGGCTAGGCTAACCAGAGCATAATAAGAATCTAAAGGGTGATGAATGACTTCAGAAAGGTTAGAAACTCATACAGAACTGACACTGATGCAGACCTGGGTCTGTATGGGTTAAGTAAGATTTTTATTATAAGATGAAATGAGCATTTCTGTACATGAACGATAAAATATCACATTTTCATATTCATATTACTGTACCTTATCACATATCACATGTTTTGCTAATATTGTACAGCCCTACTAGGCCATGTGCTAGGATCTGTAGCGTTCAGTTCCGTTCCAGACTTTTGGGTAATAAAAAAAGTTCAAATTTTCTCAAACTATATGGCCTGTCAATACTAATTTTCCACACGATAAATCCCTGCAGTATTTAACACATCACAAACAAAAGCTTGGACTATTTTCTACTCCGCGCTATGGTGGTTAAGCGTCATTGACCCAGTTCCGACCAATCAGATAGGAGAATCAGTTGAAATGACATAAGCGAGAAGGCTTGTTTTGTCAACAAAGATGGCTGCGTCCAGTCGCAAGAGAAGGCATGGTCCTGACAAACCTGCCTGTTTTTTGCGTATTTTGGAAGATTGTACTGAAGAAACAAGTGTTATTACGAAGACTCGGTGGGATACATTCAGAGTGATTGCAAAAGAATAGTCAGTGCTTGGTGGGAAAGAGGCAGCAGTGGTTCAACCAGTGTTAAATCAGCTTGATACGGAACACACTGAACTCGATTCTCTACCCCATTACCACCCTTCATGCTACAAGCGATTTATTGATAAAAGACAGCTGTTTTACGCAAAGCAAAGAGCCACTAAACGTAGTCAACTGTCTGAACATGCTGAGGGTGAGTTATTATTTATGTCCTTTTAAATCTAGGCTACTTGCTGGGGCATTTTTGTCAACTGTCTGTAGTTTTTAAGAATATTATTTATTTGCTCTCTTCTGACTCTGCTCTGCTCTGTTTTCTTTGGCTCATGTCTTTGTCATGAAAAAAATATGTAGGCTACCTAGTCTTAGGTCCTATTTAGTAGGCCTAGTCAGGGCCAGGCAGCAATCATTAATAGCCGCCAGCTATATGCTATGATTTTATGTGAGAACAATGTTTGTCTCTTTTATTCGCAGTAAGGCCAAACAAAATAATACGTGTGGTTCCGGTCACCCGACCGACCCAATTTTTTTACAACGAAAATACCGACTATGTAGACATTTTATCAGTTTGTCAAAATAAATTAAACATAATGAACCGGCCGACTGCCGACTCTTATCTTTGAAATTCCCAATAACTGATGATGAGAGAATTTATTTCTCCGTATTTAGTCCGTATTCATGTTTACCAACATCTGTCACCTGTCTGACCACCGTGATTTATGACTAGCGACAAAAGACGAGCCATATACATCGTGTCCATGTCCATCAAAACAACCCTCAATGGATGTGATTGCTACGCGAGTTTTGATTGGCTGTTCGCCTCTTGATGAATCAGAGTACATCATCTGTTAATTTCCCACTCACTTCACACCAGAGTCCTGCACGGGTTCGGTGAACCGCAGATTTTCACGAAACAGGTGAAAAATGTTGTGCTGTGTCGGCTACGGTTTCGATTCGGTTCCGACGTGGGTGATCGCGGGTCTAATTTGCGGTTCATAGGCTAAAAGGTTAACAACATTTTTATTTGGCTCTGCCTTAGATATGTCACTGTTCAGTATATTCGTGGCAATAAATGTTTGTATTTAAGTTTGGCTATCTGACATTTTCTTTCGGGTTCAGGTCGGATATCGGGTTCATTTTCTCGTGGGTTGGTTCGGATGCGATTTTTTTTTCCATCGGAAAACGGGTCGGATACGAATTTAAACATGACGGGTACGGGTGGTTGCGGTATGTCAAAATCAGAACCGTGCAGGACTCTGCTTCACACTGTGTTTGTTTCAAAAACACCAGCGTTTCTTTATTAATTGGGAAGATGGTTTCATATCTTTATGGAGCATCTCTTGGTCACAAAGACTTGTGTGCCTGGTGTGGGGAACCAAATACAAATCCTCTTCCAGAGCTAAAAAATAAATTTAAAACTGTACTCCCGCTCTGTCAGGATTGTGAGGAATGACAAGAAGCCAGTAACAAAACAGCAGTATGGGAAGAGGAAATAAGTTGAACAGTAAATTGATAGCTGTATATGTCCACTAAAGCCTTCAATATTGGGGCCTTTATTTCATTGAAATAATATTTAGATGTGGATAGAATTTACATTTGTAGTTAAACTGTATTTTTGTTGAAAAAAAATCAATAAAATACAAAATGTTGATGTCAAATCAGATTTTATTGTATTTCAATCATCTAAAATTCATTTATGCTCTCTTAAAACATTCTGTAAATATACATGTACATGTACATGGAAAATCTGAGGCAATGTGTTGATTTTCTAACTGCTGGAAAGAATAACTGATATTAAATCTGAATTTTTGGAGCTTCTTTTTAGAAGACGGGTATATAAAATTGTAAATAAAATAAAATATGAATGACCGACCTACCTACCCAATTTTTCCTATCCATGTGATGGGAACCACATATATTATTCTGTTTGGCCTAATATAATGTGCCTAAAATAACCTACTGCTGTATGAAATTACATATTATATTATAATCAATAGATTAATATATTTGATATGATAGTAAAATAATTTTCAATATTAGAATAACAGTTTTGACAATCTATATTTGTGTTTCTATATTCTAGATTTATCTTAGCCACTCTATAATATTGACAGGACCCTGACCTGATATTATCAGATTATTATCAGAAAGTAGGCTTACAATGTACATTTTTATATGTTTCAGAAAATAGGAAAAAAGAGAAAAGACATTCTACGAACACCAAAAAGGCTGCGATCTAAATCAGAGATGAAAGCACCTCTTGCAGTTCTACCCGAGTTGTGCATAATATGCAAGAAAAAGGAACACTACATCACAAGGTGCAGGAAAAAGATGCAAAGATAAATTGGCTAAAGCTGAAACTGAATCATGTGGTAAGTATGATCTTATCATAGTTGTACACATATTCTTACTTGAATCTTAAGATGAGAAGTTGCTGACATTATTGGATTTAAAAGAAAATCTAATAGTTTACATTGTATGTCATTTCTCAAAAAATGTTCTGCTGAAATCTGTTATAACAGATTTGCATATAAGAGATCCCTTCCAAATATCTTTAGATCTTATCTAGCAGCCTACTTATTTACTTCTAATTTTTCAGGTCAGTTACAGAAGGCTGCTGAACTAAAACGTGATGAGTCTATCCTCATTTATATAAGAGATAAGGACTGTGTTGCTCTCGAGGTAGGTACCACTATAGCTGCTACAGGTCATACATCAGATTTCTGTCAAAAAAGAAAACTGAAGGAGTAAGGTATGTTTCATCGATATCTTAATATTTCTTTAATCTGATTTTTTTCTGTAAATGGTTGAAATATTGTTGACTTACACTTAGGTCCTCTTTGAAAAGATATCTACTATAAAAATTCATTTGAATGATTGTGATAAAGTCATGAACTACTAACTGAATAGACTCCACTTTTTATGTGTCTGAATTCCATCTTGTAAATTTTAATTTCAGGGGGTTTAAAGCACCATATGAGTTGACATACAAAGACTTTTGCGAGAGTGTCATCACAAGGAGGATTTTAGACAACCAAGAAGTATTGAGGATGTCTAAACTGCTAGATATCTTTAAAGAGATGGTGAAAAAGAAGGAAGCAACAGACGCCTCAGATTATAGGTATGTATTACTTAAGCTGCTGCCATCGAGACAGGGATAGGAAAATCTTAATATGAAATAATATAAGGTGCTTTATTTTTGTGGTATTCCCTCTCCACAATCTAGAAGGGCTTTCCTTTTCATTTTGTTTCTAATTTTAAATAATGTTTATTTTCAGATCTGACCAATTCAACTTAAGAATCAAAAGTGATTTTCCACAGCTAATATTTCATCAACCATCCATGAAGAACACAAGTGAAATAGTGTATGTGGAATCGCTTCCTGCTGGTGCTATTTATGAAGAAATGCCCTCTACCTCAGAGAGCGAAATGTCATCATCATGTGAAACTGGTGAAAGCTGCAGCCCCGACCATACAGTCACTTCTCAGTCAGGTCAACCACTTGATGTTTTGAAGACCTTATATGCAGCAAGTTGCATCATTAGAACGGCAATAAAAGACAACCCAGGTATTCCAACTCCTTGGCCACCCACATCAGAATATTTCACTGTTGAAAATGCCCGGGGTTTTGTTCCAAACCAACTCTTCAATCTACTTGCTTGGTCTATTGGTGCATCAGACGACATGACATTGGGTAATTTACAGGACCTCACTGAGCAACATGAACTAAAATTACTGTCAATTTGCCAAGATGTCATCTATCTTGCTTCCAATGGCCATAAGCAGACACCCAAGTCACTGGCTCTAGGTCTGACTGTCCGACACTTGAGTGGTTCATCACAGGTCTTGAGTATCTTCAACAGTCTGGGTCATACAGCATCATTTTCGAGCGTGTTGAACTTTGAGACAAGTCTTGCACAACTACAGTTGCAGCAGGAAAATGTTATTCCAAAGGGGTTTCAGCTGGAAGTACCAACAATTCTTGTTTGGGATAACATAGACTTTGGTGAAGAGACACTCTTTGGAGCTGGCACAACACACCACACTAATGGCAAATGGTCCAAAGCCACATTGCAGAGGACAGTGCAGAAGTTGAACGTCCATTCATCTCAAAAAAGAGAGGCGTTTTTATTCCACAACCGACTATATTGGAACATTATCATCAACAAAAACGACATGGTCCTACACTGGAGGCTTCTGAAAAGCATGAATATGAGAGTTCCCACATACTAATATCTAAAGCTGAACTTCTAGATATATCTTACAACATAATCCGGGCTGAAAGTGAGAGGGAAGCCACTATTCCTGGTTGGACTGGCTTTAACATGTCAGTTTGTGATGATGTGATGCCCAAGTCTGCACTGTATTACCTGCCAGTAATAGAGGCGTCACCAACTGAGATGGCAACAGTACAGACTATATTCAAACGTAGCTTGGATATGGCAGATAAGATGAAACTAGAGACAATAATGCTGGTCTTTGATCAGGCTATATATGCCAAAGCTCAGCAAATCAGGTGGAATGACAATAGTCTTAGTGAAAGGACAATCATACGCTTAGGTGAATTTCATACTAGCATGTCGTTCTTTGGTGTACTTGGCAAACGCTTTAAAGATGCCGGTTTAGAAGATATACTTGTTGAATCTGGCATAGTAGCCTCGGGTTCTATCAATGGTGTTGTATCTGGTCATCACTATAACCGCTCTATCAGGGCACACAAGCTGATGTATGAGGCCCTTCATCACTTGCGGTTTGCAAGTTTCATGGATTCTCTACCTTGTCAAGATCAAGAAAAGTACAAATGTGAAGCAAAAGAACTCGACCAATACATTTATGGTTCTCTCCCTGGGTATCTAGAATCTGGAGCCAGTACAGAAATGTTTGAGGCTTATAAACTCTATGTTGAAACAGAAAGTGAGAACAATCCTACCTTCAAATTCTGGTCATCATACATTGACATGATTCAGCTGATCCTTACATTTATACGTGCAACCCGTGAGTCCAATTGGGAGCTTCATCTAGCAGCAGTCAGAAAGATGATGCCCTGGTACTTCTCCTATGACAGGGTCAATTATGCTAGATATCTCCCTGCCTACTGGTTAGAGATGATAAACCTACCTATAACTCATCCAAACTATTACATGGCCATGACTGGCAAAGGAGAATGGACTGTTCAGCGCCAAGGTATGGAGTCATTCACATCAATTTCTTGTGACCAGGCTATAGAACAGACAGTAAACTGTGATTCTAAAATGAAAGGTGGTGTGAAAGGTATTACGCTTAGACAGGGTGCTGTGCAGAGATGGGTCCTAGCCCAGCCAGAAAAGGCTGCAATAACTAGACAGTGCGAGGCAATGGCTGGACAGACCAAAGATAATCGTAAGTCGAAGGAGTTTAACAACTCCAAAATAAAGACAGATGAAGAAGCCATCCAGGCTGTAATAAACACTATCCAAAGTATGATTAATCCCTTCGATGATCATGATGACCTTGTCTCCCTTAGCTCTGGAGTTGTTGCAGAAGAAAAGGTGAAAGCTGATCTTCTTGATGCCCGAGAAAAAGGTGAACTTGCAGTGCAGACATATATGAATGATCGCCTGATAGACCGAGAGAAGGATATGTTCTCATCTATTGCAAGCCTGAAACTAAAGACCTTCAGTTATCAGAAGAAGAGCAAAACATCCAAAAAGTCACAACTGGCAGGAGTCATGAAGAATGACAGCGCTCTCTTTTCTCGTCTTCTTATCATAAGCCAAAGTAGAGATATCAATTTACGTGACATTCTGTCTTACTCATTAGGAACAGTGTCATTCCCTTTGGCTAATGTGGATGGTACTCTCTCCAAAACAACTAAGGCCAAGATGCTCAAGATTTGAGTCTCGTGATCCTAATTGCATTGTACCATCAGTGCCCAGTAACAATGCACTAATGATCGATGGCATGGCTGTTATACAAAGTCTCACCAGACCTCTCCCCTCTACGTTCGGAGAACTGGCTGATACAGTACTCACTATTATTGTGTCAACAGCAAGAAAATATAAGAGCTCTCGAGTAGATTTCATCACTGACAATTATCCTGAAATTAGTATAAAAAATGCAGAGAGAGATCGACGAGCCAGCAGTGGGACTCAGGTCATCCAGCTCTATGGTAAAGAACAAAAGTTACCAACACAATGGAAGAAATATCTGAGTGGTGATCAGAACAAGGAGAACTTGATCAAATTCCTGTGTAGTTGCTGGAAATCTGCCTCCTTTGATTGTGTAACTGGAGACCTCGAAATATTTATTGCATATGGTAAAGAATGTCACTCTATCATCATCAAGAATGGCAAGTCTTCAATCTGTGATGTCCCTGGAACTTTATTGTGATCATGAAGAGGCGGATACTAGGTTGATTCTACATGCTAAACACGCAGCATCTTCCCACCAAGATATTGTCATTAAGAGCCCAGATACTGATGTGGCAATTTTAGCATTGACCCATCACAGCATCATTGGTGCCATGTTGTATTTTCTGGCTGGGATCAAAAATAGTTTGAGAATAATCAAGTTTCAATCAATAATTGACACCTTGTCAAATGATGTATGTGAGGCACTCATTGGGCTTCATACCTTTACAGGGTGTGATTCTGTCAGTTCTTTTCACGGTAAAGGCAAGGAAAAGGCCTTTTCCGTTGTCCTTAATGATGACAACTTCTCCAAAGCTTTTTCTCAACTTGGTAAGGATTTCAGCATTGAGGAAAACACATTGAAGACCTTAGAGACCTTTGTCTGTAGATTATATGGACAGGATGTGACAAGTGTAAATGAGGCAAGATACTCTGTGTTTCAACTTAATCCAAAATCAACGGAACAAAGTTTGCCTCCAACAGCTGATGCCTTAAAGTTACATACTTTGAGGGCAAATTATCAAGCAGCAGTTCATCGCAGGGCAATACAACAGTATATATGTGCACCATCGCCTGTAGGTCATGGATGGAATATGGAAGACGGTCTGCTAGTTGTCAATTGGATGGAAAATGACCCTGCACCAAAGGATGTGCTCATGCTTATCAGCTGCAAGTGTAAGACTGACTGTAGCTCCAAACGCTGTTCTTGTAAATCTTCCAATTTGTATTGTACTGACCTGTGCAAATGCAAAAAATTTCATTTTATAAGATACATCAACTAGTGATGCAACCTGGACACATCATCAGTGATGTTACCTGGGATCATTGAGTGTTTCGGGTCATTGCAACATCATACACTCTCCCCCAGGCGACCCAGCCGGGGGTGATCAATCCCCCGACTTGTGTCCAGGCAGCGCTACCCTACCCACGGCTCTCCTCTCCTGATCCACAGCCAACATGAGGCAACTTCTGCTGCCTCCGTGGCCTCCTTGATGGCCCTTCGTCTACTGGCCCCCCTGATGCCCAGCATGTTGTAGACCCTACAGAGGGATTGGCCTGCGAACCCTCTGCAACCCACCTCAATGGGCTCACATCTTGCTCGCCACCCGTTGCGCCGACACTCCTCCACCAGAGCCTGGTACTTTGCCCTCTTCCTCTCGTTGGCCTCCTCAATACGATCTTCCCACGGGACCGTGAGCTCCAGGAGGACGACCTGCTTGGAGGTTGCTGAGGTCAGCACCACATCTGGCCTTAGCGATGTTCTGGCTACATCCTCTGGGAACTTCAATTGTCTCCCCAGGTCAACCTTCAGTTCCCAGTCTTGCGAATGCAAAAAATGCAAATGCAAAAAATTTCAAAATATTTCTAAAAAAAGTGACAATGAGTATGTGGACTGTTTAGAGGATAGTGATGATGAGTAACTGAATCTTTCTGAAGTAAATATTCAATAGGGCCTACAACTGTCAGTAAACATGATAAATGTTATTTCTAAGATCTTACAAAATACATGGTAATTCACTTTTAGTGCCTTTTGTTGATATTTTTTGTGCGGATTTTGCTAAGATTAAGCCCTATCTTTAATCATAGATATTTCATTGTATAAAAATATTAGGCGTATTTTCTTCATCTATGTGTACATAAGTATTATGATATTGAATTGTATATAGCTGTAGCTCTGATAGTTAGGTTATTTGTAAGTTTTCATTAAATATTATCTAAGATATACATGTATTTTTGGGAGTCATGTTGATTATTTTTGGAATTACCTTTGTGTAGTGTTCAAATTGTTGACATTTTGGGTAGTTTGACCAATTTTGGCTTGTTTTCTCTTGTGGAACATTTTCCAGGATAGCTAGAACCTTTTTACTAATGAATTATACTTGTGGAAGGAATAGCCTAGTCTTTGGTTGGTAGCAAGTGGCCTTAATGTGAAAAAGTCATTTTTGCTATTTTCCATTTTTTTCAATTTGTCCTGAAATAGAACCATTCAACCAATTACCCTAATTATTCATATACCATATATCTAGCTACATTACAATGAGCTAGTAAGATTTGGTGGTGGGAAGATTCATAGTTTGGGATTTATGAGCACTCAAACATGGTACTTCATGCTAAAATGTCCATTTTTCACCCTATACGTCAACTTCGGAGTCCTATTTCTCGATAACTGCAGGGAATCCTCTTGTGGAACTCTTTTTGAGAAAAGTACAACTCTTTCTGGTTGTAGCACATGGCCTATACTGTATAGTGCATATGTATTCTTTCATGTTCATCTTTAAAAGGCTGGTTAACAGTAAATACCTACTGTATTCATCAGCAAAGTACTTATTTTTCATTGGTTGGTCCATTTTGAATCATTCATTACATTTGTTCATTTTGCAACCTCTAATTAGATTTGGAAAACAAAATAGGGAAGTATGGCTAAAAGCAGTGACACAGGGCACACCAAATTAGAAAATGACAAAGTAATTCAATGGCCTCTGGTGTGGAACAATTAATGAACTGTGCAGACTGGCTGTGATAACCACCCAGTTAATGTTGTGCAACGCTGCCCAAGCAAACAAACACAAACACTTCTGACTGCAAATCTGGGGTAAACATTGCAGTTTAGCACCACTCAAAACAACACGCTTTACCCTCCACTCAGTAAACAACTTCTTGTGAACAGCAAAAAGGGGAAAAAAATGTGCGTTTGGAAGTGAAGTTAGAAAAAGGGTATACGGTCATTCCATTCATTATGTGGAGAGAAAGTCAGACAGAGGAGTTTACAGTGCACCTTTAAAGGACATCAGATTTATTTCTTCCACTGTGTCCATTTACAGCCTGTGTGTAATATCTAAACACACACACACAAACACACACACTGTGCAGCCGTTTCACATAAACACCACAATTTACAACTGCAAGTACAGTCCGAAAAGTCTGACCATTGTCTACTTAAAGATCAACATTAACGTAAAAAAATATTTATAAGGCCAAACAAAATAATATATGTGGTTCCCATCACATGGATGGAAAAATTGGGTAGGTAGGTCGGTCATCCATATTTTATTTTATTTACAATTTTATATACCCGTCTTCTAAAAAGAAGCTCCAAAAATTCTGATTTAATATCAGTTATTCTTTCCAGCAGTTAGAAAATCAACACATTGCCTCAGATTTGCCATGTACATGTACATGTATATTTACAGAATGTTTTAAGTTTTTTAAGAGAGCATAAATGAATTTTAGATGATTGAAATACAATAAAATCTGATTTGACATCAACATTTTGTCTTTTATTGATTTTTTTCAACAAAAATACAGTTTAAATACAAATGTAAATTCTATCCACATCTAAATATTATTTCAATGAAATAAAGGCCCCAATATTGAAGGCTTTAGTGGACATATACAGCTATCAATTTACTGTTCAAGTTATTTCCTCTTGCCATACTGCTGTTTTGTTACTGGCTTCTTGCCATTTCTCTCACAATCTTGACACAGCGGGAGTACAGTTTTAAATTTCTTTTTTAGCTCTGGAAGAGGATTTGCATTTGGTTCCCCACACCAGGCACACAAGTCTTTGTGACCAAGAGATGCTCCATAAAGATATGAAACGATCTTCCCAATTAATAAAGAAACGGTGGTGTTTTTGAAACAAACGAAGTGTGAAGTGAGTGGGAAATTAACAGACGATGTACTCTGATTCATCAAGAGGCGAACAGCCAATCAAAACTCGCGCAGCAATCACATGCATTGAGGGTTGTTTTGATGGACATGGACACGATGTATTTGGCTCGTCATTTGTCGCTAGTCATAAATCACGGTGGTTAGACAGGTGACAGATGTTGGTAAACATGAATACGGACTAAATACGGAGAAATAAATTCTCTCATCATCAGTCATTGGGAATTTCGAAGATAAGAGTCGGCAGTCGGCCGGTTCATTATATTTAATTTATTTTGACAAACTGATAAAATGTCTACATAGTCGGCATTTTCGTCGTAAAAAAATTGGGTCGGTCGGGTGACCGGAACCACACGTATTATTTTGTTTGGCCTAATATAATAATAAACATATAATAATATCGAGTACCATCAATATTTTAATTGCATTTTTGTATGAACTACTTGTGTACCTGCTAAGAAATGACAATCAAATCTGCGCATTTGGAAATCATCTACAATCATCGGTGGATGACATCTTCAGAAGGACCTGCAGCCACCATATGTAGCCAAGAAGGAGTTGGGTATTTCAACCAACTATTTCACCAAATTCGCTGTGATAAGGCGGTCCTGTGTGAGATTTGTGAGGTAAACCAGGACCTGGAGCAGTTGTGATGTGCCATGTGTGACTGTTCTGGAGTGTCAACAGGAATCTATGTTTAACACAAGGTTGGTATACGTAGATCCAGCTAGATATACATTAGTCTTTTCAATTGTGTAAAACATTAATCTCTCGTAGCATTGCATGAGAAGTTTCCAAAACCAGCAGATCTCTCTTTTTCTCTCTCGCTCTCTCTCTGCTTGCTCGAGTGTGTGTCTAGTAGCTGATCAGCTGGTTCAATGTTAGTCATCACTAGCACATTTTTTCATGCATGATAGGGTTATGCACCCTACTATGTTAGGGTTGGGGGAAAAACTCCAGTAGGTGTGTTTCCACTATCGGAACTTCCGGGTCGTTTTATAGGAACTTCCCAGTATGCATGTGTTTCCACTGACCGGGCCATTTCGACATTTAGCACATAAATCAGTAAATCCAAATTAACTTTCCAATATTTGTTATCTGGAAAATACTAATTCAGATATACCAAATATCTGTAAAAAATTAAGATTTAATTCATATTAAGAATGAATTAATATTCCTAAATATCTGGATGAGATTGATTTATTCTAATTTATATTGTTTTTACTACTTTTTATTTTACATATATGGACATGTTAGTTGTGAAATAAATAAAGAATTTAATTGCATTATATGTTGACTTTACTGGTAAAATCTAATTAATTTCTACTCAGTGATTTTCAGCTGATATTATTCAAACAAAGTGGGTCAAATGAAATTGATAAATTAAAATGTCATTAGCTCAAGATAACAATAAACCAAACTGCACAGTCTTTTTTCATGTAGTTTAAGCCCAGTCACACTTTTTACAGTGTGACTGGGCTTAGCTCCTCCGTCCCTTCTTTATTCTTGCCCAGAGGTTGTCAAAGTACTCCCATTCAGTACTGCTGTAGAAGTACAGCTACTGCTGTGAAAAAATACTCTGTTAAAAGTAGAAGTACTGATTCAACCCCTTTACTGAAGTAACAGTAAAAAAAAAAAAAAAAAAAAAAAAAAAAGTACAACTAAAATATCTAAAAGATGCTATGGATGAAATAATACTTATTTAAGCAAAAAAACCTGAAAAATGTAAAAAAAAATAAAAAATAATAATAATAATTATCCCAAAATAAAGCGAGTTAGGGTATAGATGATGTGTTTTATTGGGTTATGGTGCTCAGTTTAGTGGATATGGACAGGACATTTAGGAAAAATTCAAGTTATAAATAGGACATAAAAAAAAAAAACAGAATTATGAGATTTTTCTTGAAAAAAATCTAAATCATGAGAAACATTTCAGAATTGGGAGATAAAAACTCATTATGAGATTAAAAAGTCATAATTATGAGATAAGAAATGGTTAACTATGAGATAATGTCATGACCTCCGCTCCGGTGACCTTTCCCCCAGTGCTCATCCACACTCACCTGGTCCCACACTGCGCAGCTGCAAGCTGTTCCTCATCTGTGGCTATAAAAGCAGTAAGGCTTGCAGTTGCCAGTGCGGGACCATTCAGTATTGTCACCTCCATAACCCACACCGCTCTGCCTAGAGGGTACTCTGCCCAGGGGGTTTCCACACCGCCCTGCCCAGAGGGATTCCACACCACTCTGCCCAGAGGGTACTCCGCCCAGGGGGTTTCCACACCGCCCTGCCCAGAGGGATTCCACACCACCCTGCCCAGAGGGATTCCACACCGCTCTGCCCAGAGGGTACTCCGCCCAGGGGGTTTCCACACCGCCCTGCCCAGAGGGATTCCACACCACCCTGCCCAGAGGGATTCCACACCGCCCTGCCCAGAGGGATTCCACACCGCTCTGCCCAGAGGGTACTCCGCCCAGGGGGTTTCCACACCGCCCTGCCCAGAGGGATTCCACACCGCTCTGCCTAGAGGGTACTCCGCCCAGGGGGTTTCCACACCGCCCTGCCCAGAGGGATTCCACACCGCTCTGCCCAGAGGGTACTCCGCCCAGGGGGTTTCCACACCGCCCTGCCCAGAGGGATTCCACACCGCTCTGCCTAGAGGGTACTCCGCCCAGGGGGTTTCCACACCGCCCTGCTCAGAGGGATTCCACACCGCTCTGCCCAGAGGGTACTCCGCCCAGGGGGTTGCCACACCGCCCTGCCCAGAGGGATGCCACACCGCTCTGCCTAGAGGGTACTCCGCCCAGGGGGTTTCCACACCGCCCTGCCCAGGAGGGATTCCATACCGCTCTGCCCAGAGGGTATTCCGCCCAGGGGGTTTCCACACCGCCCTGCCCAGAGGGTACTCCGACCAGGAGGTTTCCATGCCGCCCTGCCTGGAGAAATACTACTTAAAAAAAAATTTTTCTTTTTGAGCTCTGGACAATGGGGGGGGGGTACTGTCATGACCTCCGCTCCGGTGACCTTTCCCCCAGTGCTCATCCACACTCACCTGGTCCCACACTGCGCAGCTGCAAGCCGTTCCTCATCTGTGGCTATAAAAGCAGTAAGGCTTGCAGTTGCCAGTGCGGGACCATTCAGTATTGTCACCTCCATAACCCGGACAGCTTCTGCCATCTCCTCAATCACCATAACCCGGACATTCATCATCACCACGGACTCTGACCGTCTGTTCCCAGGTTTTGTCTGTATTGTCTGTTTCTTAGTTTTGTTATTAAATTATTTTTTCCCTTCAGTACTGTGCATTGGAGTCCTCCTTCACCTCACCCCGATCCTGACAGATAAATGTCAACATTTTGATATAGTGAGTCACAATTTCTGATTTACGACTTATTTTTCGTACTGTCATATTTGTGTAGTTTTAAAAAGTAATGAGTCTGTTCTGAGAATGTAAAGAGTATAACGTACATATATTTATACAAAAATTCAAGGAGTAAAAGTAAAAAGTTGCCAGAAGAATAAATACTGAAGTACAGATACCTAAAAACTGTACTTAAGTACAGTAAAGGAAGTACTTGTACTTATTTCCTTTCCACCTCTGTTCTTGTCATTGAGCATCACCCAATGTGAAGTCTTAAATCAGCAGCATCCAAAAGGTAGTGACATCTAATGGGAAATAAAAGTGAAAAAAAAGCAAAGAAGTCAGATGTTTGTGTGTTCCAGATGCACAGCTTCTGAATGTTCAGATGGATTATGTGTCCTTTCACTACCTGCCTTCTGTGTACTCAGCCTCCTGACTCAGCTCTCTGGACATTTTCTAAGGCACTGAATGCAGATCATGTTTATCAATGAGCGATGTTCTAACACTCAGCACATGACGTGGCCTGTGCTTTCATCTGCTCACACTCAGGAGCCAAACCAGAGCTCCACAGCGCTCCAAAGCTTTCACAGCCTTCTACAGCCTTTACAGCACTCCACAACACTCCACAGCCCCCACAGCAGCCACAGCGTTCCACAGCCACCATCGTGCTCCACAGTGCCCCATGGCCTCCACAGCACCCACAGCCTCCACAGCATTCCATAGCCTCCCACAGCCTCCTCAGCATTCCACAGTGCTTGCAGCCTCCACAGCACTCCACAGCCTCCAGGCCTCTTTTCCTATTGGCACTGAGTCACCCAAGCCTCAATTATGCAACTTCCCTCTGGCATGTGATGTTATTGTGGCGTAGGTGCGTGTTCTTATGTAAATGCCTTGTGTGTTGGCAAATACTTTTTTTTCTTGTTCATTCTTTTATTTTCTTTTTCCAAAGAGTAAGTAGGCAGCAAAGGACAGAGTAGGATGTCTTCAGGTCCCAGTGTGAAGAGTGTGGACCTCCAGTGTTTATACAATCAAGGTAATTTAGTTTAATGATGTCCACTATTTCAATTATACATATTCCTACATGTTTCAAGTTAACCTGACTTGAAACATTTAAATGTGTAACCATTACTCCACCAAGGAATAGGTTGGTGACACATGATGTCAAATTGCTATATAGTGATTTACAGATAGAGGGCAGGATGTGAAGCCGAGTGAGTGTTCCGTTGGGAAAATGTCAATGTTTTGTGTAGTTTATGGCTGTGTCAGTCGTTCCAACAGAGAAGGAAAATTGATTTTTTAGAGTACCAAAGATTGCCATTCATAAAGGTGATAAATAGAAAAAGCTCAAAGAAAAACAGTAAAAAGTGGATTTTAAATCTTCGTTTGTGGTTGGGAGGAGCAGAGTCTACTAATGCTAATGCCTGTGTCTGCAGTGACCACTTCGTCAGAGGTATGTTCCAAAGCTAACTTTTTTTGTGGATGTGCTATATATACCATGAGGTTGTCGTTAAATGCTTTTACACTGTTGGTTTACTAGCCACATCGAGATGCGATGCATGTTTATTTATACCAGTACTGTAGCTACTGCTAGTGGCAAACAATTCAAATCAATTTCAATTAAATTTTATTTATGAAGCCCCAAATCACAACAAAGTCGTCTCACAGGGCTTTACAGAAACACAATCAACTACAGAGATATATGAAAAGTCCCAAGCATCCCTGTCCTTAGGCCCTCCTTCTCTGTAAGAAAAAACTTCAAAACCCAGTGGGAAAAAGAAGAAATCTTGAGGAGAACCACACTGAAGGAGAGATCCACTCCCATGCACGGACAGACTATAGATGAGCAGGAGATAGAGCAGTGTGACTAATGTAAACAAACATGCAATACATCTTGACGTCACCTCCTCTGCCACACGATCAGGGAAGCGGTGCAGACTGTAGCTAAACAACATGGACAGTCCTCTTTAAGTAAGGACCTGTGTATCTCACATACCCACTTCCATATTTTCTGTTTCCTGCTGTTGTTGTAGCATCCGATGATGGTACATATCCCCCCAGATCCAGACAAGTTGACAAGTTTTCCCTGGACACTTACACATCCACTACTAGCTGCTAGTTGTCAATGCCCTTGCGTCCACTGTCCAGTCATGGTGGCTGCTCTACTTCCGGTTATATACAGAAGATTCATTGTAACCATGAAGCAGTGGCAAGCCTTTGACACAGCTGTAGATACTGGACTGAAAGATTTCAACCAGAAATTCTGGTTGAAAACAAAGCAGAGAGCTAATGCTAACCCTGGGGGCATTCATTAAAATGAAAGACGTTTTCACCTAGCTCCCGACCGGCTTCAGAAAGAGTTTAATCTACCAGTTAGCCCTGCTGGATATGTCAGACGAAAGAGTGCTGTGATTGGTTTACATTTTGACTCCGCCTTTTCTGGCTTCAACCAGTAGCAAACTGAGGCAATTGAGCAAGACAGGTCAACTGGTTTTCTAGTGTTGGTCAGACCCAATAGCTAGGAGAGTATTGGAAAGTCATGACAACCAGCTACGTTTTCACCAGCATTTGTGTTTGTCTAGAAAAGTTCTAGAAAGAGTAATAACTAAACAGCTGTGTCAGCACCTGCAAGATAACAGTTTATTTGAACAGTTTCAGTCTGGCTTTCGTGCCCATCATAGCACTGAAACCGTGTTAGTTAAAGTCACTAATGACTTATTCTTAGTCAATGACGTCGGATTAAGACCCAATGCTGTTTGCTGGCAAATTCCTCCTAAAATGTATGCCCAAATTAAAACAGCTATTGCTCTGCAGCTATCAAGACCAAAGTCATGAAACTTCACCTGTATGAAGAAAACCCCTGAAAGTTTGTAAATCAACTGTCAGATATCATGTATTTGTTACCCAATAACTCTGATGTGATCAAATACACAGCAGAAAAAAAAATCTATCTAGATTGAAAAATATAATTTTAAACTCAATTTAGAGTCTCAAGCTGTGATTTCACAGTGAAACTGCCAATTATGAATTTGTTTGTCCATGTCTGAACATTTACCATGTAAAATTTGAGGTTTGTACAACAAATAAAAATTATTTTAGTATAATTTTAGAATAATTTGATCACTTGGAGAGCAGTTTAACCAAACATATCCAAATGTATTTTTGTTTTACCTTCTAACTTGATATATGTAACAAAATACTGTCGAATCTGCCAAAAACCGAAGGATTATCTGTAGGTGAAACTAATCTTTGGCTTGATGGTTCCGGTCGGCGGGAGAAATTCGGTGCACCAATGGACTTCCGCCAGTACAGCCAGTGCATCATTTAAAAAAAAAGGCGTGACTTCCGAACGTATGGTCCAATCACAATGATTTAAAGTTTGTTAGACTCGTGAATGTTATTACAGAATGATTTCCTTTTTGTCTGGAGTTTATAGTTAGATCAGATCAAAATTGA
Organism: Siphamia tubifer; assembly: GCA_020466265.1. Lineage (NCBI taxonomy): Eukaryota > Metazoa > Chordata > Actinopteri > Kurtiformes > Apogonidae > Siphamia > Siphamia tubifer. Next base: position 23,196,162 of record CM035785.1, on the reverse strand, counting down.
ATTACACCTGGTGCCCGGCCATGGAAACAGGGTCCTGTACCGGAGGATTACCAGACTTTTATTCACTGTTTCTACATGCTAATCTATGCTAAACAGACTAAAAATAATTTTCATCATATTCTATACATGTGTGGACAATAAATTCAGCTGGAATTTTATATCTATGACCGACCTTTGATCCTAAAACACGAAAGGTAAGAACAAACTCAAACTTGTTGTTGTGCAAAACTAAATCCTTCTGTTCTAAGTATTTTTGTTATAACTCTGTAAATATCCATCAGATTTTGAAACGGATTACACCATTAGAATCTTTGAAGTGTTGGCTTTCTTTATAGTACACAGTATTGCATGTATTCTGAAATATAATGTGATACTAAATTAATTTGTAGAGAGTACGCCGTCGTATGTATTTTTTTTCATTCCTATTTACATACTCGGCATTATAACTGTGTTTGACTGAGAAAAAAATGGTTGATATGGCATTGTAGCCTAAAGTCTCACCTTTCCAATGCTATGTAACATATGATTTAGATTTCACACTGGGGTTAGGGTTAGAAGGATCCAGGTAGCAGGTGAAGTGATTGGGAACCCTGGGGGGGAAGTGGTTATGGAACCAGCTTCCATTTAATATTAAAGAGGCTGACACGGTCTCTAACTTTAAAATTAGGTTGAAAACATTCCTCTTTGGGAAAGCCTATGGTCAGGTTTGTTAAAAACAAACTGAAGTCACAGTCCAGTCTAAGCTGCCCTAGGAGCTACAATGCTGGGGGAAGTACAGGCACTGAGTTCTTTCTCTCTCTCTCTCCCTCTCGCATCTGTTTTTGTCATTTTATAACCTATCTTACATACCAAGTCTGTTCATGGCTAGTCACCTGGTGTCTCCTTTCCCCACCCCCCTGTTTTAACTCTTCGATGCACACTGCTCAGTCCAGTGGTCAGTTATTCTACTGGTCAGTCCAGCGGTCAGTTATTCTCCAGTTGTTCTCTTGTATATTCATGGGTTTAGTTGTTTTAGTTAATATCAGTCAGTTCATATCATTACTGTAACTGGTCTGTTCTTAATACCTGATCTGCACTAACATGTTTACCTGGAAATATAATACTGATATTAGGCCTTAATTAATAATAATTAACACACTGTTCTTAAACAAAAACTGCATTAAAAATGTTTTACTTCATAGAGTTCTGATGTTGTGTTTTAAATACATGTTTCTTTGGTTCAAAGTTTTCCAGCTGAGTGGACATTTTTATAACTCCAAATAGGTTAATTTAAAAGATTTCAATCACATTGTTCTTTTCAGCCTAAAGAGGAATAAAAACACTTAGGGGAAAAAAATCTTGACCAAGGTTCTCATAACTCATCAAAGGGTTAATTTGCTGAGGTAACATATTTTCTATCTTACTATTAAATGCCATTTTTACTATCAATTACTACTATAGAGTGTAAGTTCCACCATAGAAAGCATCTCAATACTACACATGAATGTGCCATGTCCTATATCTGGAGTGGCAAACATGCAGTGCGGGGACCAAATGCAGCATACCAATGGTTCTGATCTGGGATGAATTTACAAAGTGCAAAAACTCCACTGTCAAGGCTGTGGAACTCAGTTTAGTTCAGGTTCCACATACAGACTGATATGATCTACAGTCAAATAATAACAGTGTAATAACTTATAAATAATAATGACTCCACATAACCTATAAATAATAATGACTCCATATTTTCTTCTCAGTTTGATGTGGAAAAAAGACATTCTCTATAAATAATTACTTTACATTTGTATCTTCCTTTTAGTGTAGAAAATAACCCTAACCCTCTATGTGATATCATTTATGAATGACGCTTAGAAAACAGCTTTAAAAATAATACAAGCCTCTAACCAATCATATCGTACCATCAATTTTAAAGAATTTACAATTTAACTAACTGCACTGCATTTGATTTTTGTGGGGGTTGAACCACATTTCATTTGTAGTCATCCATTCAACCTTATCTCCATCAACTTTTCAGAATTCATAACTAATTAATATTTTTATGTATTTTTTATGATTTAAGAATAATTCCGAAATGAAGTGTTTTTCAGTCAAACAGGTTCAGGGATAATGAAGACATTGTTTTTTTATCAATTGATTTTTACATTACGAATTCATGAAAAACAAAAAAATATTAGCCTGGCAAGACCGACTATATGAATTCATAGTCTCAATTCATAGATTGAGTTGAAGCGTACGGGTGGGATCAGGTGTCTTTCATACCGTTCTGCACATAATAGGCCAGTGCTATGACCAATCACAGCATGTTACGTATACAGAGCAACGAAAACAAGTCTAAACTAGGGTCTATCTGGTTGTTTTAGCATCGTACTAATTAAAGTTTACACACCACTAACAGTGGAGGAAAAATATCCAACCAGGTCCATTTAGATGCTGCCTATCTGACCATAGACTGTATAGAACTTCCTACTTCTTCAACCCTGTCGTCATTGTGCTAAGCCTGCCCTACAATCTTGCTACACAAATGGAGCATTGTGATTGGACCGGTGAAATTTTACTGGTCCTGGGCTGAGGCCCTATGGAGTGTCGCTAGACCAACGATTCAGGTCAAAATATTTTTGGCCACTAGAGGTGAGATAGTTTAGTAGGCTACAAAAATACAAAGAACATATGCCCTACCGGGATAAAAGTTATTTATAAATGACGGTACCCCAAAATAAAGGCCAAAGGTCAATTTTGTGAGCATAGGAAATGTATTTTAGGCCTTAATACACTTGAAATAAAATGTCATTCTTTTTTATATGTATTTCCTTAATATGTTCCATAGAGGGTTAAATCATGAAACTATTTACATGTATAACCTATCATGTAACAACAAAATAGGAATAATTTGAACAAATGTGAACTAACCTGAAACGTCTAAAGAAAACTAGACACAATTTGAACCATTCTCTGCTTCTGTTACTAAGAGTTTAGCGTCTTTGTAGAACTGATCCATAATAAAACACATGGACTAATGGTAAGCTGAAGCAGAATATTGTTAAAATTGCACTTGTTTTTCTTGAGAAATTTATTTATTTTTCTCCAGATTATTCACATATTTTTTTGTTTGGATAGTTTATAAAAGTAAGTATTTCCATTTCCATGGCTGAAAGTAACTGAAAAATTTTTGACTGAACATTTTTGCGCATGCGGAGTCTGGCGGGCGCCGTAGGTGCAAAGTTCTCTAGGGAGGTCCTGGGGCATGTCCCCCCGGAAAATTTTTAAAAATTGCATCATTTTGGTGCATTCTGAGAGCATTATAGGCCATGATTTAACATTACAGAATGTGAAATTTGTACTTACATTTTAGAAAAATCTGGCTCATATGATCATAAAATTTTCAAATTTACTTATAACTCATGTAGGAAAATGAAAATACTATGTATGTTTGTTTAAATGTATTGTATAATTTCACTAAATAAACAATGGATAATATACAAAACACTAGCATGGGATGCTTCCATAAAGATTACCTTACCATCTTTAAAATTAAAGCTTTTGATTTCACTATCAAACAAAATAATTCCAATAATAAATAATAAAAAATGTCATTAAATCTAGTAAAATCTAGTGTCTTTCACTGTGATGTCAAGAAGATACTTAATTTAGTAACACTGTCTACTAATAATTATTGTCCTGAGTTTTCTTTTGCAAATATTAATCATTAAGAAAATAAACTTTCCTTATCAGAAACATCATATATTAGAGTGAATCTATAATCATATTCAGGTTCCGTTCTGTCTCCTCCAACACCTGGATCAATTCCAGTGTTGTAGGAGTCAGAATACTATCCCCCGAAGTACTTTGAATGTTCCCCAAATCTAGGTGGCCTGTCCCGGGTTCAGGTACGGGTGTATCCATAATCTGTGGTACAGATTGTGGAATAGGATCTGGAATGGAGTCAAGTGGGGGTCTGGTTACTATTGTGGTGTCGACCCCTCTGGATGCCCCATGTCTCTGTACCCTCTGTTCCTTAATGGACGGGTTTACATTGGTGGTAAGCAGTGGAACCCCCCCATCTACATTGGTGGTAATTGGTGAAACCCCCCAATCTGCATTAGTAATACCCGGGTTCACAGGTGAAGACCATCTATTTACATTGGTGGAAACAGGTGGAGACCCCCTATTAACATTGGTGGTAACAGGTGGAGACCCCCTATTAACATTGGTGGTAACAGGTGGAGACCCCCTATTTACGTTGGTGGTAACAGGTGGAACCCCCAAATCTGTTGGGGGATCCGTCCCCTGGTCTCTTGTGGCCTGGGGAGCAAAGGTCTGTGTGCTGTGACCTCTTGGAGTGGAAGTAAGTATCTTATTTTGGGGAGTAGGGGTCACATTGTTCTCCTCAGTGGGTCTGTCCCTTACTGTGGCTAAAACAGTCCCCCTAATCTCATCCACAACATCCTCTCTTAGTCTGGGATATTTCCTTTTACACCATCTCAGTGCTACATTAAATGGCTCTTCCCATTCATCCCCATGAAATTCCTCAACTTTGGTCATTAATTCCTCCACAATGTCTTCGTAATGCTGTTTTAAAATATCTTCCATGTTAATGATTGTCCTAGGTCAGGGGTCTTCAACCCTGGTCCTAGAGCCGCTATCCTGCATGTTTTAGATGTTTCCCTCTTCCAACACACCTGATTCAAATGATCAGCCTATCATCAAGCTGTGTGGAAGAATGATAATGTCTGTCAGGTGTGTTGGAAGAGGGAAACATCTAAAACATGCAGGATAGCAGCTCTCTAGGACCAGGGTTGCAGACCCCTGTTCTAGGTCTTTTTTCATCCTCAGAAACCCTCACATTGGCCCTGTGGTGAACAGCTCTAATTAAATCATGAAAGGTATGTGTAATTTGTTTAAACCGGGCCGTAGGTTTAATGTAGTCCGCCATGTTTTTTGGACCCCGCATCTCCCCCCGTTGCAGCCCGGGCGCACGGCGAAATCCTCCCCGTGTGCCTGTGCATAAATCCGGATGAGGGGTTGGGGGCGACCGGTGGGGATAATCCTCCGGGGTGGCACTGGCTCAAGGTTGGGGTTATAGTGGTTGCGGTCCCCCGCGTTGTGAAACCCCAGAACACTAAATGCACTGTCCGTCCCCCGGAGAAAATCATCCCCACCGCGGCGTCCCCCTTCCCACTCCCCGGGCGCGAAGCGACCTGGCCGGCGTCCCCTGCGGACCACCGTCCAGCCCTCTTCGTCCGTAAAATTCAGCATTTTATTTTATATATGTATGTGTCTGTGTGTCCCGTGTTGTGTGTGTGTTCTGTAGTGTGTGTGAGTGTGCGTATTTTAATTTTAACAAAGAAAAGAGAGACAAAAAGAAAAGAAAAAGAAGCTAGCTAACACGGAAATCTCTGCCGAAGCCGGGCGGAAAACTCCCGTGAAAGTCAAATAAAAAAGTGGACGACGTTTCGACCTAAATAGGTCTTCTTCTTGTCCAAATAAAATAAAATAAACCAGGAAAAGGAAAGGGCTTTGTGGTGGTTTTCGACCAAAATAAAGCTTGAAAAATTTTTTTTCGGTCAGCGGATAGATTTGACGGAATTTGACGGAACAGAAATTTAATTTTTGACAGACTTCCGTCTGTGGACGGAGAATCGACAACCATGCATTTCCATGAATCAGTGGTTTGTTAATCCATTTGTCTGTTTGTGGGTGCGTGCACATTTCCTCTGTTCACACGCTAGCATCGCCAATTCTTGATAGATCAGTCTGAAATTTTACTTGTACAAGGAGGCGGGTATAAGGATGAAACACACTGAATTTCAGCCGAATCGACTCACTACTTCCGGTCTGACGTCTTATTGAGTTTTCACATCAAGGTGTAGCCCACCTATACCCTGCGTATAAGGGCCCCTGAGTTCTTTCTAACTCAAACTATTAATTTTGTTAAAATTTCCAATGTATATACTAATCCCAGTTCCTTTTACTTTACCAATTTATACACACACATCAATAGTTAAACATAAAAACGACCAATAAAATATATTAAAAAAAATTATAGTTTACTAAATAATCATTTCAGGAAAAAAAGGTTACAATACAATCCAATTATGTAAGTGGTCACTCACCATACACACACACACAGTCATATAGCCGGCAGTTACCGCTACTAGTAAGTTATGTTGCAGGCCTGAACATTGTTTGGGTGCGATGTAGAAGATGGTGATGAATGTAGAAGAAGGTGATGGATGAATGAAGATGGCGATGGATGAAAAGATGATGGCGTGGTCACAAAATGGCGAAGGACGTCACTGCCACACTGGTCCCGCTCTGGTTCGCCACATGCTGCCACCCGGAAATATGCTTTTAAATTTACTGCCAATATTATCTAAACAAGTTTAGGTGCCAATTAATCATAATGTCCACATTTCTATCCGAAATCATGAAAATACAATAAGCAAGCTGATTTAGCATTACTTGAAACAAATGTGTAGCAAACAGTAATAGCATACAGTTGTACAGTGAATGCTATCTGCTAATACATCTTTTTACCTTAGGGCAAATACACTTTGCGGGACGTTGTTACCTCACGAGTTGTTACCCTTCAGTGCTGTAAACAATATAATATAATGAGACTATTAGTGACTATTGGATTAATAATCTGTAAATGTCTCCAAATTGTGATTTACCGGGAGAAACTGCGATCGGTTACTCCCTCGAGCACTTCCGGTTTACAAGCGTGGACATGGACCAGGGAACCCTGTACATAAGTACATCCTGTCTCCCTCAAAATAAAAGCTAAAACTAACGAAATATCTGTAGCCTATTGAAATAATTTCTAAATTATGTTTATGAATTTTCTTAAATAGTTTTTTCACTTAAAATATTAATTAAACTATGAATTTAAATGTTTTTATAGGATAAGTAATGTGTTTGTGCTTTTTAACGTATTTCTGAACATTTCTGAACAACACTTCTGATTAACTTAATAACTTATTTTTTAACCAGGTTACAAAGGTCACAGCAGATATTTGCTGTATTCAACATGTACTGGTGATTTAACATGGTAATAACTGATAGTGATATATTCGTGATTAGACAAGGTCACAGATTTCATATGATTCATGAAGTTACCACACTCCCCATGGCATTTTCATTTGTTTGTTTTTGGCACTAGTACAAAGTCCAAAAAAAATGTGGAATTGTCATTATTGATTAAATATTATGTTATTACCTCCGCCAAGGAGGTTATGTTTTTGTCGGCATTTCTGTTTGTCTGTGTTCAAGATAACTCGAAAACTTATGGATGGATTTTGATGAAATGTTCAGGATATGTTGGGAATGTGAACAGGAAGAAATGATTTCATTTTGGGGGGGGGGTCTACCTTGGCGGAGGTCTGCACTCTCAGAGTGCATTTCCAGTTATTTTATTGATCCAAATCACTGGAGAATTTGGCCCCTAAAAGAAAATAAGTTTTCTTTTTTTCCAACATGAAGCCATAATGAGTTAATTTACACAAAATACCACAATTTTGTGAACAAAAGCGAGGACAGGAATGACAGTATTGTAAAAGGTAAATGTACTGGAACATATATGTTAAGTTTATTGAACATGAGTATAAAATACACTGACAGATAATGTACCAAGAAATGAAACATGGTTGAAACAGGTTTTAAATGTTAATACAAAGCAATAGAAACACAGACTAAATAACACAGTCTGTTCTGTAAATTTTAAAATCTTCCACTAAGTGTTACATTTTGTGCTAAATTAACTTCACACCGTGTTTTCTACACCATTGAATCAGTGACAAAGGTACATTTGAACAAAATCAAATATGTAAAAGCACTTCACTATAAAAGGTCATGAAACAATCATCTTTTTCGAAGTCATCCTAGTAGAATTTTGTCGGTTGTTGCCTTGAAATGATAATAACAGTGATAATTAAATGTGCTATTGTAGGTGAAGACTAATGCTTCCGGCCTCTGACACAAACTAACATCAATTGAACTTATTTTATTTCACAAAATTAATTCATTTCATTTTATATTTTTTTTCTCAGGTGTGCCTTTAAAATCGGGATTTTCTTAAGAATTTATGTGGTGATTTTGATGTGAACTACTGTCCTTGTGTAATAAATATCAATTGAAATGCATTTTACTCTCTTTCATTTCTGACCTGATATATCTGTTTCATTCCCTCATTACCACTCATGTCTGATCAAGTTCTATGTTTGCATTGATTGTGTTGGTGTCCCATTAAATGTTTTCAAAATGTGGGCTTCATGTAATTTATTTGCAATTGATGTTAATCTGGCAGAAGAAAGAGTGTATAAAATATAATGGGCTGAAATTCAATATTCACTTACCTCTATATATCCATTTAATTGAGCTGAACATTTTAGTCATAATTTCAGAAACAAAACATTTATCTTTCAAAGGCCACTGTGCATCCTGCTTAATGGATGCAAACCTGCTGACCTTGATGTCATGAAGCAAGTCATCTGTAAAGGTGATGAGGGCGTTAATTCAAACCGCAGCAAAGTGTCTCTATTCAATAGCAGTGGATTCTCAGCAGAGCTATTTCCATTCATCACTAATGACAGTTTTGATGAGCATCTATGGCAACTGAACATCTAATCAGCTGGAATGTTCTGCAGGGACATAAATATACAAGTATATGGCATCACAACAGCTGTTTAAAACATCTACAGTTTATTAAAACAGGAGAGAAGATGTAAATCTGCATGTTTAAAGGATTAAATCGATATGTTCAGAGCATTACATTTACAAGCATGTGATGTTTATTCTACATGCTTAAAATGTTTACTCTACATGTTTAAAATGTTTATTCTACATGTTTAAAATGTTTCTTCTACATGCTTAAAATGCTTTCACAATGATAAGAGATAGGGCCAGATCAAATGTGTGTGAGGGGGCGGGGTTTGTTGTGCCTGAGGGGGCGTGGCTTGCTGTGCTTTGCACCACTTGTAATACCAAGTTACTTGCACATGTCATGTTGGGCACGTGCATACCCAACAATGATGCAGACGTGTTGTTTTTTTCATATTGAATACTTTCTGATGCCGACTATAAAAAAATAATGAGTCTAAGTTATGAAGTGTATTTATTTTTAATTTTTATTTTTATTTATTACACTGCATAACTGGATCTCAAGCAGGAAATATTTATGTGATGTCGCTCAGCATTAACTCCTAGTTTTATTTTGAAAAGTGTTCTTTTATTTTGTAAATTCTCTGCTTTTCTATTGGTTGCTATAGTCACATGGGTAAAGGGCAGGTCAGAGCGGCCATCTTGACTAATGTTGTGACTGCAAAATGTGCTCCAGAGCAGCTTCATACCTTTAATCAGGTTATTCACCGTCGTTGAGCCTTGGAGAAGCTTTGTTTGTGAGTTTGTTATCATATTTGTATAATTCATAGCTGTGCATATTGATTGTTTATTTCATATAATTCAACTAATGCTAATTTCATTGTATGTAGCACGTAGCACGTAGCATGTAGCACATAGCTGTTTAAGCTAACAGTGTACTTTTCTTTGTATCCATATTTCAGTTTCACAAGAAAGAGTGGGCTTGTAAAGCAACTGACAAGACAAACAGTAAAGCGTCATTTTACTTCTACGTCTGAGTCATCTTCTCGTCTTTTCAACGTCACACTAAGTGTTTAGCTATCTGTTGCTCTGTGCAGTTACGCACATGCAGTGGACAGAATAGTGAAAAAACAGCATCACGGCGGGCTCAACACAGCTGTGAGAGCGAAAAAAGGACTCCGGCTCTCCATCCACTATCCTGCTTCATCGGATTTGTGCTCTTCATACCAAGTGAGTGGTGTACTACAGCATATACAAGATGGACAGAAAAGAAAATACAGAGGATAAGAGCAAAGCTCCATCTCAGCCAGCATCTGTTAAGTCACATGTGACTAGCTCGGGCTCTGCTTCATCTACTAGTTCCAGCAAGACGGCTAGTTTAGTAGCAGCTAAAGCACGTGCCCGGGCTGAGGCAGTGCGTGCCCGCTCCACCTTTGTTAGAAGAGAAAACGAGCTTATGGTCGAAAAGGCTCAGCTGAAAGTGGAGGAGGTGCGTATGGAGGCAGCTTTAACTACGTTGAGGCAAGAAGGAGAAGTTGCAGCTGCAGAAGCTGAAGCAAAGATTTTGGAAGCAGCAGTAGCAGAAATTGACTCTAAAGCAGGTTCGCTGGTCATTGCAGATATTCCATGTGACTACAAAGAGAAAAGAACAAGTGATTATGTTAAGTGTCACTCTAAAGTGCATTCTAGTCACCAGTCATTGTTTCAACCTGAAGACGATACTGCACCTGATCACTTGATTCATGGAGCTTCTTCTGCTCTTCCACACCAAGACAGCATGCGTTATCCTACTCACATGACTGGGGATGGTCAGAACGTCTCTCCTTCTGTCAAGCACCGCACTAGCTACTCAGAAGTACGTAGCAATACGCAGCCTGCTGTCCCACGTCCAATCGAGACCCAGTCATACAGGTTTTCTCCCATGAAGGAACCTCAAACGCATGCTCCCCCGCACAAAACGCAGACGCCACAGCAACATGTGCCTGACCATACAGGTATGAATGACTTTGCTATTTACATGGCTCGCCGTGAACTCGTGACTTCTGGCTTGGTCAAGTTTGACGACAAACCAGATAACTACTGGGGATGGAAATCAACCTTCACAAATGTCATACATGGACTGAGACTTACCTACAATGAAGAGCTTGACCTTCTAGCGAAGTGGCTCGGTCCTCAGTCATCAGAGCAGGTCAGGAGAATTAGAGCCGTCAATGTCAGTGACCCTGGCACCGGGCTCAGGAAGGCCTGGGCGCGTCTGGAGGAATGTTATGGTTCCGCTGAAACGATTGAGAAGGCTCTTTTGGACAAGCTTGAAAGGTTCCCTAGGATTGGAAACAAAGATCCGCTGAAATTGAGAGAACTTGGTGATCTGCTCCAGGAGTTGGAGTCAGCGAAACTAGAGGGTTACTTACCTGGACTTTCTTATTTGGATACGTCTCGGGGTGTTAACCCAATAGTGGAAAAATTGCCATATGCACTCCAGGAGAAGTGGATATCACATGGAAGCTCATACAAGATGCAGTATCAAGTTCAGTTTCCACCATTCTCATTTTTTGTGAACTTTGTCTCCAGAGAGGCTCAGGTTCGCAACGATCCAAGTTTCACACTCAGCTCGTCCAATACTGCACCAGTGAAGGCGGACAATCCTGTGAAGAGGTATGCTACATCTAGAAGCCAGGTTTCCTCACACAAAACAGAGATTACACCAATACATAACACTAAAGCTGTAGAGACCCTCAGCGGCAACCTGGATGTCAACAGACAGTGCCCGATTCACAAGAAGCCTCATCCGCTCAAACGATGCAGAAGCTTTCGAGCTAAGCCAATGGAAGAACGCAAAGCCTTTCTCAAGGAGTGTGGAGTTTGTTTTAGATGCTGTGCGTCAACTGATCATATGGCTAAGGAATGCAAAACGATCATTGAATGCAAAGAGTGTGACAGCAATAAACATGTGGCTGCACTTCATCCAGGACCGGCTCCTTGGACAGCTAAAGAGCCAGACTCAGAGCATGGCGGGGAGCAAAAGCGAGAAGGATCTCCTGACATAATCTCCAAGTGCACTGAAGTGTGTGGTGAAGCCAACACATCTCGCTCTTGCTCAAAAATCTGTCTCATAAAGGTGCGTTCAAAGGAACAGCCGAACAGATCAATCAAAGTCTATGCTGTACTCGATGACCAGAGTAACAGGTCTCTCGCTCGGTCCGAGTTCTTTGACTTGTTCAACCTTGTAGGCTCAGACTCTCCTTACACTCTACGCACATGTGCTGGAGTCACAGAGATGTCAGGAAGAAGAGGAACCGGCTTCATCGCACAGCCCTTGGATGGAAGTCTCAGTGTGCCTCTTCCCACTCTAATAGAGTGCAACCATATGCCCGATGATAGGTCGGAAATACCTACTCCCGCGGCTGCGGAGCACCACTCCCACCTTAAGTCTATCGCTCACCTGATTCCCGAGCTCGACCCCAATGCACAGATTCTCCTGCTCCTTGGTCGGGATATCTTACAAGTGCATAAGGTAAGAGACCAGTGCAATGGGCCAAACAACGCCCCTTATGCCCAAAAACTTGACCTCGGGTGGGTTGTAGTCGGAGAAGTCTGTTTAGGTGCAGCACACAGGCCTAAGGTAGCCAGCACGTACCGGACTCATGTTTTGGAGAATGGACGACACTCGTATTTTCATCCATGTCCCAACCACCTGGTTTTCAAGGAAACATTCTCAGTTGGTCCAAGCAACAGACCTCACAGCTGTAAAAACCTGGGTCGCTTTCATTCCAATGTCAGCCCAGTTCAGGACAGTGGAGATCATTCACTGGGAAGCAAGATCTTCGAGAAAACAGAAGACGACAACAAAGTTGCTCCCTCCATTGAGGACAGACAGTTTATCCAGCTGATGGACAGAGAGATGTTTATGAGTGATGCTAATAGTTGGGTGGCCCCACTTCCTTTTCGCACACCAAGGCCACGGCTCCCCAACAACAGACAACAAGCTCTCACCCGCTTCACCAGCCTTTGCCGGACTCTCGAGAGGAAGCCTGACATGAAGAGTCACTTTTTGGCTTTCATGCAAAAAATCATGGAACAAGATCACGCTGAATTAGCGCCTCCTCTTCAGGATGGAGAAGAATGCTGGTACCTTCCCAGTTTTGGCGTGTATCACCCACGCAAGCCCGACCAAATCCGGGTCGTGTTCGACTCCAGCGCTTCACATGAAGGCATCTCACTTAATGATGTACTGCTGACAGGTCCAGATTTAAATAATAGCTTGCTGGGAGTACTGATGCGGTTCAGGCGTGAGCAGGTCGCCATCATGGCGGATATTGAACAAATGTTCCATAGCTTCGTTGTCAGGGAGGATCATCGCAACTTCCTCAGATTCCTGTGGTTCAAAGACAACGATACCACCAAAGAAGTTGTGGAGTATAGGATGAAAGTTCATGTGTTTGGCAATCGGCCTTCTCCGGCGGTTGCTATTTATGGGCTACGCCGAGCTGCACTACATGGCGAAGATGAGTTTGGCGAAGAGGCGAAGCAGTTCATATACAGAGACTTTTACGTCGACGACGGACTCAAGTCACTGCCGTCTGCAAGTGCAACCATTGACCTGCTCAGAGCAGCCCAAGATATGCTTGCTATCTCCAACCTGAGACTCCATAAAATAGCATCAAACTGTTCGACTGTCATGCAGGCCTTTCCATCAACAGACCGTGCAAAGGATTTGAGAGACCTCGATTTGGACACCGACTTACCTCCTGTGCAACGGAGTCTTGGGTTAAGTTGGGACCTAGTGAAGGATGTCTTCACGTTCCGTGTTGGGAACAGTGAAAAACCATTTACACGCAGAGGAGTGCTTGCAACCATTAACAGCCTTTTCGATCCACTTGGTCTGGTTGCTCCCGTTATCATCCAAGGAAAGCACTTACTACGACAGCTCACAAGTGATGTCAGCGACTGGGACGCTCCTCTCTCAGCGGACAAGGAGATGGACTGGATTGTCTGGAGAGACTCACTCCAAAGTCTAGAACAGCTTGAAATCCCTCGAGCCTACACCGTTACCTGCCTCTCTGCTGCACAACATACAGAAGTCCACGTCTTTTCAGATGCTTCTGTTAAGGCCATTGCAGCAGTGGCATATCTCAAGGTGACTGATGGTGAAGGACGGCGCCACGTAGGTTTCATCATAGGGAAAGCCAAGTTGGCCCCAACATCGGCCCATACTGTTCCCAGGCTTGAGTTAGGAGCGGCCGTCTTGGCAGTGGAGATTGCTGAGCTGGTTGTGAACGAGCTCGACATCGACCCCAACAATTTTCAGTTCCATACTGACAGCAAAGTCGTGTTGGGATACATCAATAATGAAACCAGAAGGTTCTATGTGTACGTCAGCAACCGAGTGGAACGAATCAGGAAATCCACACGTCCAGAACAGTGGCATTATGTTCCGACCACCCAGAACCCTGCAGATGTTGCCACCAGGTCAGTACCTGCAGCTCGACTCACTGACACCATCTGGCTCACAGGTCCGGCGTTTCTGGCACAATCTGTAGACACCGACTCCACTGAGGATGTCTATGACCTCATCGAACCAGACACGGACGCGGAGGTTCGATGCCACTCCACCACAGTAACAGAATCTCACAGAGGACTCGGTTCGCATCGTTTTGAACGATTTTCCACATGGCAATCTCTTCTTAGAGGTATGACCTCTCTCATCCATGTTGCTCAATCTTTTGGGTCAAAGAAAGACAGCGTCAAACAAGAATGCAGTGGTTGGCATCACTGTACCAAGCCTCACACGGCTGATGCATTGACACAAGCAAAGGCTGTCATCATTGAATGTGTGCAAAAGGAAGCATACAAAGCTGAAGTGTCTTGTTTGGAGAAAGGGGAAGTTGTTCCCAAAAACAGCCCCCTGAGAAAGCTCAACCCTATCCTTGATGAAAAACAACTCCTGCGGATAGGAGGTCGGCTCCAACACGCTCCATTCGACATGGATGAGAAACATCCGCTTGTCATTCCTGGCCGCAGCCATGTTGCTACTTTACTCATAAACTACTACCATGAAAGAGTCAAACATCAAGGTAGAGTCTTCACTGAGGGAGCAATCCGTACGGCCGGCATCTGGATCGTTGGAGCAAGAAAATGCATCACTAGGATCCTGCGGAAATGTGTCACATGCAACAAACTTCGTGGCAAGCTATCAGAACAGCAGATGGCGGATCTACCATCAGACCGTCTCAGCATGGTACCACCTTTTACAAACGTAGGCCTGGACGTGTTCGGCCCCTGGACCATTTCCACTCGTCGTACACGAGGAGGGGCAGCGGATAGTAAAAGGTGGGCGGTACTCTTTACATGCCTTAGCATACGTGCTGTGCATATTGAGCTTATAGAGTCAATGGACACATCAAGCTTTATTAATGCTCTACGGCGTTTCTTTGCTGTGCGCGGTCCTGTAAAGGTAATTCGGTCCGACTGTGGCACGAACTTTAAAGGAGCCTGCAAAGAGCTGCAAATCCTCCTGCAAGATGAGAGTGACATATCAAAGTATCTTGGTGAGGAAGGATGCACGTGGTTGTTCAACCCTCCCCACTCTTCCCATATGGGAGGAGTATGGGAGAGAATGATCGGAGTTTCGAGACGGATCCTCGACTCTATGCTGTCCCAGGTCAGTCCTTCACATCTCACTCACGAAGTGCTTTCGACCTTCATGGCTGAGGTGTCCGCAATAATAAATGCAAGACCTCTCACGCCCATCACGACGGACGCAGACTCACCTTGTCTTCTGACTCCAACGATCATCATGACGCAGAAAGTCTGCACCCCTCTTCCTCCTCCGGGATCCTTCGAAAGCGCAGACCTTTATCGTCAGCAATGGAAACGTGTTCAGCACTTGGCAAATGCTTTTTGGGAAAGATGGAGACGAGAATATCTCTCCACTCTTCAAACCCGAAGCAAGTGGCAGGACGCGCATCCCAATGTCAAAGAGGGGGACCTGGTACTGCTCAGAGACACTCAAGTAAAAAGGAACCTCTGGCCGATGGCTCTTGTCACCAGAGCTCACACTGGCAGTGACGGAAAGGTCAGAAAACTTGAGCTGAAAGTCACCAAAGGCGGGACTGTTAAGACCTTCTTCAGGCCAGTAACTGAAGTAGTTGTACTTATGTCTTCTTAAGCTTCTGCCATGGACAGCTCCTTAAGTTGTTTCTTATGTCTGTTAGACATTGTGTGGTGATCAATAGTGGTATTGTAATACCAGACGGGGAGTGTGATGTCGCTCAGCATTAACTCCTAGTTTTATTTTGAAAAGTGTTCTTTTATTTTGTAAATTCTCTGCTTTTCTATTGGTTGCTATAGTCACATGGGTAAAGGGCAGGTCAGAGCGGCCATCTTGACTAATGTTGTGACTGCAAAATGTGCTCCAGAGCAGCTTCATACCTTTAATCAGGTTATTCACCGTCGTTGAGCCTTGGAGAAGCTTTGTTTGTGAGTTTGTTATCATATTTGTATAATTCATAGCTGTGCATATTGATTGTTTATTTCATATAATTCAACTAATGCTAATTTCATTGTATGTAGCACGTAGCACGTAGCATGTAGCACATAGCTGTTTAAGCTAACAGTGTACTTTTCTTTGTATCCATATTTCAGTTTCACAAGAAAGAGTGGGCTTGTAAAGCAACTGACAAGACAAACAGTAAAGCGTCATTTTACTTCTACGTCTGAGTCATCTTCTCGTCTTTTCAACGTCACACTAAGTGTTTAGCTATCTGTTGCTCTGTGCAGTTACGCACATGCAGTGGACAGAATAATTTAAGTGTCTCATAAGCCTTTACTTCCTAAGCTCATGTTTCCTTTATCTTATTAGCCAAAATACACTTAACTACACAATTAAATTTCAATTCTGACATCAAAAGCTTTTTTTTTACAAAAAGAACAATTTGAGGTGAATTGAGTACTCCTCCACTTTCAGGTGCAGTCTGAAGCAGATGGCTCCCAACCATATGCTTTGGGAGAGAGTAAGTTTGCCAAACACCTCAGGGATGTCAGTTTAACCAAGTCTGGTTTTATGTGAGGTTATTTTTACTGTGTATTTAAAAGAGGGTGAAAATGGAAATTGTGTTTTGTACCAGTGTGACCATAAAAAGTGCTGGCATGTTAGAAATGAATGGATGGGAACAAAAATACAGGTGTAGTTAATTTAGGCCAAGTATGGCTTAAGAGTTTACACATTTAACAGA
Source organism: Siphamia tubifer (assembly GCA_020466265.1). Taxonomy (NCBI): domain Eukaryota; kingdom Metazoa; phylum Chordata; class Actinopteri; order Kurtiformes; family Apogonidae; genus Siphamia; species Siphamia tubifer. The sequence continues at coordinate 23,179,333 of CM035785.1, read as the reverse complement.
TGTACTTAGCCAAACTTGCAAAAGTCATCTGGACACACCCCGTTGCCGTAGCTGACCTTTCTATGTGGAGTTTCTCCTCATGTCTGCATGGATTTTCTCCAGTTTATTCAAAACACATGCACTGGTACGTTAATTGGTTGATCTAAATTTACCAAATGTAATTTATTGTGGCCTAAAAACTAATTCATCAGACTTAAAACATGACAACTTAAATACTTGCATTCATGTTGACATTTGTTAAGTTCATGCTACTTAGAAATGCTTTTTATTGTGGCCAAAAAGCCACTTGACCATACTGAAAAAAACTGCGTTGAATTGATTTAGTTCTGCAACAGTTGGCTTAATTTAAACATTCTAGGGGAAAATGTTAACACACTTTTTTTGTTGTTGACCTAAAATGTTAGTTATTAGTGTAGGTTAACTGTCTATGAAGGACAAACAAAAAGCATAAAAACATTGCTTAGTGACTCAGTATTTTATCTCATTCATCTGTAATTCTAAATAAACTATGTCACAGGCAGCCTTTGTTCTTTTATATCTGACATTCTATATTTTAAGCCTGACATGTCCTGTCTCTTTCATTTGAAATTAGGCTTTGATGAATATTGTATGAAAAAGAACCTGCTTGCAAAGAGATTGACCTTCACAGCTGCTTTGCTGCTGCGTTTGAGTCCTGTGGGCTTAAACAGACTCTTAGACTAACAGAAGCAGAAAGAAAAGGACTGCAGAAATATTTAACTAACATGGTCTTGATTTGAAAAGGCTAGCCGCAAGGCTCAACAGGCAAGGCTTAATCACCAGGATGGTGGTATTTGAAATGGCACTTTAAATGCCCTTTCTCCATGTTCTGTATTGGTGAGCTGTCTAACTTTGCCCATTCAGCCGGATAGCTGTGATAAAGGTTAATCTGTCCGTGTCAGATACAGTGTAATGGCTATCCGTGGATTAAAATAACAAACTGGAAGAAACCCAATATACTCAAACATATACACTACCTCTGTCTCTATTTGTGATTTTGCTCTTTTATGTATTTTATGTATTGTTTTAATTATCTTTTTATTTAGAAGTGCAACATGTTATACATCGATTGCCATCATCAACATTACGCAACACAGAGTGAGATGCATATAGAAAAAGCTCAATGTATATATCCATACTGCTCTTCTAATATTTCCTTTTATGGACGGTTGACTTCAGTTACAAAGTAAAACAGAACAGAACAGGGGGAGCGCACCACATCTTATGGTCCTAACATCATTTGGTACCAGATAGATTCACACAAAGCACAACTTTTACAAACAAATGGACTCAGATCTGATTGATTTTATGTTCTCAGTCCAATTAGACCAAATCTTATAAAATGTATTTATTTCAACTCTGAGAAAAAAGGACATTTTCTCCATGACATAAATCTTACAGACAATTCCAATCCATTCGTCAATGGTGTTTTTTTTTTTTTAACCATTTCCTCGTAACTGACTTCTTACCAGCTGCCAACAGTAGTTTATTATATCAGCACGTGTCCCTTTCAAAAATGCGATTGGTCTGCCTGCTAAAGGCATTTTAATGCTGAATATGACTTGACTTAAATTTTCCGTTTTACAGTCTGGTCGACTGTGGTGCCAGCCATCTGAAGAGTGTTAAGTAAATAACTACTGACTTTTTAATCAAAGACACTGAGGCTTATGGCTCCACCTCAACACACATGCCTAAAACATCTGGGTGACCACCTGCTCCTCTCACTAATCTGATCAGCTCCTTAATGTTCCCAAAGAACATCTGGCAGCACCTCAGCGCTTTGATTCATCTCATCTGCTGGAACCTTGCTACTTGGCCTTTACCTTGCTCAGTAAGCATTTTCAAAACATACTTTGAAAAATATCAATGGTCTAGACTAGAATCCATCAATAGAAAATTGAGCCACTAGTTACTTAAGGTAGATGCAAGTGCAGGTTTCTCAAATTAATTTCCTTCATTTTCCACATTTACCCTGATTTGATCTCCAGTAGGTTGGACTAGTAAAATGAAAACAATAATATATACATAATGACAACTACACTTTTTTGTCATTGTTTTAGTGCAAAAAAAACTCACACATTAAATTATGAAAGTATTTAAATAAATTAACCAAATGCAAAAAAAAAAAAAGTCAAATTTCATAAAGAAAATAAGAGCAATTTTAACAACATTCTGCCTCAGTTTATCATTAGTCCATGTGTTTTATTATGGATCAGTTCTACAAAGACACTAAACTCTTAGTAACAGAAGCAGAAAATGGTTCAAATCGTGTCTTATTTTCTTTAGACATTTCAGGTTGCTCACATTTGTTCAGGTTATTCATATTTTATTGTTACAGGATAGTTTGTAAATGTCAATATTTTCATAATTTAATATTCGTTGCAGCAAAACAATGTCAATCATTTTAGGTTGTCATCATTTATAGACAAAGAAAAACTAAGAAGAAAATATGGACTTATTTAATAGGGTATTATGCTTTTCATCCCACGGGCACGTGTTTGGCTCCTGGGCTGCATGTTTGAGACCCCTGTGCTGGGTGTCTAAGCGATGGGGTTTCCTTTTGGGTATTTATGCTTACACCGGGCCCTCTAGTGACACTGATGCTTGGCTCATTTGCTCTTTTCCAATGTGCTGCTGACAGTTGATACCAAGGGTTATTGTTCCTTGCACCCCGTTAATATCTGTTGCTCTAATGCAGGGCCGAAAGGCTGCAGGCATCACTGACTGCAGACTACTTACTTCACTTCCCTTCAAACCAGAAAAATGACACAGCCTTGATTGCAGAAGGTGAATGGGATGATTGCCCCTGTAGATCTAAATCAAACTTCTGCACTCGATTACCTTCAAAAGGATGTATGAGACATGTTGGAAGTGTCTCTAGGAATAAATGAGACTTCGTGGCAATGTTGTGCCACCATTAGTAAGGATATTATAACCAGGGAGGTAGGAGGTAACATAATTACAGACCCATGTCCTCAATCAATGTTAATTACAATTTCAAGACTGATGATGATGGCAGTTTCAAATAATACATTGCGAGATTCAATAAAGTTTTCTATTTTGAGCATTAAACAACAACATTTAGCAACTTCAAGGGTATTGTCTGAGCCTCTGGAGCCACAAACTAAACAATAAATATGCTAAATAACAGGACAGACGTACGTATGCGGAGAATTTTGTCAGACAGGCCTATAGGGAAGCTTGCACAGTGTTTGGACTTCATCCTGCTCAAAACCTGGGCTGCAGAGCGTCTGTCAGGGCATCTGTCCAAACTACAGCCCAATCAGGCCATGTGCCATCTTTCTGCAAATTCAGCCTCAAGCTGTCAAGCTCAAGAAAGCACTGGCACACTTGTGGGTGGCAGAAATGTCCACCGTTTAGGAGGAAAACACAATCAAAGTAAATTTAGATGGAATGATGTGGAAAAGGACTCTATACATGTTTGTGCGATGCGTCTCAGAGTGGCCTCTTAACATAATGAAACTGGCATTTAAGATACTTATCTCAACAGCTGCATGACTGTGACTGTAGAGCTGGGCTTCTCTCAACCTCCCTTTTGTGTTTTCCTCCCTCTCATCTCCACCATGTCAAACCACTGAATGCCTGGCCTAAATAAATTCTTCAGGAATCTGTCATAAACTGTATGCTGTTCTTTATATAAATGTCTGTATTCTCAGATGTGCTACAAATCAGGCATTGCTTTCACTCAGACCCTATGGCTCAATCTCTGTACTCTTGAATTTGTCGACTGCAATGATTTTACCCACTTGAGTGCAGGGTTCTTATGAACTCAACCATAGCTAATCCACATAGCAAGGCTTCTGATAGCTTCCTTGTGGAGATAATATTATTGGATACCATGTGATAAATCTTGATCGTTAGCAACCTGCTTTAGAGAGGTTTGGAGGAGAAAGGAAAAGGGGGGATGGGGGGTTAATCAATAGTGTGAGTAGCCTGATCACCCCTAGGGGACTGCACAATTGCTGTACTACAGTGTCACCTTTCAATTCAATAAACCTTACAGCCATATAGTGCTCTTTCTCCACTCTCCCAGTTCTGTCTTTTACTCTCTCTCTCTCTCTCTCTCTCTCTCTCTCTATATATATATATATATATATATATATATATATATATATATATACAGTATATATATATATATATATACAGTATATATATATATATATATATATATACACGTAAAAAAAAAATGTTCCTCTCGCCCCACCTAGGCGGTGTCTCCTTCAGACTCGGGTCCTCTACCAGAGGCCTGGGAGCCAGAGGGTTCTGCGCAGGATCTTAGCTGTTCCTAGCAATGCGCTCTTTTGTACAGAGATCTCTGATGTTGTTCCTGGTATCTGCTGGAGCCATTCTCCCAGCTTGGGGGTCACTGCCCCTAGTGCTCCGATTACTACTGGTACCACTGTTGCCTTCACACTCCACATTTTCTCTAACTCCTCTTTCAGCCCTTGGTATTTCTCAAGCTTCTCATGTTCTTTCTTTCTGATGTTGCTATCACTGGGGACTGCTACATCTATCACCACCACTGTCTTCTCATGTTTATCCACCACCACTATGTCAGGCTGATTGGCCATCACCATCTTGTCAGTCTGGATCTGGAAGTCCCACAGGATCTTGGCCTGTTTGTTCTCTGTCACCTTTGGGGGGTTCTCCCATCTTGACCCTGGGACCTCCAGCCCATACTCTTTACAGATGTTCCTGTACAGCATGCTCGCTACTTGGTTATGCCTCTCCATGTATGCCTTGCCTGCCAGCATCTTACACCCTGCTGTGATGTGCTGGACTGTTTCAGGGGCTTCTCTACACAGCCTACACCTGGGGTCCTGTCTGATGTGGTAGACCCCGGCCTCTATTGCTCTGGTGTTCAGGGCTTGTTCTTTTTTTTTTTCTCTTTTTTTTTGTCTGCATTTTTTCTCATTGTTTAACACCACAGAGAGGGTGTCAACCTTGTTTGGGATCAATGCATTTTTTAGTCTTAGGGCTTGTTCTTGTGCAGCCATGAGTAGCGCCTCTGTGCTGTCCTTTAGTCCAGCCTTTTCCAGCCACTGGTATGTCTTTTCCATATCAGCCACTTCCTCAATTTGCCGATGGTACACGCCATGCAAAGGTTTGTCCCTCCATGATAGCCCCTCTGGTTCCTCGACCTTACTGGGCTTTTGTTGCCTGAGGCATTCACTTAGCAGTTGGTCATTGGGGGCCATTTTCTTGATGTATTCCTGGAGGTTCGCTGTTTCCTCCTGGACAGTAGTTCTGACACTTACTAGTCCTTGGCCCCCTTCCTTTCGCTTAGTGTACAGCCTCAGGACACTGGACTTGGGGTGGAACCCTCCATGCATGGTAAGGAGTTTCCTTGTCTTGATATCAGTGGCTTGTATCTCTTCCAGTGGCCAGGATATTATCCCAGCTGGGTATCGGATTACTGGCAGGGCATAGGTGTTAATGACTTTTCAGGACCTGCCTTACCCTCTGTAGGTATTTGGCTGTGGCTGACTTCCGAGCTGCCTCCTCATGATTACCATTTGTCTGTGGGATCCCTAGGTATTTGTGACTTTCCTGCACATCTGTGATATTCCCTTCAGGTAGGTCAACCCCTTCAGTTGTGATCACGTATATGTATATATATATAGATAGATAGATAGATAGATAGATAGATAGATAGATAGATAGATAGATAGATAGATAGATAGATAGATAGATAGATAGATAGATAGTGGCGGTCCCTGCTGCTTGTCAGTGGGACTGTGTGGGTTGGACGATAACATAATGTTTCTGTTTAATTATTCGGTGGTTCTCTCCTCGTTGCTTGGTTGTCACAACTTTCCAATGCTCTGTGAGCTACTGGTTCTGGCCAAGACAAACCGTTTCCCAAAGCACATGGTTGACCCGCCTCCCTAAAATGCTTCTGTTCGCTCATGGTTAAAGCAGAAAGGCAGAGTCAAAGCTTAAACCAATCACATCACTCTTTACTATGACATATCCACCAGGGCTAACTGGTAGATTAAACTCTTACTGAAGCCGGTTGGGAGCAAGGTGAAAACATTTTTCATTTTATGGGACGGCTGTAGCTCAGTTGGTAGAGCGGTTCATGTCCCTGTTCTGGCTGTCCACATGTTGAAGTGTCCTTGGGCAAGACATTGAACCCCAACTTAGTCTCCCAGTAGGACTGACAGAACCTTAGAAACCTACTCGTGTATGAGTGTGTGTGTGTGAACGGTTGAATGTGAGGCTACTGTAAAGAGCTTTGAGCACCATGAAGGTGGAAAAGAACTATATAAGTGATAAGTGCAGACCATTTACCATTTTGCCATTTTTATAAAAGCCAGTGTTAGCCAGGGTCGGACTGGATCAGGATTTCAGGCCAGAACTATCCCGCAGCATCCAGGCTAATTCCAGCACCACAGAGGCAGAAAAAAAGCCCTCCAAAAACCACACCTTTTTTTTTTTTACTATGCCAGTGGCTGTGACACAACACCACACTATCAAACTAATGCATGACAACAGCTCAGCAAAGTACAGTACTTTTCTCTCATCCTCTCCCTGCCCTCGCAATATTTCCTTTTGTCTAAGCTTACTTACAGCCTATCCTATAACTGAAGTCTAAAAATCGTTCAGGCTTCCTGCAGCCCACTTGTGGAGTATTTGCCAGACCTACTATATACTGTTGCATTAAAATTAACATTACATTATTAATATGTGTTCATATATACTATTCAGTTTCCCAACATACTGTAATATTGATCAACTAAAACAGACAAGTTGGGTCAACTCACACTAACATTGAGTGAGAAAAAGATAAACAGTTCACACACACACAATCATTTAACTCTACATACAATTCTCTCAGGCCAATGAGCAGTTGGCCTGAGAGAAGCAAGCCTGAGCAGCAAAAGTCCCAGTTCTCCCATGTGCCAGTCCGGGCCTGGCATTAGCATTGGCATATTCTGTTTTCAACCAGAATTTCTGGTTGAAATCTTTCAGTACAGCATCTACAGTTGTGTCAAAGTCCTGGGGTTCTGCTCACAGTTTGTCGCTGTCTTGAACATGCCTCTACCCAGAGCCACTGGAGATGCTCAATGCTGATTGGCTCCTGACAAAGAGGCTGGAGTTCCAGAGTTTGTCCAGCTGTAGATAGCCAGACAATGGACAGATGGACAGACTAGTTTGTGGGCGACTGTGGTTCAGTTGGTAGAGTGGGTCGCCCAATGACCGAGAGGTTGGCGGTTCGTGTCCCGGCTCTGGCTGTCCACATGTCGAAGTGTCCTTGGGCAAGACACTGAACCCTGACTTAGGCCCCCAGTAGGACTGACCTTTGACCTTATAAACCTACTGGTGTATGAGTGTGTGTGTGAATGGGTGAATGAGAGGCTAATGTAAAGCGCTTTGAGCACCATGAAGGTGGAAAAGCGCTATATAAATGCAGTCCATTTACCATTTAGTTTGACGCAACACTGGACAGTGTTGCGTCAAACTAGGATGGGTGGGGCCAGGCTACTCCCCTCTACCAACAGCACCTTTTGTTTGGTCCATTTTATTCATTTCAGCCTGACAACATTGCATGCATGCTTTCCACTTATCTACATGCATACTACTGATATTACTGTTATCCACACCTCATTTGTATTTGGATATTTGTATGATATTGCATTCTTCTTTACATACGTATTTGAATTTTCATTAGCACTGTGCGGTTTCCCTTCTTTTCATCATGACCTAGATGACTATATGTATTCCTCCTAATTTAGTGTTGGCTTCTCTATACAGAACAAGTGCACACTATACATAGAAGAATGATGTCAGCTCAAATTAACAGCAAAGCTGATATAAGGAAGCTGTAACCACACAGCTTGGTCATAACATCTCACCTGCTTGTATTCATATGGAGATTTCCTGCAGTATGAAGATGTTTCAGAAAATTGACAGTAACTTCTCTTCAAGTCCCCCACATTTAACTGAACAGAGCTCCTTTGGGATCAGGTGGAACAGGATGTTCACTGAGAATGTGCTGCCAAAAATGTTACAGCAACTGTGTCATACAACTGAGCCAAAATGGACAAAGATCCCAGTGGAAAAGCCTGTGGAATTCCTGTCTCTTAAGATTTGACATAAGGCGTGTGCATATTTTCTACTATATTTACCTTCTGCATGTATATAATCAACATAGCAGTTTTAATTTCATGTGTCACAGTGGGTGATGTTTTGCTAAGCTGCTCAGACATGCTTAACAGAAACAAAGGGGAGTCGACACAATAGATACAAGAAGAAAAGAGCAAGGAGGAAAAGAGAGGAAAATAAAGCAAAGACACAATGCTTCATCTTGTTTGTCTCTTGCTCAGTGAACAGCTTTGAGCGCATAATTTGTTTTTACCTAATTAAGTAGTGTGCACAAGGATGGTGAGGTGCCATTGTAAGGGACTGTAATGATCTGTCACCTATGCTGAGAGCGTGGTGTGGATCTGATTGACTGTGACACTTCCCTTAGTGAATAACCTTCAAGACGAAAGGTGGCAGCCCTGACTTTGCACTACACTGAGAGGTGCAAGGAGGGAGACATGTTGACTGACTTACCTGCAAATAGATGTAGGAAAAAAAGCAGTCAGAGTCAAATCCCCCTTTATGAAAAACATGACAAAGTGTTGTCATAGTATACAGAGAAAGGTGTAGCGGCAAGTTGTTTTTTTTCTAACACAATCCCTCCCATTCATCTTGGAGCCGCAGATACTGTCAAAGGGCTATTTTAAACCACAGGTCATGCTCAATCTTTCATCCCTTTGTAAAAAGAGAAAAAAAAAATCTATCTAAGAAAAAGTCAGCCAAAGCCACCTCCTGTGACATCTCAAACTGTGGCTGAACGCCTGCTGTATCTCTCTAGGATCACAGGTGATCTGTCATTGCAGGCAGGTGTTTTGTATGCTGTTCAGGGTCTCTTCAGAACAGCATCTGCTCCCTCTGAGTCCTCCCAATCAGCTGCCCTGTGCAAACACACGCACCTTTACGTCACACGCTAAAGCTCTTTGTGCTTGGAGCCTTTTCCAGCCCTGCTGTGCATCAACACTTACCTCAACACAATCCCTGTCAATGTGGTGGCAAAACAGAGTCATCGAGTACAAGCACCGACGAAGTAGCAGAGTTTTTAGCTTGTCAACGGGGCGGCTTGGGTCTAGAGCAAGGGTCTCACTTTCTTTCAGGGGCCACATTCAGTCTGATTTGATCTCCAATGGGCTGAACCAGTAAAATAATTTATAAATAACCTATAAATACTGAAAATTACAAGTTTGGTCTTTGATTTAGTGTAAAAATACAAACAAATTTGTCACTTGTATGCAAATGTGCAAGTGACATTTGCATACACCTATGCAAATGTTTTGAAGAACAAAGAAGAACAAAGGTTGATATCAAGGTTGATATCAAGGTTGATATCAAAAACCAGAGGCTGTAGAACTTGGAAGTTGATCCTCTAGAGCCATCATTGTTTTGTGTGTATATATATGTATATATATATATATATATATATATATATATTGGCTACAATTGAGTGCATTTACAAAAATATTCTTTAATGTACATTGTCTCTCTATACCAAATTAAAGTAAATTAAATGAAAAACAACATAACATACATTAATATTGATAAGGTCATATTTTTAACTGGGGTCCAATCAGACCCTGACCAAAGAAATAATTTTATATCAAATCACTTTTTTGTGATGCACTCATGATGACAAACAAAGTCATACAACATATCTGCTGTGGTTGATCATATGCATATGCATTTCGTGCAGTGGCTAGGATGAAGGTTCAATTACTTTAGATATTTCTGATTTATATTTGTTCAGGTTATTCACATTTTATTGTTTGTTTGTAAATGTAGCTTAAATATTTTCACAATTTATTGTTATTCATTACACTAAAAGAAAGACACACATTTGAAGTTGTCATTATTTTAGACATTGTTTGTCAAGAAGAAAATCCAGAGCCATTATTTTTGCAGGTTATTCTACTGTTATTTGATTCTAGATTATATTGGTCTGTATGTGGAACCTGAACTAAAAGGAATTCCACAGCCTTGACTGTAAATTTTTATTATTTTTTTATTCTTAGGCAAAATTCATCCTGGGGGCCACATTGGAACCTTTGGCAGGCTATATATGGCCCCTGGGCCGCATATTTGAGATCCCTGGTCTAGAACTACATGAGTGCACAGGGAATCAGGCAGTAGCGCTTGGATGGGCGCACTAACAATTAGTATCGGTGGAGGATAGACAGAAACATCTCTGGCTCTGAATATGCATGCTACACTTCCTCACTCCTTGTCATTGGGACTTAATACAAATGCACGACTCAACAAGAGGCACTGAGCAGAAAAATTAAACTGGCCTGAGCCACCAAACTGCCTGCATGTGTTGAATTTTACATGCCATAGGCCTGCAGGCACAGTCTATCCCCTCTGACATACTTGACTGGTCTTTGAGGCAGATCTGAACGCATGCAACTGTGTGTCTGAAGTGATACAGGAGGGCTTCTGGAACAATGCCAGTAGAGCTCACACACACTCTACCTCTTCCCTGTATCTAGACCAGCCTCAGATAAGGACCGCAGCTACCAAGAGGATTCCTAACCTCGGCCAGATTTACAGCTGGATTGATTCACCAAGTGGACTCAGATGGATTTATGGATGACTAACTCTGGAAGACCACACAGTCACTCCAGTCACTGCACTTCATCATCGTGGAAGTAGCAGGACGTACTGTTTACATTCCCAACAAAATGTATTTGGGTTTAGTATTTGATGGCAATAATATTCACACAGTATTAAGTCTGAGGTGTGACAATTTGTTAAAATTGTATAAACTAATATTCAACTATAAGCCACATTGGTATTTACCAGAATTGGTCAAAGTACTCCCATTCTGTACTACAGTAGAATTTCAGCTACTGGTGTGAAAAAAATACTTGGAATAAAGTAAAACTACATTTCTTTGTCATGGATGAAATAATACTTAATCAGGAAAAAACATGGACATTTTGAAAACTATTCAAAAATAAAGCCTTTAAAAGTGAGTTAGTGTGTTGATGGTGTGTTTGATCAGGTCACAGTTACTCAGTTTAGTGGGTATGGACAGAACATTTAGGACAAATGGGGGGGTTATACAGTAATTGAGATGAAACGCCATGGTTATGACATAAAAAGGTCATATGTGAAATTAAAGATGCATAATTATGAGATAAAAAAATTAGGAGATACAGTCATACATATGAGATAAGAAATTCAGAATTATGACAAAAAGATAAAAAGTCACAATCATGAGCTAAAAGTCATAATTATGATACAGAAAGTCACAATTTCTGTACACTGATTTTCCATCTGAAGCCACTTTTTTTCACACTGTTTAGTTTGAAAAAGTAACGAGTCTATTCTGAGAATGTAAGGAGTATAAAGTACAGATATTTATATAAATATAAGGAGTATGAAGTACAGATATTTATATAAATGTAAGGAGTATGAAGTACAGATATTTATGAACAAATGTAGGGAGTAAAGGTAAAAAGTTGCCAGAAAAATAAATACTCAAGTAAAGTACAAATACAGACTGTATTTAACTTTTACTTCATTACTTTCCACGTCTAGTATTTAGGGGAGGGAATGAGATTGAAGTTATACCTTCATGAGGACATTTTCTCAAATTAAGCAAAAAAAATAAATAAATACACAAATAAAAATAATAATGGATTAGATTTATATAGCGCTTTTCAAGGCACCCAAAGCACTTCACATTAGTGTTCCATTATTCATTCACTCTCACATGCTCCCTCTGGTGGTGGTAAACTACATATGTAGTCACAGTTGCCCTGGGGCAGACTGACAGAAGCGTGGCTGCCATTTCGCGCCTACGGCCCCTCTGACCACCACCCAACATTCATACTCATTCATACACCAGTGTGAGTGACACTGGAGGCAAGGAGGGTAAAGTGTCTTGCCCAAGGTCACAACAAACTGACTAGGACAGAGCGGGAATCAAACCGCCAACCCTTCGGTCAATGGACAACCCGCTCTCCCAACTGAGCCATGGCCGTATTTTACTTGTGCACTTCTGTTGAAATTCCTCTTCCTTTTTACCTTAAATGTCCTGAATCCAGTGTTGTAATGTGCATTATCCAACGTCCTGTGGATGGAGCTCTGACTAACCGCTGCTGTTTAAAATTCAGATTTGTCCTGTTAAAATAGAACAAATCTGTGGGGTCTTAATTAGTGAATATAGGATGCTCTTCTGTTCTGTAACCTTATGTGGTTCAGGTGAATGAGACAGGTGTGGTTTACATAAAAATAATAAAATTAAATAAAATCTTGCCTTGCGAAACATTTTAGGACACTGGAGACAGCATACATTTTACTCAACTACTAGACAACAGGTTTCTCAGATTCCATAGACGTAAAATCAAGTGTAATGACACATGGTTCACTTTAATATTACACCTATGAATTCATACATTTAGTGCAGTGTAATGATGTGTAATGTGTAATGATACTGTGTTGTTAACACTGTGGTTGTCATAATCTGGACTCAAGGTGTGATGTTTTGTGTTATTTTTTGTGTTTTCATGGATTTTTGTCATTGTTAGTGTTTGGGCTTTTATTTTGGGATCTGTGTTTCATGTTCACACTTTTGCTCTTTGCTTCCTGTCACCAGTGTTTTCCCCACCCCTCGTTAATTTCTCCTCGATGTGTTTCACCTGTCATCCCTAGTAGATAATATATATATATATATATATATATATATATATATATATATATATATATATATATATATATATATATATATATATATATATATATATATATATATATGTTTCCCCTTTTTCTCTGTCCAGTGTGAATTCATCATCATCTATCAATGACAGACAGACAGACAGACAGACAGACAGATAGATAGATAGTTCTGTCTTTTACTCTCAAAGGTCACCGACAGACAGGCAGACAGACAGACAGACAGACAGACAGATAGATAGATAGATTCCCCACAGAGAAATTAGGTCGTCACATAGCTCATCACCCTCAAGTACTCACACAGCACATACATACAATAAATGTGTATGAATAAATACATTTAAAAAATAAATATGTTATTGGTAAAATGTAATTATGTATTGAACATGCTGTACACAATGCACATATACTGTATGCACACACCGCACCCCTTTTATAAATAAAGGGGCTGTGGTGAATAAATACATATTTATGTTGTTCTGCTAATTATGTTAGGTTGTAGGCCATATTCAAAATAAATTGCTTAGTTTTCCCAGATTTATTTTTTAATGGAGAATTGCATTTATTTCCGATCAATCTGTCAGCAGATGAGTTGACTTCGATGATGCTGAGGCCAATAGGCTATCTGACTGCATACATGTCTGCATGGCTCTCTGATATGGTTGAATTCACCGTAAACTTGAGTAACTTGCTTAAAAAAAAAATCTCAATCTTGCCATTGTTTACAAAAAATATCAGAGGGCTATGATGGGATTTGGCCTAAAATCACCCTAAAATTAGTTAGAATACAGGAAATTGCATTTAAGAAATAAAACATTTTATGGGGGAGGGTGCCCAGACCCCCTTCAGAATGGTCCGTAATGCCAGGAAGGGGTCGCTTATTGTTTTTTTCTCAGGGAGTTGGCAACTCTATTCCTATACATTATTTGTCTACATTATTGGCTGGTTATTGGGAGGGGTAATGCAGTACAAATGACTTCAGTATAATAGTATTTACAGTGTACTTTACTATTGTATTGTTCATATTTCATATGGAAACATTTTATTATATTACTGGCTTTATTATGTCTTAAATGGGCCCAAATTATTACATTATTGGCAGTTATTAAGTTTTTGGTTGTAACATATGTTCACATTTGCTTGTGGTTAAAGGTAAAGATTTAAGGGTCTTGATTTTTGTGGGAAAAGGCAGAATATCCAAACTCAAACTATTCAGACATGCACTGAAAAAGAGACCAGAAGTACCTGTTTCCTTCTGGATGATTTTGAATATTGCTCAGATTTATGGTCTTTCATTTCCATCAGTAGTGACGGCGGTCATGGTCTATGTGTGGCCTACCATCTGCTTTACTTTCACATTCATTGGGCATCATCATTGCAGTCAGGAAGTAGGGATATATCATTTCTCCCTGGCCATATGTATTCATCAGAGAAAGAAAGCCTTCACTTGATATTAAAAAAAAAACAGCCATGTTACTCTGTCGGCATACACCATCTGATTTTCAAGCTCTTTGTAACACTCTGATTTCCACTTCCTCTTCTGGTCTTGTGCAACCCATTCCTTTTAACGTCGTCAGGCAGAAAGGATTCATTATTTGAATACGTCTACTCTGTCGTTAATTTGTAGGGGAGCGAAACGGAGAACGATGCCCTCTCCGACCTGAATCTGCCGTGTCTAATTATGCCGTCTACCTTTTTTTAGGTCACACCTGGTGTCACAGCGCCACACTCCAGCAATGTTAAGTGGTGCTTTTAATGGGTTTTCTGCGACAGGTTCAAGTTAAAAAATAAGGACCGTCATAGACTCCTCCATAGTAGGGATCAAAATTACCTGCAAGAGGGGGCAGAATCATTTAGCATCTGTGAAAGGGGATGAAAAATGGACAGAAGCAATTCCGCTTTTGCCATTAATAGATCAGTTCTCATTTCAGTCTTTTTTTCTGGGCAATTGCTAAGTAAATTGCTGTTATGCGTTCCGATCCACTGTATTTTGAAACACAAGACCTATAATCAATTGTTAAGAAATATGGACCATAACAGGGATTAAAAACCCTTAGGTGTCATGGTGACTTAATCCATGATCAGTCTCCAATAAAAGGCTATTTAAAGAAGACAACACATTTTCCTTTACCCTGCCGAGCTGGAGCCTGTCAGAAAATCACTACCGTAGTAATGAAAAACAGCCAGTGAATTCTGGAAAATGTTCTCTTTAAACCTGCAGGAAAAACCTTTAGAGATTAAAAACAAATCAAGCTGCTTCAAATAAAGTAGTCTGACTGAAACACATGTATTTTTGAGTAAATATTGAAGTCTGCTTGATGGAGAATTTAACTCTTTAAACCAAGGCTCTCAAATTCATTTTCTTCATTTTCCACATTCAGCCTGATTTGATCTCCAATGGGCCAGACCAGTAAAATGAAAATATAATAATCTATAAATAACGACAGCTACACATTTTTGTCATTGTTTTAGTGCAAAAAACCCCTATTAAATTCTGAAAGTATTTGTATAAATTATCCACATGCAAAAAAAGTTAAAGTTCATAAGGGAAATAAGAGCAATTGTAACAATATTCTGCCTCAGTTTATCATATGTCCATGTGTTTTATTATGGATCAGTTCTAAAAAGACACTAAACTCTTAGTAACAAAAGCACAAAATGGTTCAAATTGTGTTTAATTTTCTTTAGACGTTTCAGGTTAATTCACATTTGTTCAAATTATTCCTATTTTGTTGTTACATGATAGGTTATACATGTAAATAGTTTCATGATTTAACCCTCTATGGAACTTATTAAGGAAATACATATAAAAAAGAATGACATTTTATTTCAAGTGTATTAAGGCCTAAAATACATTTCCTATGCTCACAAAATTGACCTTTGGCCTTTATTTTGGAGTACCGTCATTTATAAATAACTTTTATCCCGTTAAAAGTTCTTTGTTCTTTGTATTTTTGTAGCCTACTAAACTATCTCACCTCTAGTGGCCAAAAATATTTTGACCTGAATCGTTGGTCTCGCGACACTCCATAGGGCCTCAGCCCAGGACCAGTAAAATTTCACCGGTCCAATCACAATGCTCCATTTGTGTAGCAAGATTGTAGGGCAGGCTTAGCACAATGACGACAGGGTTGAAGAAGTAGGAAGTTCTATACAGTCTATGGTCAGATAGGCAGCATCTAAATGGACCTGGTTGGATATTTTTCCTCCACTGTTAGTGGTGTGTAAACTTTAATTAGTACGATGCTAAAACAACCAGATAGACCCTAGTTTAGACTTGTTTTCGTTGCTCTGACATTTCAGGTTGTTCACATTTGTTCAGGTTTTTCACATTTTATTGTTACAGGATAGTTTGTAAATGTCAATATTTTCATAATTTAATGTTTTTTGTTGTTTTGTTTTTTTGCAGTAAAATAATGACAACAAGGCAGTCAGAGATGGCAGACCTCCACAAAGGCTTGATTTTTCATTCACTCATGAGATGATTGCGCCATAGGTGTTGACCCATCTGATGTCTGAAGGTGAGACGATGCACAAAAAAAAAAGGCGAGATTCTGTCTTGTCTGAACCCTGAGATATTACCATTTATGTGTTTTAGCTGTTGACTTTTAGTGTTTAAAATGTAACGGGTTCTTCCTTGACCCATTATCTATCATTCCTGAAAGTTTAATCAAAATCTGTTTGGAACTTTTTGCATAATCCTGCTGACAGACAGACAAACACACAGAGGTAAAAATTTGAAGTTGTCATAATTTATAGGCAAAGAAAAACTGAGAAGAAAATATGGAGTCATTTAATAGGTTATTACGCTCTCCATCTCACAGGCCGCATTGGAACCATTGGTGGGCCTCATTTTGCCCCTGGACTGCATGTTTGAGACTCCTGGTATTGGAAAAATTCCAGTGGTTTCTGAAACCTGAGAAATTGTGCTTTATAGGTTTTATTGGGTCATAGTAATTTCACTCATACTGTTATAGACTGTTTTTTTTTTTTGTCATTGACTCTTTGCCGACCTCTTGTGGTCTATTTGCGGAAGACCTCCCCTGGGCCCTTGTTTCTTTGACCTTTTACTTTAATTGTGTGTCACCTGGCCCTGTGTGGAACAGGTGCATTCATTTTGCACTCCACCTATTTAAGGCAGGTTCATTCCCTGCTCCTTGTCAGATTGTCTGTCCATGGTCCGTGAGTACTTCTGAGCTTTGAATGTGTAGTAGATTGCCTAATCTTTGTTGTATTTATCGTAGTTTTTCCTGCCTCACTTGTTGTATTTTGCTACTTTGGTTTTTTCCTGCATCGCCCTTTTGGCTGAAGATTTCTGTTATAGTTTATTGGCTACTTTGGTTTTTTCCTGCATCGCCCTTTTGGCTGAAGATTTCTGTTATAGTTTATTTGTTACTTTGGTTTTTTCCTGCATCGCCCTTTTGGCTGAAGATTTGTTATAGTTTATTTGCTACTTTGGTTTTTTCAGCATTGCCCTTTTTGGCTGAAGTTGTTTGTGTTTTTTGCCTGCCTATGACAGACTGTTTTTGGGTTTTGTAAGTGTTTTTTACTGCCTCTGTTTTTTGGTTCTGCCAGTTATCAATAAAAGACTGGAAAAGGATCTGCAATTGGGTCTCCTCGTCTGTACTGTAACAGTACAATCTGACCAAGATGGACCCAGCAGACCACAACCAGCTAAGGAGCGCTCTGGAACAACAAGGAATGTTGCTCGGAAGATATTCCAGTCAACTGGACACCATAGCTGCAAATGTCCGTGACCTGACCGCTCAAATCCAGCCATTACATCTACAACATTCAGCCTCTGCTTCTGTACCTGTCGTTGCCCACGAGCCCTATCTGCCTCCTCCTGAGAAATACTCCGGGGAACCCGGTAACTGCCGCTCTTTCCTGATCCAATGCTCTCTAATCTTTCAACTTCAACCTGCTACCTTCCCCTCTGAGCAAGCTAGAGTGGCTTATGTTCTCACAACTCTCTGGCCGAGCGAGAGAATGGGGAACAGCGTTATGGGAGGCAGAGTCACCTATCTGCAGGGACTTCCGCAGATTCTCTGAAATGAAGAGAGTCTTTGACCGCTCTAAACATGGCCACGAGGCCGCACGAGAGCTACTCCACATGCGCCAGGGCCATCGGTCAGTTTCGGAATACGCCATTGATTTCCGGACCCTGGCAACATCGACTTCCTGGAATGCCGGAGCCATTTTTGATACTTTCTTAAATGGTTTATCGGATGAGATCAAGGATGAACTGGTTTCGCACGACTTACCACCCACATGTGAGGAATTAATCGACTTAGCCATCAGAATTGACAGTAAGCTACAACAGCGCCCCGGCAGAAGACACTTCGTTCATTCCCGACCGACCAGAGATATAGCCATGTCTCCACCTGTCTCCAACACTCTGGTTCCAGAGCCTATGCAGGTGGGCCGAGCTCGCCTGAGTCCAGCCGAGAGACAGAGGCCGGATGAACACTCGATCCTGCCTGTACTGTGGCCAAAATGGACACTTCATTGCCTCCTGCCCAGTAAAAGATGAGGCTCACCAGTAGAACGAGGGGTACTGGTGAGTGTCACGCCTGTAACACCCTCCTCTGTGCAACGTTCCCTCCTGAGGTTTGGTGGCCTACAGCAGGAGTTGATGGTTCTGGTGGACTCCAGTGCGGAGGCGAACTTCATTGATGCTGCCTTTTCTCTCCAACTGCAAATACCCACTACAGCCCTCCGTACAACCCTGGTGGCAGACGCACTAAATGGTCAGCGTTTGGCCAATATCACCCACATCAGCGATCCGGTGAGTTTATCTCTTTCTGGTAATCACCATGAACAGTTGAATTTTTACGTTATTGACTCTCCTCAAGCCCCTGTAGTTCTTGGCTACCCCTGGCTAGTTAAACATAATCCCCACATTGACTGGGTTAACCAACAAATTGTGGGCTGGAGCCCTCTCTGTCACTCCCAATGTCTCCTCCAGGCACAGACACCTACCCCTGTCTCCACTCCAGAGGAGGATTTCCCAGATCTGTCTGCCGTTCCGCCTGAATATCTGGATCTCAAGGCTGTCTTTAGTAAGTCTAGAGCCTCCTCTTTACCCCCCATCGACCTTATGATTGTGCAATTAATCTGCTCCTTGGCACATCCCCTCCTAGAGGGCGATTGTATTCCCTTTCCCGTCCCGAAAACCGAGGCCATGAATAAATATATTCAGGAGTCTCTGGTTGCAGGGATTATCAGACCCTCCTCCTCTCCTGCAGGTGCAGGGTTTTTCTTCATTGGAAAGAAGGATGGCACACTTCGACCCTGTATTGATTACCGCGGCCTCAATGACATAACTGTCAAGAACAGGTACCCGCTTCCATTAATGTCATCTGCTTTTGATTTACTGCAAGGGGCTACTGTTTTCACCAAACTTGACTTAAGGAATGCTTACCATCTGGTCCGCATTAAGGAAGGAGATGAGTGGAAAACGGCCTTTAACACCACCTCTGGCCATTATGAGTATCTCTTGATGCCTTTTGGACTGACCAATGCACCAGCAGTTTTCCAGTCGTTGGTGAATGATGTGCTCCAAGACATGATAAACCAATTTGTGCTTGTCTTTTTGGATGAAATCTTGATTTTCTCCAGGTCCCTCTCTGAGCATTCTTCGCATGTCCGCAGAGTCCTCCAGAGACTGATTGAGAACCAGCTCTTTGTAAAAGCTGAGAAATGTGAGTTCCATCGTGAGACAGTGGGCTTCCTGGGATATGTGGTATCAGCTGGAGCACTCAGGATGGACTACCTCAAGATCAAGGCGGTGGTTGACTGGCCTACCCCATCGTCCCGTCGTGAGCTTCAACGCTTTCTGGGGTTTGGTAACTTTTACCGGCGTTTCATACGAGGTTACAGTACTCTGGCAGCTCCACTTACAGCCTTGACCTCATCAAAACTCAAATTCTACTGGCCTCCTGAAGCTGAGAGTGCGTTCCAGACACTGAAACAACGCTTCACCTCAGCTCCAGTCCTTTTGCATCCAGACCCTTCACAACAGTTCATAGTGGAGGTGGATGCTTCCGACATCGGTGTAGGAGCTGTGCTGTCACGACGATCTGCCAAGGACCACAAGGTACACCCCTGTGCTTTTTTCTCTCACCGTCTCAACCCAGCGGAGAGGAACTATAGCATCGGTGATCGAGAGTTGCTGGCTGTGAAGCTGGCTCTGGAGGAATGGAGGCACTGGCTGGAGGGGGCCAGTGAACCTTTTCTCATCTGGACAGATCACCGGAACCTTGAGTACCTCCGCTCTGAGAAGAGACTCAATCCTCGGCAGGCTCGCTGGTCTCTGTTCTTTGCAAGGTTCAACTTCACCCTCTCTTATAGCCCTGGCCACAAGAACGTCAAACCCGATGCCCTGTCTCGACTCTTCAGTCCTGACGAAGAACCCAAGGAAGCGGATACCATCCTGCCCTCACATCGTATTATTGAGGCTGCGCAGCTGGAGATAAGAGTCAGTGGTCCTTGCTGCCCAGGTTCATGAACCTAGCCCCAACCAGTGCCCCCCGAACCGCCTCTTTGTGCCTACCTCTGTCTGCACCCAGGTACTGCAGTGGGGTCATTCATCTCACTTCTCTGGTCACCCTGGTAGGTACCGCACCCTCAGTTTCATCGCTCGACGGTTCTGGTGGTCCACCCTGAGAGAGGATGTCCATACCTTTGTCGCTGCTTGTCCCATCTGTGCCCAGAACAAGACATCCACACGCCCACCCATGGGACTGTTGCAGCCCCTGCCTGTTCCCCGTCGTCCCTGGTCGCACATTTCCATAGACTTTGTCACTGGTTTGCCCCCGTCAGCTGGTAACACCACGATTCTCACAGTCGTTTATCGTTTCTCTAAGGCGGTTCATTTCATTCCCCTCCCTGGCCTACCAACAGCTAAAGACACGGCCAAAGTAATGATACAACATGTGTTTAAACTGCATGGACTGCCAGCTGAGGTAGTGTCTGACAGAGGTCCTCAGTTCACCTCTAGTTTTTGGAGGTCCTTTTGCAGACTGTTGGATGCTTCTGTCTGTTTATCATCTGGTTTTCACCCACAGACTAACGGGCAGACTGAGAGGGCAAATCAGCAGTTGGAGACGGTGTTGCGCTGCATCGTCTCCCAGAATCCTACCACCTGGAGTGAGCGGTTGCCATGGGCTGAATATGCCATCAATGCCCACATCTCCTCCTCCACGGGGCGATCTCCATTTGAATGCTCCCTGGGCTATATCAACCACCACTCTTCCCAGACCAAGAGAGAGAAGTAGGAGTTCCGTCTGCTGAGGCATTCATCCGCCGCTGCCGCCGCTCCTGGAGGCTCACCCGTTCTGCTCTGCTCAAGGCATCCTCCAGAATGAAGAAGCAAGCTGACAAGCACCGTTCTCAAGCACCTCATTATCGTCTAGGCCAGCGTGTCTGGCTGTCTACCCGCAACCTTCCACTCAAGACAGAATCCCAGAAGCTGAGCCCTCGTTTCATTGGTCCCTTCCCAATTGCCAAGGTCATCGGCCGCTCTGCGGTACGTCTCAAGCTCCCCTTTTCCCTTCACCGTATTCACCCCACCTTCCACGTGTCCAAGATTAAGCCCCATGCAAAGGATCTGCAATTGGGTCTCCTCGTCTGTACCGTAATCCAGACCTTTAATAGAAGCTGAAGAAAAATCCATTTTAGATGAATTATAACATGCAATAAATTGTACATGATTGCTAGATTTGAAAAGACTTGGGGAAAAAAGTGCTCTGAAAAAATTAGCAAACAGACCCATAGCATATTTTCTAACCTTTCAGTTAGTCAAAATAAGGGAAAACAAGTCCAGCTGGA
Organism: Siphamia tubifer; assembly: GCA_020466265.1. Lineage (NCBI taxonomy): Eukaryota > Metazoa > Chordata > Actinopteri > Kurtiformes > Apogonidae > Siphamia > Siphamia tubifer. The sequence goes on along the minus strand of CM035785.1, from coordinate 23,157,703 downwards.
CCCCTTCAGGCTGAGGGTTTAAAGGATTAACCCCTAACCTTTCTACCAACTGCGTCTTGACCAAGATAAGACAACTGTAGTTGCAAAAAATATGTAAAAGTTAAAATTTGTTCATGGTTCAACTTGCATAATAAAATGTTTTAACTACTTTATTGAATATTTCCCAAAAATATTTAATTCACACTGAAATGTTAGAACACAATTCAAATGAAAAGGTGAGTAAACTCAGTTTAGACAGGTTTATCCTCGCCTATATCCTTCCTGCAAAGTGAATTCTAATCTAACTCCCCTGACATTGAGGCTTTGCTTAACAGGAGGAGTTGAGACAGAAAGCCCACGGCACTAAAAATGAAGGACTGTTAAATAATTTTTGTCAGAAAGGGTGTCAGAGTTGGATTTGAGGAGACAAGGCTTCAGCAAAACACAGGGGATCATCCTTTAGGGGAAATTGTGTGTCATGCTCAACACCTTCACAACCCATTCAGATCAAGCTCTTTTGATGGATGGACAGAATACGGACAGGACCAAAGTTTTGCAACACTCAAGGTTACACACGAGTCTGACCAGTTATACACCCTCCTTTTGTCGGACCAGGGGTCTCAAACATGAGGCCCACCAAAAGGTTCCAATGCGGCCTGCGGAATTAATTAGCAACATGCAAAAATTCCAGAGTCATGGCTGTGGAACTCATTTTAGTTCAGGTTCCACAAACACACCAATATTATCTACAGTCAAATAATTATATCTACATACACATAAATAAATATCATTAATTAATAAATTAAATATATTATGCCCATAAATAAGGACACCTTAAAAAAAATTGTTTCAGTGCAAAAAATAACAGAAGTTGCTTTATAGAAAACAATCAACAATACATCCTTCATAAGGAAAAAGTGAGGACAAAAGATTTATGATGTTTGGAAAGTCTTTGTACTGTGTTGAATGATTTTGAATCGCATCATGAATTGTCTCAAATGGAATCACATTGTAAAAAGTCAAATTGTTGCATATGGAGTGATTTTTGGGACAGAATTAAGCATATTCACAGTAAAGTAATGTGTGCATATTTAGGATATGCGTGTGTCTTTGGTTGTAGTTGAGCGTAAAGTAAATATTGTCAAACTCTAAAATGAGTCCATTTGTACTTATAATGTGTTGTGTGTTTGATATTTGTCAGAATATGAATCGAAAAATTACAACATCAAAAATTACATTTACATAATAATGAAAAGTAACAAGTACATTGTCTTCAGTAACTAATATGAATTTCTCAGATTTTCAGAAAGTGGTCAAAAATACATCATGTCTTACATCATCATGTCACAGAAAACAAAATACAGAAAACAGATGGAATTCAAACCATCAACTTCACTCCTAGAAGAAAATCTGTGACTTTTCTCCCAGTGCAACTCTATCCATAGGAAAACCTGGATTTAGTTTAGGATTGAAAGCGAAGAGAAAGTGACACAAGGGGCTGATGACAGATTTTTGACCACTTTCTTCCATCTGAGACATTCATATTCGTACTGAAGACAGTGTACTCCTAACTTTTTATTTTGTAAATCTAATGTTTGATGTGGTAACTTTTCGATTCATATTCTGACAAATATCAAACACACAACACATTAGAAGTACAAATGGTCAGGTTTTAGAGTTTGACAATATTTATTTCATATTCAACTACAACCAAAGACATATCGCAAATATGCACACATTACTTTACTGTCGATATGCTTAATTTTGTCCCATAATTGCATCTCACCATGAACAGGGTGGAATTTATGGCATTGTATTGGCAGGGGGCTTCATCGTATTGTTAATGTATTGTATCTTGATGTGCATTCACATCTAGCCACTGTATGTGTATGTGGACTTGACGCCTCAGAAATAAGGTTTTGGGTCCAGCAATGTTTCAGAAGGTTTTGCTAAACTGTCAAGCCTTTACACTAGCTGATGAAAATATTGCACCATAATGTGTTCATTATTCCTCTTGTGCACCAGTTTAGCATCAGTTGCCACTATTTGCTATAGCATTGACGTCATTATTATATTGGGGTTTTAGCTAATTTTTGTGTAGTTATGTCTTAATGACTGACATTTTTTCACAAAGCTTTGTTGAGGTAAAATGTTATGAACTTCTCCAAAGAATAATTCTCTTTTATTTTAATTATGAAGATGAATCATATCATATATTCACAAAAAAAGTGCTAATAAAAGTGAGAGGCAGTATTAGTCTATTTATATTATATATACATTAATGTATTTATATAATCTATTCATTTATACAGAGAGCTGCCTTCATTCATGATTAAATTCATGTTGTGTATGTGGGAGTACAGCGTTAAAGCTAAAATGGATGACACAGTTTAAGGGTACTAGTTACGCCTTGGCTGAATGCAATCTGATGAATTTCATCTCAGTATAAAATTCCTTGTGTGTACTACTTAAAATCTCAGGATAATAGTAGAAATCATCATTAATTTTGGCGTGTATGCAACTTATCACAGTCTCAAAAGGTCTGAAGAGTATCTGGGAATTCATTTTGACTTCTAAATATACTTACATGAGTATTTTAGTGCCTCTCATTAGACCTGTTGCTTGACATCATGGGAAATTTCAAAAATCAGCCAAGACCTCAGAAAAAAAAATGGATAGCATTTCTCGACTCTGGTTTTTCCTTGGAAAATACAAATGTTTGAAGGTAACGTGTTCATTTATATCACACAAAAATAACAACAGTAAGGCCACACAGACATGTAGTCATTCAGGGGGAAAAAAATGTGTGTACAGACTCCCACTGATTAATATAATTTGGTTCAAACGGGTTCAAAAACACCCCAGTCAAGGAGCTTATGAAGATGTCGGGGGTAACTGGTCCAGAAATATCTTAATACCTTAATCCAATATAATATTTGTGGCTGAACTGAAAAAAGCAGGTATGTGTGGGAACCCACAAAAATGACTCAGTTACATCATTTCTGCCAGGGAGGGTGGTTCTATTATTGACAGGGTCAAACAACAGAAGAAATGAAAACTCTGTGTGAGTAGGTTAACAGCTCCTCAGCAGAGTATCGTTGTTTGGCTCTAAGTTGTACAGGTGGTGACCCCTGAGGCTGCAGGTAACACATCCACCAGTAATACCTCTGATGAAGGTCAGGAAATCCTTTCAGAAAACTCTACATCAGGAAAGTTTAACCTTAACATGTCTAATCAGAGCTGAACAGCCTAATATGAGACCTTCTTCATCCTTGCATCATTCCATTTAGAACCAGTGGGCTCACGACGGCAGTGATTTTGCCTCATAAACCTGCAGCCTCAATTGCTAGATTTGTTTGACTCTGAAATCATTTATTAAAACACCACAGTCGCTCAACAACACAGGTTGCACAAGATGCTAGTATCAGCTGTACGCAGAGGTAGTCAAAGTACTCACATTCTGTACTTAAGTAGAAGTACAGCCACTGGTATAAAAAATTACTTTGGTAAAAATAGAAGTACTGATTCAACTCCTTTATGGAAGTCAAACTGCAATTTTTTTGGTTTTGTTTTGTTTTGTTTTGTTTTTTTGCTATGGATAAAATAATACTTATTTACGAAGCTGAAAATGTTGAAAAATATCCAAAAAGTAAAGCCTTTAAACGTGAGTTACTGTGTAGATGATGTGTTCTAGTGGGTCATGGTGGGTATTTTCATTTTGTGGGTATGGACAAGACATTTAGGAAACACTCAAAAGTCATAAATAGGAGACTTTAAAAAAAGCACAATTATGAGATAAAAGTCAAAATTCTTATATAGTAAGTCACAATTTCTGATTTATTACTTATTTTTCAAACTGTCACATTTGTCTAGTTTGATAAAGTAATGAGTCTATTCTGAGAATATAAAGAGTATAAATAAATAATAATAAATAAATAAATACTGAAGTGAAGCACAGATACCTAAAAACTATACTTAAGTGCAGTAAAGGAAGTACTTCTACTTAGTTACTTCCACCTCTGGCTCTACCTGATTCTACTCTGTCTGGGCTGTCAAGGATTTAAAAATATATCTGAATCACAGACTGATGTTAATTATATTTTGTCTGGCTAGTCCGGGCACAGGCCTCGGCACTTGCCTGTGGGCCGCCACTGGAGATTAGCTTCTGCTGGCTGGGGGCTTCTGTCAGGGCCTAGAGGCGGTCCAGGGGAGTGGTGGGGGGGTGTTCGGGGGTGCCCCTGCGTCCCGGACGTGCTGGCTCTGGGGTGGGCGTGGGGGCTCGTGGGGGCTCGTGGCCCTCGCTTCCGGGTGGTGCGGCCTGCCCCTCCCTCCAGGGCAGGGTGCTACATGCAGCTGGCCCATGGTGGGACTGCGGTGTCTGCTGAGGCGCTGGTCTAGCGCTGCGACTCCTGGGAGTTTTAGTGCTGGCGGGGCCGGTCGAGTTCAGGTGGGCCCACCTTGGCCTCTGGCCTCGGGGCTCTGGGGGCCCTCTGCATCAGTACTGGTGGTCTCACTACCTGTCTCCCCAGCTGCTCTGTCCTAATGGGCCGGACCCACACCAGACTGCCTCTTACTGCGCACTTCACACACTTCACACCTCACTGTATATAGCTACCTTTAGGCACATATAGGGACACAACAGTTCGGGCCTCGAGGGCGGGTGGGGGCGGGGGGGATGGGCTCGGTGGTGGGGCAGATGGCAGGGCTCTACGGCCTTGTCTCTTCCCCATCAATATTTGGCTGCAAGACTAAAAAATGCATTGATCTCAAACAAGGTTGACACCCTCTCTGTGGTGTTAAACAATGAGAAAAAATGCAGACAAAAAAAAAGAAAAAAAAAAGAAAAATTATATTTTGTCCATGAAAACTTTTAAAATAATTCCAAAAGGTCTGTCCACTTCCTTTCATAGCTTTTCCTCTGGTTGTGCTGCTTCCAGTGGCAGCGTCAGGGTTCAGTTTCATAGTACACACAGATCCACCACCAGATGAGTGGCCCGTCAGTCCCTGACCAGCGACTCGAGCCAATCGCAAAGAAGCCACAAGAAAGCAGAGGCTGTGGCTCTGCTCTGAGTAACTGTCACCTCGTTCAACACCTGGACAGCTGCCAGGACATGAACTGGATGAGGGAATTTGATTAATTTGAATCTGCAACATGTAGGCTAGTTCAGAAAATCTTAGCAACAATCAGGGCTCTAAATGAACTTTTTTCATCACCAGCCAATGTGGCTAGTAGATTTTTTTTATCTTAGAAATTCAACTAGCCATTTTTTCCCCTGACCAAAATGAGACGTACACCTTCAAATTCCTTTAAATTATTTTATATAACCTTTTCCTCTTGAAATAATCCATTTCTTTTTACAAATTTTTCTTTTTACATTTTCACATTTAACTCTTAAAACTTCTTGCTTTTACATTTTCTCACCTTTCACTGTTAACACTTCTTTACTTTTCTCACCTACTGTATATTACAATTTATACAATACATAGACTCACATCTTGTTGCTCTTACAGTACATTTTCTCAATTGGTCCCCATATCATTTCTTCAAATCACCTTTTTTTTTTGCATTTTCACATTAAACTCCTAACTTCTTTACTTTTTTTTTTATCTCCACTGCCCCACTTAATATCTGTAAACATACACTCACATCACATCTTGTTGCTTTTACATTTTCTCACCTTTCACTGTTAACACTGTTAACCTTTCACTGTTAACACTTCTTTACTTTTATCTCACCTATATTATTTATACAATACATAACATCACATCTTGTTGCTCAATTTTCCTCAAGTTTTCTCTAATCCTAACCCCAACCCTAAATTCGACAGTCGCTGCAATACATTATATCTCTCTCCGTGTCGAACACCAGCCACTTACGACCCCCAAGCCATTTTGGGTTAAACATCCTCTGCTTTTTCTTTACTGTTACCTCAGACTCGACAACATCCCCTCCAGCCTTTGCCTTTTTCTCACCCCCACACTCCGAACCTCCCAACCACCGCCACATTCTTTGTTTTCGTTCTCACTGACACAACACACACTTCAGAAAATATTCTCCTTCTTCTATCGCTTACTGTCTTCTTCGTCACCTCAGAGTCAACCGTGCGAAAATGCTCGAAATCAAATGCAATGAGGACGCAGCCTGACACACAATGGATGCATGCGACGTCATCACGGTAGAGTTCATGGGAAATGTAGGAACTTTTGTCTTGTCGGTGTTTGGGACTAGAGAAGGCTTTCTAATCAAAAAATTTCTATCACTCGCCACCAGCCAAAGTGGATAATAACTTTGTTTTTTTTACCCGCCAAAATGGATTTTCACCCGCATTTGGCGGGTGTTAATTTAGAGCCCTGGCAACAATGCACACTGTAGAACAGCATTTGTTTTCATCCAAACTTTGCATACATGGTCGGGATTTGTAGAAGACATTACGCTGCTCATTATAAACTGCTGTTATTTTAACCTAAATAAATGCATCTCTGTGCTGAGAGGAACATTTCTAAAAAAAAAATAAATCAACTTCAAATGGCTGTAATCAATTCCATTATTCAAAGTATATGTTTACTCAATGAAAATTGAGGATCAGTTATAGTTCACAGCAGAGGATGGTGACAGCATAGCCTACAGAAACACAGATGAAAACAGGACAAATAAAAATGATGGTGACGGTACACCAGTCAGAGACACATGGTAAAAGCACACCAATAATAATAATAATAATAATAATAATAATAATAATAATAATAATAATAATAATAATAATAATAATAATAATAATAATAATAATAATAAGTAGAAAAGCACTCTGAGCACAGAAACCCCCACCAAGTTTAGTAATATAGCGCCCATCTCAGGCAGCAGCCACAGAGCGCTTTAAATAGAAAGAGTAAACTACACAACATCATAGCCTACATAAAAACACAGAGCGTCAGTCAAAGTTTCTGGACAATAAACTGTTAAGCCATCACAATTTCATTGTACTATAACCAGCTAGATAGATCTAAGCTATCACCATTTAATGTTAATGTAATTATGTCAAACTTTTTTCATTCTGACTGACTTCTCTAAGTTGATTCTTCCTCTTGTAGACATGGAGGAAGAGGATGGAAAGATAAAGGAGGATAACAATGAGGAAATGGACAAGGAAGACAAATGCAAGAGGGGTGAACACTCACAGCAGGTAGTCCAAAACACTGAGCTAGTCCTCCATTTGACCAAGACCGGCCCACTCCTGCCATACGTTAAATATACAGGCCAAGAGGGAGAGAGTATCCTCTGCTTCCATCAGGCAGGACTGATTGGAACTGGCTGACATGACTGCCAAACAAAAGATACATGTGGGTGACACTGCTGCTTCAGCCAATCAGATTTTGAGTTGACAACACCAAGGCCTTTGAACAGGCGAGGGTGACATCAACATATTCACATCCTCCGATTGGCTTGACAGAGAGTGTCGTAGCCAAAACAAAAAAATTGCATCTGTAGCAGCTGCACAAACACAAATATAGTTGTGTTGATGTATTTCCTGTTATGTTAACCCACAATGGCTGAAGGAGAAGAAGTGGATTTGGCTGCAGATTTATTGCCAAAGCCCTTTTCAAGATGGAATTTATCAAGAAAAGCAGGACATTGTTAAGAAAGAGCAGACAATTCTGAAGCTAGCAAGTCTGTAACAACCAGGAAATGGATTTGACTGTCACTTACAGTCTAACTACGAGTGTTATGGATCTGTATGACAGAGGAAAGAAAGGAGGATGTATTTTGTGTACGAAGAATCAAAATATTTGGTTAGTAAACTGTTCCTATTTTAAATAATATTACACATTTATAAGGTTATTATTGATGCTTTATGTGTGTCACAGCTGGAACTGCAGTAGAACTTGTGGTTTGTTTAAGGCATTTATTGCAGCTACAGGAGTTATCTATCTGCCATGCAACAGCACTTTACTGCAATTATGAATATGATGGTTGATGATTTTATAACCATAAAATAGATATTGAAGGGTGGATCGATTCAGACAAAGCACTACTGAAGGCCTAAGTGTGACATGCATAGTCCGCCACTGGTTTCCACTACATAAAATGTCCCATGGTAGGTGGTCCTAGATTTTTGGTACCTGCTCCCCTGAGGTTCCAGCGATAATATAAAGTGTCATGTGACAGCGTAGACACTGATTGATGGAGTTGTCTCTGTGTCATTACATTATCAATGTGCGAAAGCCTGTAAAACTACAGTGTGGTCTGTTGTGGAGGTTAAGAGATTTCTGTCTTTGGTGGATGACGGACAAAATCAGGGCGTGCTTGATGGCACTTCACAGATACGATAATATCTGTATGAAAATGCTTTGAAAGAATAGTAGGTTTTCCCAAAATAGAATCTATTAGAGCTGATACCATGAAGTGGAAACACTGCTTATCTGATACCTTTAATACAGCAGTGGAAAAAAGTTTTCAGACTTAACATTTTACACTATCTCAAATATTACCATGAAATATTTGCAGAAAAATATTTCTGGGGATTTTAAAAGCATGTAGCGGCATCAGACAGACACAAAAAAATGCTATAAAATAACTGAACTGAAAAAGCATTCAGAAAGTGTAGACCTCCGTCCCACCCACCCAACTCCTCCGACCACCACCAAAATTGAATCATCATCATCATCATCATCATCATCATCATCATCATCATCATCATCATCATCATCATCATCATCATCATCATCTCATGTTTTTTTCAAATCTGTAAACATAGTTTACACTTGACTAGCCTTGTGCCAGTATTAACATTTCCTAAAAATTTCATCAAACTCCTTCCATATATTTTTAAGTTATCTTGCCAAAAGACAGACAAATAAACAGACAAACCCCGATGAAAATAGGAATTGGAAAGTAAAGTTTTGACATTCTTTGACTTCTATGAAACACAGCATGCTCAGAGGGGAGCATGTGTATGGAGCAATTTTTAGGACAAAATTAGTATTCATTGGTATTCACAGGAAAGTAATGCATGCATATTTGGAATATGCATGTCTTTGGTTGTAGTTGAGCATAAAATAAATATTGTCAAACTCTAAAATTACTTCATGTGTACTTATAATGTGTTGTGTGTTTGATATTTGTCAGAATACGAAATGAAAAGTTACAAGTACACTGTCTTCAGTACGAATACAGATTTCTCAGATTTTCAGAAAGTGGTCAAAAAGCCGTCATTCTTTACATCATCACATCACAGGCATCATCAATAGAAGAAAAGTCGATCAATATCAACACTACACATCCCCTAAAGTCTGGGCAAGCTGAAAGACAGAAACTTTACCATGGATAGACCCACACTGTGCTACAAGTGAAGTTGTCGCTGAGCGCTGGTGGTTTGAATTCCATCTGTTTTCTGTGATCAATGGATAATGTCTGTGACGTGATGATGTAACCGATGATGTATTTTTGACCACTTTCTGAAAATCTGAGAAATTCATATTCATACTGAAGACACTGTAATTTTTGATGAGGTAACTTTTTGTTTCGTATTCTGACAAATGTGACCCACCACCACGAAACCAGGCATAAGTGTCTGGAAATCAAAACTGAGTTATCTGTGTAGCTTGGTAGAGTGGAAACTAAGGTTTAAGATGGTGAAAAAATTATGTTTCTATCACAAGTAGAACCAAAGTTATGGTAATTTTAATATCCACATTTGGACATATTTTGCAATTTGCATTTTTTCAGATATTGTCCGTCAACGTTTTGGACTGTTTTGGGGTAGGAAGTCCTTAGCAACGCATAATAATTTGTATCCAATTGACACAAATTTTTCACAGATGTTAAAGGACACTCTGATGGACATGTCATAGAAGTTTTATATATTATAATAATAGGAAAGAAGTGCGACGTATTATAATCATTTGGCTTACGCCATTGGACAAGAGCATTCAATATAGGCTTTTACCTCATACCGAACACTTGGGTGTTTACCCACGGAACGGAGATCGGTTTGTTTGGCGAAAAGAGGTGGAATTCAGCTTTGTCTTTGCTCAGCAATCCCTGAACTTTTGTCGCTACTTAAATAATTGACTCAATAAACACCTTTATTGATTGGATTTCAATGTAATGACCACAGGAACTGAAAATAGAGGTGTTAAGGTACCGTTTTTTGATAAAATGTAAACACAAATAAGAAATCGCCTTCCAGCCTAAATTTGGCTGTAGCTCTGAATGGCTCAGCGAGACTTATGCCTGGTTTTGTGGTGGTGGGTCACAAATATCAAACACAAAACACATTATAGTACAAATGGACTCATTTTAGAGTTTGACAATATTTATTTCATGCTGAACTACAAACAAAGACACATAGATATTCCAAATATGTACATATTACTTTTCTGTGAATATGCTTAATTTTGTCCCAAAAATCGCTCCCAACATGTGGGTTTGGAGAATGGAACAATACTGGGCAGAGTTCAGTGACTTAATAATGGTTCATAGTGTAATATATCATACATGCATGGGGTGACTACTAACTTTTCCACCACTGTAGTTTGAAAAAAACTTGAGGATTCCATCTGCTGGTTGGAAAGGATTGTACAATGGAAAGAAAAAAAACATCAAACCATTCCAACATTTAACCAGGTATTGAGTTTCTTTCCTGCTATAGTTAAGACAAAGTTAAACTAACCCTTTCAGAGTTGGCTCTGCAAAGAAAGTGCCTAGAATCAAATTTAATTACTAGCCTGATCTGAAATATTTCATATTTTAAATATGAATCCGGGCTGGAAGCATCACCAGATGCATATATCATGCTCTAAATGCATCAAAACAGGCAATCTAAGCCTTGCATGTCAGGACATACACTATTATGTAATACAATTGGGTAGACACTATAACTGCACAAAGCATATAGGAATGTAGATATCATTAATAGTTGTGACATGACTTCATTTCCACATGTGTATGCAGCTCACGATGCTGCTTTCTTTGCCAGGTCTCTGTGGAAAAATTGCTTTAATCTCAGCAGGCTTACTCAGTTGTTAAACAAGGTTAAATAATGTCAATATAAGTTAAATATGAGGTTAAATAAAATGATAAGACCTGTGGCACGTTGTGAGTTCTGTGCCAGTTTACATGGAACCAGCATGTTTTCTAACAGGTGAACAGCGATTAATAAAATTCCCTTTTAGTATAGTGTGTACACTGCCCTTATATAGCAGTTGTTAATCATATTTGTAATATAACATCAATTGTGGAAGCAAACGTAGCATTGACCAGTTAATTCCATTCATTACTGATCACATCCTGAAGTCACGGCTTTGTTCAGCCACACCACACCACCTCTGCTATTGCCACTACCTGTTTTGCTGTCACTCCTCCTCCCATACCGCTGCTTTGTTTCACCATTCCCACTGAGACAGCCCCAGTGTTGCTGTACTGTTGTTTCTGCCAGTACTTTAAGTGCACTGCTGGCCCTATTACAACTACTAACACAACTTCTGCAGCTTCTTTTAGTACTGTTATGTCTACTGCCACTACTGCACCTACTACTCTTCCTATTGCACCCTTACACAAACACTAAACCTCCTACTGTTTACCACCTTTATTATCAGATTCTTTCCTGTACCTACATCAAGAGGCAACAATCTTAACATAACGTGAAGCTAGCATAAAAATATGTTTGCAGAAATATTTGTTGTAATTCTACATTAAATTACTGAAATGTGACATATGTAGCTATATTTTTTTCAACCTTGAGGCCAGCACTCACCTGGAATTTGAATAAAATAAACATTCATTTATTTAAAAATGTACTCATAAAAAATACACAATGACTTTGAAAGCCCAGCTCAAACTGAAGTACTGTTTGTCTGTCAAAAGTTCATTGTGGTTGGTTTCAGATGCTGCAGATTTCATATTTCAAGTTATTATTTGTTCAGTATTAATTGCCAATACAAACCTGACCAAATACCCTGACCCAGGAAAATAAAACTCTCACTTTATTCAGTAATCTAATACCTGGCTTTTATGCCTCTGTCCATAATAATGTAAACTTTATCATTTAAATGTTGTCTACAATTAACATTCATTTACAACATGGCACAGCCAGTGTATGGTATCATGGTGCTAGTGCATTGTATGAAGAAAACTATTACATAATCAGAAACAAATTAATTTTAGCAACAGAAAAAAATCTCTGTTTTTAAATATCTGAGGTTGCCAGACATTTGTGGTGTTAAAATGGGGTCATGAGCCAAAAAAGATTGGGAACTACTTAGTTAGGAAAACCATGTACCGCTTGGTAGACCCAACACATGACAGTCTACCCTTGGGGATATTTTTTTTACATTTTTAATTTTAATATTCTAATTCATTTTGCACTGGTACTTTTTTGTGCCTCCACAACAGTGATTTGTGTGGTTTGCCTTTATAACTCACTAAAGTTTAAGTCCCTCCACCGTCACGTCTCATATGGTGTTGATTTATGGCTGTTGTGGTCGCCCTAATGTGTATTACGGGATATCAATATTCCATAGAATTCTTTCAGTTTTGTAAAACAGCTGATTCTCTCCAGACTTAACTGCAAAAACCATTGAATATCACACACTTACTTGTAAAAGTCCTCAGTCAATATTTCTTTTTTCGAGGAGTCCCTTGGGTATTTGGACCTTCATAAAGGATTTTAAGCTCCATCTTTAATTTTTTCTTCCATCATGAAACTTACATCAAATATAAAGCTGTAATATCTGTCATGCCAGGCTTTGGTTGACATGTCTGTATGACAGTCTGTAAAGTCAGACCTTTCAGAGTTTTTTTTCCTAATAAACAGCTTCATTTTGTGGTTAATAGGTTTTACCAGTGAGTCACCCCTAATCACTTGCATTCCTTTCTTTTTAATTTCTGGCTCCAAAACAATAAATAAAAAATTAAAAGGCAGTGTTGAAATTGCAAACTACTGGCTTCACAATAGTATTACAGAAACAGATGCAGTTGATTCCATATATTGTGTATCACTGCTGCTACTCAATTAATGACTATGAAGTGTAAAGCTTATTGTTCACAAAAAATCCATTTTACTGCATCATCGAGTTATATCCTTCAAAAACAAAGTGGAGGAGACAGTCAAAATAATGCTGCTCTCTTGTAAAATCTTCACTTGTTTAAACATCCCATCATTGACAGTGAGCTCTGCTTTTAGCAAGAAACCATAAATCACCTCCAATTGAATGTTTTCCATATCATTTTGGTTGTCAATACCTGCACTAAAGATCCATTTTATTCATTGACAGTACCAGAACAGCCACAGCTTGGTCTGTAACATGTATTATGGAACAGCAAACTCTGCACACTTTATACCTTCGTAAGCATCACTACATTGCCAGTTTACCAGCGTAGAGAACAGGCTGTGAGTTCAGCATCTAACTCCATTCTGTTACTTGCTCAGAACTGTCTCCAGTGGGGAAAGCAATGGCAACACTGACTCTAGATTTGCTTTGTTGTCACTTTCTCTGTTTAACTGTGAACATTGCCGTTGCTGTTCTATCCTTGTCTTTCTATTGGAATTAAAAACAGTTACTGGTCTGGAGAACCTCTTTTCCCACCACTCAGACATACAGAGGTTCACACATAAGACTACAGTGGATACTAGTAGAAATGGAACAGTTCAGTATACACACCTCAGTAAGATACACCAACATCTTTGACATAACATCTAAAGTATTTACTCTTATCCTGGGGTACCAATAAGGGGGAGGAAACATGACAAATTCATGGGGCCAAGCATTCCTAGGGGTCCATAGAACAGTAGTGTGGGTCCATAGAGTAGTGGTGTGAACCCATAGAGCAGTGAAGTGGGTCTTTAGAACAGTGGTGAGGGTCCATAGAGTAGTGGTGTGGATCCCATAGAGAAGTGAAGTGGGTCCATAGAACAGTGGGTGGGTCCATAGAGCAGTGGTGTGGGTCCATAGAGCAGTGGTGTGGGTCCATAGAGCAGTGGGGTGGGTCCATAGAACAGTGGGGTGGGTCCATAGAGCAGTGGGGTGGGTCCATAGAACAGTGGGGTGGGTCCATAGAGCAGTGGGGTGGGTCCATAGAGCAGTGGGGTGGGTCCATAAAGCAGTGGTGTGGGTCCATAGAGCAGTGGGGTGGGTCTATAAAGTGGTGGTGTGCCTCTGGGGTCAGCACCACTGGATCCCAGAGGCACAGAAGTCCAGCCATAAAGCGTCCAAATCTCTGCTTGTTTGTTTATTAACACTCTAGTAGCAAAACTATTACTTTAATTCAAACCAAACTTAGTTTATAGAATGGGAATTTTCAAAAAAGCTGTGAGGTGGAATGTAAGTCAAAGGTCACAGTCAGGAAAAATGAGGTTTTACAATGATAAGAGATGAATGTTTGCATTATGGCAGGACTGTCTATCTATCTATCTATCTATCTATCTATCTATCTATCTATCTATCTATCTATCTATCTATCTATCTATCTATCTATCTATCTATCTATCTATCTATCTATCTATCTATCTATCTATCTATCTATCTATCTATCTGTCTATCTGTCTATCTATCTATCTATCGTAACCCGCCTAAAAAAGGGTGTTAGATAATCCTTTGTATTTATTTTTGACTATTTTTCCATTAGTTTTACCTTGTATATAATATTGGTTTTATTTTTGAAAAGCCGAACTTTATTTTGAAAAGAAACAGGAAATGAAGTGCTAAAGTTCCTGGTAGCTTAACTCCGTCTAAGCACGGCCTGAGCACAGCTACTGATTTCCCGTGTGAGAGGGAAATTCAATGAAAAAGGTATTATAACATTGTTTATTTCACCCTGAAATGAAGGTATGGTTTAGTTCATGTTATAAACTTATTAAAATTCCGTTTTAGAGGTGGGAAAACCGTTAAGGAAGCACTTTTGTCCTGTCCTGGCTTCTCCTGCGAAATCTCTTGGCAAGCTAGTTCTGACATGTTCAATGCGTGTGTATATGGAAAAAACCACGAGGTTACCATGCTAACTGTACATGAGCAAATTGCATTTTCTTTTGTATTGTTTAATGAATGTTGGTACCAAAATGCTTTTATTTGAATTGTCTATTGGAAAATTACTACTGCTATGCCTTGTGCCACTAAAATGAGCGCATTGTTAAAATTAATTTTGTAAAGTGCCTCGTCACTTTCTCTGCATGTGACGAAGGTTAAAGCCATACGCAGTTGACAGTAAATGCATCATTTTAAGTTATTTAAAATGGATAAAAAAAACAGCTATGCTGTGATTTAAGTTAAAGTTGTTTATTGGAAAACAATATATTTAATTTATTTTATTTTACAATTAAAAAACTATATTAAAAAGGGGTTGAAATTGATAAATATTCATAAAAGTTAGAAATTAAACATTTTACTTTAAAGGGTAACCTATCCTTTATAAATATGTGAATTCATTGGTAAAATGTGATAATTTAAAACAATTTCATTGTATTTACAGTTTGTTAAAATGTTTTATTTTGACAATTTACACTGTTTATTATGGAAATACTTATGTTTACCTACCTGTGAACTGAAATAAGCTATTTTCTGAATTGAAAAGAGAAACTTATTGTTGTACAACACCTAATTAGATAACATTTTACTATAAACCTGTTCTGTACCAGGTCAGGTCTTTCTAGTTTTGCCCTGCATGGAACAGTGAACAACGATCCATGTGCTCAACAAAGGCTGATCCACACACCAGTCCTTGAGTCCTATGAGGTTAATCAGCGATCAAGTAGATGGCGAGCCTCCACCCAATCAAACTTGGAAATCCTCCACCCATGCAACGGATCCAGTGGTAGGATTGTGTCAGTCCCACTGACCGACACCAGCAAGACCAAAGTTTGGATACAATCCCTGACTGTGACTTATTCCCTTGACTTTTGACTTTACCCTGATCGGACCAAGATATACAGACATTTTGGAGAAAAGATGTTTTAGAGCAAACGCTTTCCAATAGACAATTTATTTTATTTTATTTTTCTATTTTATTTTATTAGTTAATGGGCCCTAGGTTGTACACATTATATTGTGAACTGTTTATTGTTCTTGCAATTAAATATTGCAGTTTACATTCATATTGTGTCCAGTGGTTATTACCTTACTCCAGCTCCTACGAACCTAGGCGTGTACATACCTTGGAGTGGGTTACACTATCTATCTGTGACCTTTGAGGATGCTGTTTTAGACATTTCATCCTTAATTTTTTTTTACAGAGAATGTCATGTTCTACCTCAGTGACACCAGTTTGACCTATTCTCTAATGGATCAGCAGTTAATTAATCTGTGGTACCTGATCTGGGGAACATCTGACAAAATCAATAGTACCCAGTTGACTTGGTCATTTGTGTTGATAATATCTTGGTATTATCACTGTGGGAGGAGAATCCAATGGCAGCTGTTCTTTAAATGCTTTAACACACAAACTGATATTTCACTCATGCGGCAAAAACGGGTTACGCTTAAATTCTTCTCGAAGTTCCTGACATGCAAACATGATACTAATGTTTAGTCGGTGCAGATGATGCTGTGTTTCTGCCTCACAGACTTCCTCTAACTGGTTTCATACGTGTCTTAACCACATCATTAACGAGTCAACGAGGCGAAAACTGCAGCACCCTCTGACAGCAGCCCTGCAGTGAAGGAAAAAACTAAGAGAAGTGTTGGCTTTTCTTCTCCTGGCTCTCATTTCTTTTACAACACTTTTAGACACTCTTTCCACAGATTCTGTTTCCAAGGCTTTGGGACTGTGAGTGACCTTTCTGACACCCTTTGAAAACATCAACATGTGTGTTTGTTGTTGTTCCCCACTTTGTTTATTTTTTTCCACATTCATTTTCAGCCACAGCTCCATCTGTTCTTTGTATTGGAGAAAAAAAATTCATGACATCACACATTCAACTGAGCTTCACTAATACGATCTCTAAGCTTTTGTCAAAGAGTAGATTAATCTAACCTACAGCGACGCCTCATCTCTGTAACCCTTTAACCTCTGATGTGTCTGTGGTGAATGTTCTCTAAGAAATATATATATATATATATATATATATATATATATACCCTCAGTCATCAGAGTTCTAATCATACACGTGTAAAGGAGTAAAGGGCAGAGCCGCTGCTGCCCCCCAAGCACATCCACTGAAACCCCACCACAGCACACACCCACCACAAGGCCAAAGAAAGTGACTGCTGGCCACCAACAGAAGTGAAACAGGAGATGACAAAAAAGGAGGAGGCAGCCATCTCGAACAAAAGACATGCTGGCGAAACCCACGGAAAGAAATCAACCTTGGGGTCAAGGTCACATGTGGGGTCACCTAGAATTCAAATGTGGTCGCCTGAAATTCCTCATAATAGATAATTGCTTCCATAATAGTATACCAAAATATTATATGATCAAAAATGAATAAAAGTCTGTTTTGAATGAGGTGCAGTTTTTCACAGAAATGGTAAAACTATTAAATGAGTGGGGGCTGAGCAGAGCAGAAGAGCATGTCCCTGAACTGAACTGTGATCAGAGTGCAGAGTTTACACCTTTAACACTTTCTGTTCACACGTGTTGACATTTAAAGATGACTCAGAGCACAGAAACACACATTTCCCAAGTCACCCTCTAACGAAATTCTCCATAAATTTCTAAAGGTTCCTGTCGGCTCCAAATAGGTGACATTTAAAAAAAATTGCAGTAAAGAAAAACTAGGCTGAGCATTATTCAAATTTTTTTCTTGCAAACTTGACAACTATAACAATCTTGTCTCATCATCTGAACCCACTTTATCCTCACTAGGGTCACAGGGTCACTGGGGGCCCAATCCAGCTACAATGGGTGAAGGCGGGGTACACCCTGTATGAGTCACTAGTTCATCTCAGGGCTGAACATGTATAGACAAACGATCATTCTCAAATTGACACCTATGGGCAATTTAGATTAACCGATTAAACTAACACTGAATGTGTTTGGATGGTGGGAGGAAACCGAAGTACCCGGAGAAAACCCACGCAGACATAAAGCGGATTCAGATGATGAAGAAATCTACTTTGGTGGTGGATCAACCAAGGTAGATATTTGTAATCTGAGTATAGATTGTGATTCTAGGGGAAAAGTCATCAAGGGAGACCAAAAAACTAATATGTAATATGATAGAGGAGCAGTGGAAGCTCAAAGTTGGACCAAAGCTTTGTCAAAAAAATACATGTAAAAATACCCCAAATTTTGGAAGGCCTTTACTTCAAAACTGCTAAAGATATGGGTCTAAAACTGGTATTATCCACAAGAGGAACGTATGGGAATGTTTTGAGAATTGTATGAGAGTGACCTGGGAGGGTCTGGATGCTTCCATTTTCAAGCTGTTGTCATTTACCTTTTCAGTTTGTATTGTAAAAAAAAAAAAACATTGAATATTTTTTTTAAAAAGCTATGGAGAAATGGACATGTTTTACTTGGATATTGGTAAAATATGAATGCAAGTAAGTGCTGCACAAACAGATTTGACAGGTTCTGGAGTTATAACCCTGTTGTCCGCCAAGAAGATGGAAAGATGTACAGTTGTTAGCGACAGTAGCTACAGACACTCAACTGAGATCAACTATAACAGCACACATCTGGGATCAAACACAGCTTTTAAAGCCTTCCCTTTTCATTCCAAAATGACATTTCTTTCAACAAAGTGATCCGCACATGCGACAATTGAATTTCTCTTTCAAGTAACCAACAGCACACTCATGTATTTTTCTAAATCACCCCTGTCATTATGGGTAAAGCCTTTCAGTTTCTGTTGGAGGTTTCTTCTATAGACCATTTCCAGAGGTGGTCAGAGTACTGACATGCAGTAGAAGTACAGCTACTTCTGTGGAAAAAAACACTCTGGTAAAAGTAGAAGTGCCCATTCAACTCCTTTACTGAAGTAAAAGTAAAAAGGGCAACTTCTAAATTGTAATAAAATAAGTAAAACTGCATTTTTTCCCCCCTTTGCCATGATTGAAATACTTATTTAAACAGGAAAAAACAGTAAAATTTCAAAAGTATCCAAAAAAAAAAAAACTTTAAAAGTGACTTAGTGTGTAGATGATGTGTTTGATCAGGTCGCAGTTACTCAGTTTAGTGGATATGGACAGGAAATGTAAGAAAAATGGAAAAAAAGGCACAATTTAGATGAAATGAGATAAAAAAAAAACAACGTATAATTATGAGACGAAAAGTCAAAATTTTAAGATACAGTCATACATATAAGATACAAAATGCATAATTATGAGAAAAAGAGTTGAAATTATGAGATAAAATCAGATAGAAAGTCAAAATTTCTCTCCACTGATTTTCCCTCCTTTTTCACAGTTTAGTTTGAAAAGAATGAGTCTATTCTGAGAATTTAGCAGTATAAAGTGCAGATATTTATGAACAAATGTAAGGAGTAAAAGTAAAAAATTGCCAGAAAAAGAAATACTGCAGATACCTAAAAAATCTACTTAAATACAATAATGAAGTACTTTTACTCAGCTACTTCCACCACTGAGTGTTTCTTCCATCACTGCGGGAAATCTACTGACATGCACTGTATTTAAAAAAAGAAGGTAGTTTTACGGTATCATATTCACAGCTGCGGTTGCCAGAACGATACAGGTACAAACTTTTTTTTTTTGACTGTGGAAAAAATATTTTGAAGAAATAAATGTAAAATTTATAGGATTGAATGTAATATTATGGCATTTTTTTTCATTTAAAAGTATATGCAAGAGTAGGGAAATGTATATTTTCATGAATGTGTAAAAAATTAATTACAGTTTTTCATGATAAACTTTCTTCACAGTGATTCAGTATCATATAAACAGTATCAAAGTGTTTTACATTTACAGTGTCATGGTTTGGAGTTTTTCATTTTAAAATTTACAAACTTTTTTTACAGTGCATGTTTACATAGCAACAAGAAAAGTCACAGATAGAATTGTGAGGTAGGGTAAAGGTAAAGGTAAAATACTTTATTTGTCATTATACATAGTACAATGAAATGTGTCCTCTGCATTTAACCCATCCTTCATGCACCTGTAAGGAGCAGTGGGCAGCCATGGGCGGTGCCCGGGGACCCATCCCCAGCTGGAGAGCCAGGCTCATGGTCAGAATCACCTGGCTGGACTATTATACCTTAACAAACATATTTTTGGGTGATGGAAGGAAGGAGGAAACCCATCCAGACACGGGGAGAGAAACATGCAAACTCCACACAGAAAGGTCTGTACGGTCCAGGAATCAAAATAATAACTTTACTCTCAAACTGCACAGTAGAATATGTTCCCTGGTCTGAACCTGTAAATACATCTCTGTTGGATATACCGTGACGGATTTATTGTTTTTTGCTTAAATACACCAGAATGTATTGTCTCCTTATGTGTGTGGGTTTTTTTTGGTTTTTTTTTTTTGGGGGGGGGGTCATGGCCAGTGTTCACTTAGTATTATCACATTACTTGTTCTTAATGTTTGAAAGTTCTATATATAAGATTAAAACTTAGAAAAGCACTCGGAAAGTGCAGACTCCACCAAGGCAGCCCCCCCCCCCCCACCACCCCACCCAACCCCCTACTGATCACCACCACCAAACTTTTATCGGTTGTTTTTTGTGTCTGTATCAAAATTTTCTGAAAATTTTAGCCAAATGCATCCATAACTGTTTGAGTTATCTAGCTATCAAACAAACAAACAGACAAACCCATGATCACAAATGGTGGCGAAAACATAAGTTTAAAAAAATGCACAGTAATTGTTCTTTTTTTTCCTTCCTCGTATGGTCACATAAATAATCTGCTGCTTTCACTACACTGTAGAAAAAAAGTTGGCAAATTTTCTCATGAAAAAATACATTTCCCTACTCTTGTATATTTCTTTAAAATGGAAATATGCTATAATATGTATTACATTCAGTACTAGAACTTTTACATTTCATTCTTGAAAATAAAAATATTTTCCACAGTTCAATTCAATTCAATTCAATTTTATTTATAAAGCCCTAAATCACAACAAAGGCGTCTCACAGGGCTTTACAAAAACACAATCAACTACAGAGATATATGAAAAGTCCCAAGCATCCCCTGTCCTTAGACCCTCCTTCTCGGCAAGAAAAAACTTCAAAACCCAGTGGGAAAAAGAAGAAATCTTCAGGAGAACCACATTGAAGGAGAGATCCACTCCCATTGACGGACAGGCTATAGATGAACGTCCATTTATAAATGAAGGTGGGGGGGGCTGGTCCAGACACCAGATAGGCAAGGGCGGGGGTCCAGGGTCACAGGTCGGCACAGGCGAGACACTGCAGATCCTGTCGTCCATGGCTCCCACGCAGACACTGCCAGGAGAGCCACCACTCCCCCCAGGTGGGGGCGGGGGGGGCACCAGGTGACTAGTCATGAACAGACTTGGTATGAAAGATAGGTTCTAAAAATGACAAAAACAGGTGTGAGGGAGAGAAAGAAGAAAGAACTCAGTGTCCCCAGCATTCTAACTCCAAGGACAGCCTAAACTGAACTGTGACTCATACATCATTTATACATGATATATGAGTCACATAATTTTTAACTAACCTGACCATAGGCTTTCTCATACAGGAATGTTTTCAACCTAATTTTAAATGTAGAGACTGTTTCGGCATCTTTAATATTAAAGGGAAGCTGATTCTATAAGACAGGAGCCTGATAACTAAAGGCTCTAGCTCCTACTGTACTTTTATAAACCCTAGGAACTTTCAATAAACCTGCATTCTGAGATCAAAGGGTTCTATTGGGCTGGTACGGAACCAGATCATCTTTAAGATAAGAGGGGCCCATACCATTAATGGTTTTATATGTAAGGGGGAGGATTTTAAATGTAAGTCTAAACTCAGTTGAATGTACATTTTATTGTACTGATAACAATAACATGCCACAGTACTTATAACAGATACGTATATGACTATTTCTGCATGTATTTCATGTAAAAAACAGGGTATTTTTTTAAATATTAAAACTTTAGTTTTTGCAGTAAAACATAGATTCAAGCACATTTTTAAACTGTAACATTAAATGTGTCAATGCATATTTTTTCTGTAATTGAAGAAAATGTTTTACTGTAAATTTAATGTCATGTTTGGTCAACCACAGCTGCTAGAATTTTACTGCAAAGTTAGCTTTTTTGTTTTTTTTACAGTATATGTTTCACCTCCTGCATGTTTACAAAGCTCAGACAAAGGTGCCGCCTGATTTTAACTAGTTTTTCAGTGGAAATTTTTTTAACCAAATGTACAATGTAAGAAACAGTTCCCAGTGTTTTGTACTATATGTGTTGTAGAAAATGTCTTGATCCTTTCACTGGCTTTATTTCAGGCACAATAAAATAGTTTTTTTTTTTAGCTTTAGTCTAAATATTTATTTGAATAGTGTGTCAGCAGTTAGTAGAACTATTCTGTTCAGTTAATTAGTTCATGTCAGTCTCTTAGTTTATGTATTTTTTACAGAGTGAATATGAGTTAAGAGTAATTAACAAGACACATGGAGAAACAAAAGTAGGTGAAATTAAACTTAGAGCTTATTATGTTACAGCAAACAACTCTTTAGGTCAAAACACTGTTTTCTTTTCTTTCATCCTTTAGTTTCATCAATATTAGACTGGCAAATAAAAATAAACATTAAAGACATATATTAGGATCATAAATGAGTCATCACTGCTTTTGTATATTTTTTAAGTGTGAATTGAATCCTATTTCAGTTTCCCCCCTTGAACACATACACTCTTTATTGTGTTGCATGGTACCAGCTCTACGTGGTACTTGCTCTACATGGTACCGGTTCTACGTAGTACCAGCATTTTGGGGTTAGGGTGAGCTTTTTGGGTTAGGTTTAATTTATTGGGTTTAGGTTTAGGGTTTTTTGGGTTAGGGTTAGTTTTTGGTGTGACTTCTGCTGAGGTTCCAGGTGATAGTAAAAGATGACTTGTAAAGGCTGCCAAAGCTTCAGACTAAAACCCAGCACAAGAGAATGAAGGACTGATAGAACTGTGACATTTCACCTGCCAACATAGATTCACTGCCTGACTTCAATATGCACTTGTTTATTTGCTGGTTAGTCTGGGCTCTTACTTCTATTCTTTTTTACATTCCTATTCCTGTCAGGTCATACAGTAATACCTCTGGTGTAACTTAAACACCCTCCTACTATTTGCAAGTAAATTACTTTGCACAATATGAATTATCTTTGCAGTTTTAAAATCAACTGAGTTGTGAAATTGTAATACATGTGAGCTAATAAATATTTTGTTGGTTGCTGCATAATAATCTGATTGATTTACAGACATGCATTTGTGCTCTGTTCTGAAGCAGAAAAGCTGTAGTATTGATAGTACTGAATTGGTGAAGTGTTATACAAAACAAGAAACAGAAAAGCCATATCAAATAGAAAACAACAAAGAAATGTCACTATGTATGAGGAGCTGTCCTGACCTGACATGATGGAGAGCAGCTGGAATTACAGGATATACTATAAATAAATTAAAAAATAAAATAAAATAAAAATAAAATAAAATATATATATATATATATATATATATATATATATATATATATATATATATATATATATATACACACATGGAGTGATTCGCTCAAAGCATTATAGACCTGCTGTACCACCAGGTCTTGCTAACCCCCCCACCAGACCCAAGCATCACTAGTCATTACCTCTGCCAGTTTGTTTGTCTCTGTCTGTTAATTAGCAAGCTAACCCCAAACGTTATGGACGGATTTTGATGACATTTTCAGGATGTGTTGGGAGTGTCACAAGGAACAAATGATTGCATTTTGGTAGTGACCCCACCCCCCCAGATCACCACCAAAACCTAATCATTTCCAAATCTCCCCATTATCAACCTACCCTGTAAATGTCATCAAGATCCATCCATAACCCTTTTACTTATCTTGCTAATTAACAGACAGACAAACAAACTGGCAAAAGCATAACCTCCTGGGCAGACCTGCCCCTTCAAATGGGGGAGGTCTGCCTTGGCAGAGGTTTGCGCTCTCAGACTGTGCTTATTTATTTATTTACTCTAAATAAATGTATACATGTTGATACGAACCATAAGGTTAACTTGAATGTTAATAATATAATGTCTGGATATATATTTAAATATCTGTTTAATAAAGTGTTTATGTAGTCTTTAAACTTCCATGTTTTCTATTAAATAAATCATAATCAATATTACAAAACTTTATTCCACTTATCCCACATTTATTTATTAAAGCTGATTAAGGTGTTTTTCAGAGTGTTCTTTTCTTGTTGGTGTAAGTATTGCTCATAAATGTTATACAATAACACATAATGGATATAATATCCAATCATTTTTTATTCAGTTTTTAAATAACCCACAACTTCAATACAAACTTTTATGGACATCTACACCATCAATAAATCAAATAGGAAAATAGCAGATTTTCACTTCGGATAGAGTTCAGAAAGATTAAAAGGTTTCAGGATTTTTTTTTGTTCGAAGATGAAATTGCAAAGCCCTAGTCTACACATAAAACATGTTTGTAACTAATGTAAATAGAAAAATAATGCGATTTTCTGTAAATAAATGAAGGTGAGTTTTGATTGAATTGTTTGCTTGATTTTCATATGTTCAGTTACAGGTGCTTTTTGTCTGTTAACCACTTAAGATGAAACTGCAAAATAATACAAATTGCCAAAATGCAGATTTCAGAGAGAACAATTCATTTTGATGATAGTATTTTTGATAAATAACTCTAGTGTAACCATTCAGTGTGTACTTTTCATTGCCTGTGTGAGATTTTTAATGGATTTGTTTGATTTGGAGCTGAAAATGGGTACATGATGTTTGTCATTTTGACAAAACTCTGAATAGTTTAATTAAACTTGTGTTGGAAAGTGGCAGAAAACCAAACAAACACTGCAAATTAGACAAATGTAATATCCAGTTATTTAATGCTTTTAATAAACGTTATTATCATTAATCTTTTCCATGCTTCGTTTTCATTTGGTATGTACCTTGTATGGGCTTGTTTTTCTTTTTTTTTGTGTCATGTTTTATTTTGCTAATTTTCACAGCAGCCAAATCTGTCACCTGCAGCTGCTCCACACTTCTCACCTCAGGTCTGGAAAATGAAGCAGTGTTTGGAGGTTAGTCACGCAATTCATGGACCAGCCCTGCCTTTTGTGTTTTCTGACTTAAGTCTTCCTGAAGTGAGTTATGAATAGAATAGAATAAAATAGAATAGAATAGAATAGAATAGAATAGAATAGAATAGAATAGAATAGAATAGAATAGAATAGAATAGGGGTGGCACGGTAGTGCAGTGGTTAGCACTGATGCTTTACAGCAAGAAAGACCCTGGTTGGATTCCCACACCAGACCTTTCTGTGTGGAGTTTACATGTTCTCCCCATGTCTGCGTGGGTTTTCTCCAGTTTCCTCCCACCATCCAAAGACATGCACTGATAGGTTAACTGGTTAATGTAAATTATCCATAGGTGTGAGTGTGAGAGTGATTGTTTGTCTATATATGTTCAGCCCTGAGATGAACTGGAGACTCATACAGGGTGTACCCCGCTTTCTCTCATTGTAGCTGGATTAGGCCCCCAGTGACCCTAGTGAGGATAAAGTGGGTTCAGATGACGAGATGAGAATAGAGTAGAAAAGAATACAACGCAGGGTTTGGCCCAGAAATCTTGTTAAACCTGGTTGTAGAGCCACTAGAGCCCATCAGTGGTCCACCATATTTTTGTCAAAACATAAAATAAAACAAAAAAGTTAAAAGTTGACAATGAATATGAAATTATATCCATTAAGTATTAATGTAGTCAGGGTTCAAATTATAATTTTGACCCTAATAGTAAAAAAAAAAAAAATTAACTACTAAACAATTAAAATATGTAGACCAGTGTTTTTGTGTTGTTAAAAATTACTGTATATAAAACTCAGTGTTTATTGTAATGTTTTAATGTGTAATACACACAAGATTCCACCAATTAATTCCACTGGAATAAACAGCTATGATACTGTTAAGAGACTATTCTTTTAAAGTCGTGGTGTATAATCAAAGCAGCACAAAAAACAGAGATACATCAAGGCAAATACCTTTATTATATCAACTGTTAAGATTAAAAATCACAAAATAAAAAGTGCCACAAAAAATTTCAGGCAGGCCCTCACTGAAGAATTACAATTTAAGTGTTTTCCATTTCACACCTGTTCTGTCCATCTAGTGGTAGCCTCCTCCTTCACCTGTTGTTCTTTGGAGTCACTTTTGTATTTGGAGCAGCCCACAAATGAAGCAGAAATGCTCTGCTGAGTTGGTGTCTTTGCTGTGTAGTTCTCAACATTACTTCTGGAGGTCTTCTGGAACTGCAACGGAAATAAGAGGGGGGGGTTACAACAGGGAAACGGCAATAAAATCTTAACATCATTGTTTTAACAAGCAATGACGAGGTTGTACTACTCAATTAAAAGAATAGAATATATGACAATAGTATAAAATTATATTAATTATAATATAAAATAATAAAAATATATTGCAAGTGTACATTTAATAAAGTTACATTAGAATACAGCTTAGTGTACTTAAGTAATGAATGAATAAGAGTATGGATATTACCTATGAAACAGTTTGCATCTCTATTAGCAGTATATATTTGTTATATAAATAGTATGTAAAACAGTATGTATATCTATGAACCAGGTCTGTATATGTTTGTGTATGCATTTAAAACACCAGTGAATCCTATTTCAAATCTTATGAACCTCATTGGATTAATAAAGAAAGAAAGAAAATGGGGAAATATCCAGAATGTGAAAGGCTCCCTGAGGAAAACAAATTATACCAACTGTCATTGGTTTTCATTTGAATACTGATAAAATGTTAAACTCTTGTAAACAGAGACTGATGGTACAATTAAAGCCCGAGACTTCAACTTTAAACTACTGAAGAGAAATCACATTTTCTGCTGTAAATGTGGCTTTTAACTTGTTTCCTTGTTTCTTCTTTCCTAGTTTCTTTTCCTGTTTCTTTTTTTCCCAATTTCTTTCCTCGTTTCTGTCCTAGTTTCTTTGCTATAGGGCGGCTGTGGCTCAGTTGATAGAGTGGGTCGCCCTTGGGTCGCCCAGTGACCGAGAGGTTGGCGGTTAGCGTCCCGGCTCTGGCTGTCCACATGTCGAAGTGTCCTTGGGCAAGACACTGAACCCTGACTTAGTCTCTCAATAGGACTGACAGAACCTTAGAAACCTACTGGTGTGTGAATGCAAGGCTAACGTAAAGCGCTTTGAGCACAATAAATGCAGACTTTTTACCATTTATAGTTTCTTTCCTTGTTTCTGTCCTATTTTGTTTCCCAGTTTCTGTCCAAGTTTCTTTCCTAATTTTTTTCCTAGTTTTGCAGCCTTTGACACTATTAACCACAGTATCTTAGTGCAGAGATTAGAATGTGATATACAGTAGGTATTAGAGGAGCAGCCCTCTACTGGTTTAAATCATATTTATGTAATCTGTAGCAATTTGTTAACGTTAGTCAACAATCATCGCTGTTCTCCAGAGTTAGTTATGGCGTGCCTCAAGGGTCAGTCCTTGGGCCTATTTTGTTTACCTTGTATATGCTCCTCTTAGGCAACATCATTAGAAATCATGGCATTAATTTTCATTGTTATGCAGCTGACACACAGCTATATTTATTAATTAAACCTGGTCAGACCAGGCAAATAGATAAACTAAGTATGTGTCCAAGATATAAAGACTTGGATGAGTGCCAATTATCTCCTATTGAACCCTGAAAAAACTGAAGTCATCATAATAGGCCCTAAAAATGTGAGACCAGATAGTTATTTTAGACAACTTAAGTGTAACATCCAGTGCAACAGTTAAAAATTCAGGAATATTACTTGATCCCGGGCTTTCATTTAAAACACACATTAACCAGAATAGCCTTTTTCACTTGCACAACATAGCCAAATAGGAATATTCTGTCTAAAAATGATGCAGAAAAAATTTATTCATGCATTGATTACATCTAGATTAGATTATTTTAACCGCTTACTTGTAGCATGGCCTAAATATTCCTGAAAAAGCTTTGAACTGGTTCAAAATGCAGCAGCAAGATTATTAACAGGATCAAACAGAAGAGAACACATCACCCCTGTGCTCCAAACACTTCACTGGCTACCAGTTGAGTTTAGAATTAAATTTAAAATCCTCCTCCTTACATATAAAACCATTAATGGTATGGGCCCTCTTATCTTAAAGGTGATCTGGTTCCGTACCAGCCCAATAGAACCCTTCTTTCTCAGAATGCAGGTTTATTGAAAGTTCCCAGGGTTTCTAAATGTACAGTAGGAGCTAGAGCCTTTAGTTCTCAGGCTCGTGTCTTATGGAATCAGCTTCCATTTAATATTAAAGAGCAGAGGTGTCAAACATGTGGTCCGGGGGCCAAATCTGGCCCACCTAAGGGTCCAATCTGGCCCTTTGGATGAATTTATGAAATGTAAAAATATAAAAAATATATATAATATAAAATATAATAAAATATAATATAAAAAATATATAAATAATTATAATTCATGGTCCACATTCACACCAATTCAGTCTCATAATAACCTCTAAATAATCACAAGTAAAACAAATCTTTGTAGATGTTTTTTTTTTTTTCATTTTGTGACACTAAAACAAAGTATAATTTCACAAAAAAAGATAAACAAATATGAAAAATTGGAAAGGTCTTCAGAGAATTACGTACAATTTTCCTAATATTCCACCTATTACTAAACATTTTTTGTGTCTGTAGATCCAGTGTGATCTGTAAGTTCGAATGTATGTGTGTAAATGATAAACTAAAGGCTAATATTGTTAGTTTTCATGATGTAATTTGACTTTTTTTCACTCTAGTTTGAAGTTGACATTATTTCTATTTTATATTTTGGGTGTTTTTTACTGGTTCGGCCCACTTCAGATCAAATTTAGCTTAATGTGGCCCCTGTACTATAATGAGTTTGACACCCCTGTTAAAGAGGCTGACACAGTCTATACATTTAAAAATAGGTTGAAAACATTCCTGTTTGAGAAAGCCTATGGCCAAGTTAGTTAAAAACAGACTGAAGTCACAGTTCAGTCTAAGCTGCCCTAGGAGCTAGAATGCTGGGGAAAGTACAGAGTTCTTTCTCTCTGTCTCCTTCTCTTTCGTATCTGTATTTGTCATTTCAATAACCTATCTTACATACCAAGTGTGTTCATGGCTAGTCACCTGGTGTCCCCTTTCCCCACTCCTCTAGGGGGAGTAGCAGCTCTTTCAGCCGTGTCCACATAGGGAGCCATGGACGTCAGGATGTGCGGTGACTCGCCTGTGCCCTGTGCTGACATGTGAACCCGAACCTCCTCCCTCGCCTGTCTGGTGGAAGGACCTGTACCCCCCCCCCTTCATCTACAAATGGACTTTCATCTATAGTCTGTCTGTCCATGGGAGTGGATCTCTTCTTCAGTGTGGTTCTCCTCAACTCAAGGTTTCTTCTTTATCCCATTGGGTTTTGAAGGTTTTTTCTTGCTGAGAAGGGGGGACTAAGGACAGAGGATGCTTGGGACCTTTTATCTATTTCTGTAGTTGATTGTGTTCCTGTAAAGCCCTGTGAGACAAGTTTGTTGTGATTTGGGGCTTTATAAATAAAATTGAAATTGAAATATGGCACCAGGTCGAATGTTCCTGTCAACATGTTTTATAGGACCCGCTGTCAAACTCACTTTCTTTCAGAGCAACATTCAGCCTGATTTAACCTCCAGACTCGTAAAATAATAACATAATGACAACTTCAAATTTTTGTCTTTGTTTTTGTGCTCTTCAATCCAAAATTATAAAAGACTTACTTTTTATAAACTATCCAAACAATGAAAGATGTGAATGACCAGATTTTTAATTTATTTAAAAAATTTTTTAAGAAAAATAAATGCACTTTTAATAATATCCTGCATTAACTTATCGTTTTATGTGCATTATGGGTCAGATCTATAATGCACGTGTCGTTCTGGCAGACCCAGCGGCAGAACCAGGCTGTTAGATGGGCTTTGCACTACTAGGGACATATTTTCAATGGGGGGTTTGGGGGTCCTCTGCCAGAAAATTTTGTATTTCTTAGATGCAATTTCCTGCATTTTAATCAATCAGGCATCCGGCTTGATGCTGTGCCAGATGCCGCAAAAGGCATTGAAAAGGCAGGTCCAACGCCGGACGTCTGGTTACCAGAACTCGGGGTGCTACTAATCACCAGAAAGGGCTGAAAAATAACCAAAAAGGAGCTGAAATAGAACTGGAAAGGACCGGAAAGAAGGTGAAATGGAACTGAAAAGGACTGGAAAGGGCCGAAAACCCCCCAAAATGAGCTGAAATTGAACTGGAAAGGAGCTGAAATGGAACCAAAAAGGATCGGAAAGGGCTGAAAAAAAAGGAAAAGGAGCGGAAATGGAACTGGAAAGGACCAGTCCTTTCCAGTGATTGGTCCTGGACCAGTGATTGGTTCCGGTCCTTTTTGGTTCCATTTCAGCTCTTTTCTGGTCCTTTCTGGTGATTAGCAGTAATGCTAACTGAGGCACACAACATCTGAGAAACCGGTTGTGCTAGAAGAGTCTACAATATGCAACATCATACATCCTAACCAAACAACAACACGATGTCTTTTTTCCTATGAAAAGGTGTTTAGGACAGATTTTGAGGGTCACCTGGGTTGGTTTATCAGTACCAAAATCCTCAGAATCCACGCTGGAGTTAGACCCTCTTCTGTCAGATAGTGGCACAACAGTCTGGATCGGTGATGCTCATGATGGTCAGACTTGGCTTGAGTTTTGTCCTATTCAGATTGTCTGAGGAATCACTGCATGTCCATCTTATTTTTCTTCATATTTTGTTCACTTTGAAATTAGTTTGATTTGCTGCTCGTTGTAGTAACTACTAAGGAATGTTCGCACTCATTTCGGTTGACAGAAGCTAAAATGCTACACCACTTACGTTTATATCATTATGAAACGATGGATACGATTATGACAAATAGTTTTTAACACATTTTAAATTAAGGACTTTTTATGTCCTTAAAAAAAGAAGAAAAGTGCTCAATTGTATTAGCCTGGGATTTATTTATTTATTCATCATTCATTTTAAAAATAAAGTGTTAGGCTGTTGAACCCAGCCTTTGACAGCATGGGTGGGACTGCGATAGGATGTGCCTGTGTCAGTCAATGGGTGGGCCCAGTCCCCCCCATCCCATCGGGCCTGGCTTCTGGCAGAGAGATTCAAGGTTAAGGTAACGATTATGGATCACTTCTACAAAGACACTAAATAGTACACTCTGAAAAGTATAACTGAGTTTAATTGATATAAACAAAATACATTCTATTAAACTCTACATGAAAAAAATACTTTGTGCAGTTTGGTTTACTGTTATATTAAGTTAATGACATTGCAATTATTTATCGATTGCATTTGAGTTATTTTTGTTTGAATAATATCAGCTGAAAATCCCTGAGTAGAAATTAATTATATTGTATCAGTAAAATCAACTACATATAAATCAATATCATCCAGATATTTAGGAATATGAATGAATTCCATCTTAGTAAGTCTAAATAATCTTTTTGCAGATACTGTATTTGGTATATCTGAATAAATATTGTCCAGATAACTAGTAAATATCGGACAGACTATGAGCAGAAGCAGAAAATGGTTCAAACTTAGCTTAATTTTCTTTAGACATTTCAGGTTATTGATATTTTATTGTTACAGGATAGTTTGTAAATTAACCTGAGCTGACATGAATTTAACAGCCTTGACTGTAGAATTTTTGCAAAATCCCACTGGGCTGCGTTGGAACCTTTGGCCCGGCCGCTTTTGGCCCCAAGGCTGCATGTTTGAGACCCCTGGTATAGGAGTTTAAACACAGGGTTAATAAAGTTACAGAACAATAAAGAATATATTCTTAAACTTAGTGTGATTGCATTGGTTGTGTTGGGTTGTGTTAAAACACGTAAGGGTCCTGTTCTCCTCCTAGATTCACCTGCTGCTCATTTACACAAGTAGTTGAAAAGGAAATAAAACTCAAACTATTTTCTGCTAGTTTATCTTTGCTCACTATACACAGCAGCCATTTTTCCTTCAGGCACCCACAAACTGAAATTTTCTTTCAACTTTAGCGCTAGCTCCACTTTACAGCACGGATGTAATATACTTGGGTACGACAGTTATACAGACTTTGCAAGAATAACGCCTACTGAATGTCAGGTTATGATAAAAACGAATGCACCAGAAACCTCACCAGTACTTCCTTACTGTACTTAAGTAGATTTTTTTCAGGTATTTGTACTTTGCTTTAATATTTATTTTTCTGGAAACTTTTTACTCTTACTCCCTACATTTGTTCATAAATATCTGTACTTTATACTCCTTACATTCCCAGAATAGACTTACTACTATTACTTTTCCAAACTAAACAGTGTGAACACATTTCATACGGAAAATCAGTGGAGAGAAATTGTTACTTTCTATATCATAATTATGACTTTTAGATTATGATTGTGACTTTTTATCTCATAATTTCAACAGTTTTTCTCATCGTTATGTATTTCTTCACGAATATTCATGACTGTATCTCATAATTTTGACTTTTTTAATCTCATAATTATGCATTTTTAATATGACCTTTTTATGTCATAATGATGATGTTTCATCTAAATTGTGACTTATTTGTCCATTTTTCCTAAATTTTCTGAGTAACCTGATCTACACAGTAACTTACTTTTAAAGACTTTATTTTTGTATACTTTTGAAATGTTTCTGTTTTTTCCTGGTTAAATAAGTATTCATGGCATTCATGGCAAAGAAATACAGTTTTACTTTTTACTTTATTACAATTCAGAAGTTGTACTTTTACATTTTTACTTCAGCAAAGGAGTTGAATTAGAGTATTTTTTTTCACATCAGTAGCTGTACTTCTACTGCAGTACAGAATGGGAGTACTTTGTCACCAGATGTGTAAACAAAAAACTTAACTACTGATTGTACTGTTATAAAATGTATGTGTATGGAAAACTTGAGGAGGATGTGGCCCTGGTTGTACCTGAGATAAAGAACTGACTCAGGATAACAACTTTGCAAAGAGCGCTTGCACTTACCTTATTTAGCTTCATAAGTCATCCTGATCAGTCTGTCATTCGTTGCTGTTGGTACTGGAAGTAGATCAGACCATGCGATGCTAATTCCATCCCATCCTGTCAGAACATTGTCCCAGGTTGACATAATTTCTAAGACAAAGGCAACAGGAGTGCCTGAGCCTTCTCACAGGACCACCATGTTCTAGAAAAGAACAAAAATATCAACACAGTTTCTCATCATTATTCTGGGATGGCCTAGAATCACACTGTGTATTTTTGTGTATAGGTTTGTTGTCTGACTCTGTTTTTAGTTGTGCATTGGGGCTGGTCTACAAAATAGTAATGAGCTATATCAAGTTACAGTTTGATATTCTAATGAATAGAATGAAAATAACTTAATTTCATTTTTATGATTCATTTTCTTTTTGGCATGGTGGTGCAGTGGTTAGCACTCGTGTCTCAAGCAAGAAGGTCCCCGGTTCGAATCCCACACCAGACCTTTCTGTGTGGAGTTTGCATGTCCTCCCTGTGTCTGCGTGGGTACTCCAGTTTCCTCCCACCATCCACACACATGCACTGATAGGTTAATTGGTTAATATAAATTGCCCATAGGTGTGAATGTGAGAGTGATTGTTTGTCTATATATGTTCAACCCTGAGATGAACTGGAGACTCATACAGGGTGTACCCCGCCTTCACCCATTGTAGCTGGATTAGTGAGGATAAAAGCAGGTTCAGATGAGTAAAACAATGACAAAAATTTGAAGTTGACAGTAAATAATAAGTAGAAACTGCAAGTAAACATCTATTTTATTCAACTCCCACTAAAGAAAAATGAGCCTTTAAGCATTGCTAGATATACTGACAAAAATTGGTTTAACATTTTTGGTTAGATAACGGAATTTTTATTTTTTTTACAGTAACATGTCACAACGAGCTACTATGGTTTTGTCCCACCACCCAAATACATGTTCTGATAGGTTTATGGGTACTCTGGCCCCTCCCACCATCCAAACACATGCTCTGATAGGTTCATGGGTACTCTGGCCCCTCCCACCAACCAAACACATGCTCTGAATTCTCTGTTTTTTGCTACATATTGGCCACAGTGTTTGAACTATGTGTTTTATACAGAGGAACTTACCAACTACACTGCCCACCCCCCACAAAAAAGTCATACATGCAATATTTCACTGCATCATCTTTGGTATTGATTCCAGCAGACTGACACTCAATGTAACTAAACTAATAGTTCGGATCCTTCCATGGGTAAATACTTCAGTGTTTAATAATGTTTATTTAATTTAACTGATGCAGTAAGTGTCCTCTCATTGTCTGTAATGTTTAACATACATGATTAACAGACCCACCAGGGTTGATCAGGGTTATCAGGATTGCGTCAGAATACTTCAGGGATCATTAGACATAATTTTCACATAAAAATTAGCCTCCAAAAAGTCCAGACTCTGTTTCTTTCTTTCTTTCTTTTAAACAAATGTAACTGGATTTACGACACCATCAATAAAAAAAGTCACATATGCAATATTTCATTGCATCACCTTTGGTTTTGATTCCAGCAGACTGACGGTTGAATGAACTAAGCTAATAGTCCAGATCCTTCCATGGGTAAATACTTCAGTGGTTAATAATGTTTGAGCTGGAACAAGTTTTTTAATCTAACTGATGCAGTCAGTGTATTCTCATGTCTGTAATGTTTAACCAGAGGTGGTAGTACAAAAAACTATTTGTAAATCAGAAACTGTGACTTAAAATGAATGCAACTATGGAGGAAAAAAAATAATGAACCTTATTGTGACACTACGTAAGCATTATGTGACAAAAAGTCAAAGTAAATGTCTCCTGCAATCAAAACTAAAGGTGGTGCAGTCAGATACTGCATGTGCGGCTGTTTTTTTTTTTTTTTTTTTGGGACAGGCAGTGTACCAGTCCCAAGTCGTTTATCAACACTAACCCTTTTCCTCCTCTAGATGTTTTACCACCTGCTGGGACACCCCTCACTGACAGGAGGCCAAAAGAATCTTCCTTCCCATCTCCTCTTATCTCCCCTCGTTCCCTGTCGTTGCAGACAGACCCCCCCCCCTTCTTCTTCTTCCCCACAAACATCCCAGTCTGCTTCCACTTCCCTTTTCCCTATTTCTTGTCTGTGTCAATTTATAATGTTTAGTACAAGCAGTGGTAATTGCTTCATTGTGAAGCTCTGCACAGTAGCAGACTTTGCACAATGTGTGCTAAAGGTTTGGAAGCTACAATAATACATTCATTATCTGAACCCGCTTTATCCTCACTAGGGTCGCGGGGGTCACTGGGGGCCAGCTACAATGGGCGAAGGCAGGGTACACCCTGTATGAGACGCCAGTTCATCGCAGGGCTGACATACATAGACAAACAATCACTCTCACATTCACACCTATGGCCAATTTTTTTTTTTTTTAGATTAACCAATTAACCTATCAGTGCATGTCTTTGGATGGTGGGAGGAAACCGGAGTGCCCGGCGAAAACCCACGCGGACACGGGGAGGACATGCAAACTCCACACAGAAAGGTCTGGTGTGGGATTTGAACCAGGGTCCTTCTTGCTGTGAGGCACGAGTGCTAACCACTGCACCACCGTGCCGCCTGCTACAATAATAATAATACAATAATTGAGTAGTTTATTTAGATTATGAATAAAAGCTTGCCAACATTGTTTTGCACAATAAATGAAAATATATTTGACAAACTACACTATTCACTGTTGAATAGTGTAGTTAAATTATTTACATATTATCTTATCCTCAATAAGCAGCAAAAAATGTCTTTCATTCAGCAGATATATTATTCACTTTACAAATGTCACCAATAATTTCTCAGTGGAATGTCACATTTTTAAGTAGAACTTTAGTCCTTATTTTGCACTATTTAAACCAATCACACAAACCACCAGATTCATATGTAGTGATGAAAGTCGTGAAAGCTTTTCTGTTTATTATTTATTACCAAATGCTGCAATCATACAGTGGTGAATAGCATAAATTCAACCTTCAAGGTATTAATAAATTGTACCAACCAAAGGTAAGAATGATTTTAAAATGAATGTGTCCTTTGGAATGGCTTAGCAGATGAATACAAACATTTGAAGACATTCTGCAGTTTGAAAGAATGTTTAAAGAACAAATAATGGAACATGGACATGGAAGAGAGACAGTGACACTGATGCTCTGAACAGTGAGAAGGGTCTTTAGAGGGAGTGGGGTCAGTGTGGGTGTGGGGTCAGAATTCAATTCAATTCAATTCAATTTTATTTATAAAGCCCTAAATCACAACAAAGTCGTCTCAGAGGGCTTTACAAAAACATAATCAAGCTACAGAAATACATGAAAAAGTCCCAGGCATCCCCTGTCCTTAGACCCTCCTTCTCGGCAAGAAAAAACTTCAAAACCCAGTGGGAAAAAGAAGAAATCTTGAGGAGAACCACATTGAAGGAGAGATCCACTCCCATGGACGGACAGGCTATAGATGAACGTCCATGTTCATCAGGCAGAATGGCTGCCTGAATTTTACCGTACAAGTAAAAAATATTTTTTACAGTATATTATAAATGAAGTAGCATCTAGACCACCTCCCGTGGAGAGTCTTCACCTGAACGTGATTAGTTTGTTCACACCTGCCCACACGAATCACAAAATGGCAGAAAACTGACCTTTAACTCAACTCAAAAATGCAGCTGTGAAATGAAGCTTTAATATCTTACAAGTTTTGAGTCTATGTATTTATAAGCATTTGTCTGAGATGGGTTGAACCTTTTGTCACGGAGGGGGTGAGGTGAATGAGGACTCAGATGCACAATGCTGAAGGGAGAACAGATTTAATAACAAGAACGCAACATAAAGACAAGACAGAGACAAAACCAAACCAAAACCTGGGCATAGAACAGCCAGAGTCCATGGTGATGATGAATGTGCAGGTTATGGTGACTGAGGAGATGACAAAGTGTCCATGTTATGGAGGTGACAATGTAGAATGGTCCCGCAGTGGCAACTGCAAGCCTCACTGCTTTTATAGCCGCAGATGAGGAACGGCTTGCAGCTGCGCAGTGCGGGACCAGGTGAGTGTGGAGAGCCCTGGGGGAAAGGTCAACGGAGCAGAGGTCATGACGCCTTTACGTCGGGGCTGTCAAACTAATTTTCTTCATTTTTCACATTCAGTCTGATTTGATCTCCAATGGGTCAGACCAGTAGAAGGAAAACATAATAACCTATGTCATGAATATGCCAGGCAGACTGTAGTTGTTCTGACGTTTATTAGTAATCCAAGCACACACTTTTATAACACATGTTGCTAACCTAGCATCTTCACGAACGTAATCATTCCGTTTCCCAGAAGCCTTCACTTTACGTAATGACATCACCCATATTATGCATCTGATGTATGCTAAACATATCACATCTCCCCCCTAAGTTACACAAGTCATTACCAAAACAATCCCTTGTTTGTAACTAAAACTTCACAGTCAAAATTCAAATCAACCTGTAATAATGTAGAACATGAATGGCTGGTTTTTTACTTCAACTCTTCATTACTGATATTCTCATTTGCTCCATCTAGGTACCTTTAAACAAATTAACTAATTAATGAACTATTTAACTCCATAACACCAGTACCAATAACTGTTATGCAATCACAACATAAAATTCAACATTTCAAATCATTTTACATTCTTGTTACATTTCGGGGTTTTTTTGTTTGTTTTTTTTTACCACAATTCATTCTATTTTGGCACATAGCCTTTGAACCACACAGAAGGATTAATAACTCTCCCACCTGATCTCTTGGGAGCGGTAGAGGGTAGTTTTTGGGACACAGTGGGACTGGGAGTGACAGGCCCCACTGCAGGAAGGGATGGGGAGCCCGGATCACAAGAACTGGCCTGGCTCCGGTCACTGGTCTCTGCTGCAATGACCTGTTCTGGTGACCCTGGCACTTCTTGAATATGTCTGCGATTCCGACGGGTGAGTGTCCCTTGGTCTGTTTGAACGTAGTAAGACCTGGGCTCAGGTGCCTGGGCGATGACTTTTGCAGGAGTATTCCAACCTTTCTCACCATCCAGCTTGATATTGACGTTCTGACCCGACTGCAGCACAGGTAAGGGCTGTGCTGAGTGCCGTCTGTTGTAAAAGAAACGATAGGATTGTTTTGCTTGTTGATCGTTGCTTTTCACAGCATTATAGTCAACCGAACTTTGAGCCAGCTGCGCAGGTAGGATGGGAACCATCGTCCTGATCTGTCGTCCAATAGCGAGTTGTGCTGGACTCTGACCTGTTGCAGTGATCAGAGTAGCCCTGTAGCTCATGAGGGCCAGGTAAGGGTCTGGCTGACGCAAGATGCGCTTTGCCGTGGCAACACTCCGCTCCGCTGCCCCATTGGCTTGTGGATAGTGGGGACTGGACGTTGTGTGTTTGAAGTTGTACTGTTCACTGAATGCTTGAAACTCAGCTGAAGTGAACTGGGTACCATTATCGGATACCAGCTCCAGAGGGATGCCCCACCTGACGAACATGCTTTTCAGGCGAGTGATCACTTGCCGACTAGTGGTAGTACTCAGCTGCGCGATTTCAATGTCACATGAGTAATAGTCCACAACAATTAGATACTGTTTACCATCCTGTTCACAAATGTCAGCAGCAATCCTCTGCCACGGACCGCTGGGCAGGGGCGTGGTAATCAGTGGTTCACGCCTCTGTGCAGGCTTGTTCTTCAAGCAAAACCCACATGTTTTCACTATTTCGTCAATGTCGTGGCCGATCCCTGGCCACCATACCGACATGCTGGCCCTTCTGCGACACTTAGTAAGCCCCTGATGGCCTTCGTGTAGCTGAGACAGTACATTTGACTCGTATTGAGTGAGGAATGACAATTCTGTCGTCATACAAGAGAAGTCCTTTTACTTCTGACAGGTGTGCCCTGGCAGCATAGAACCTATGTAGTGTGTATGGAATGCCTGCTAGCTCACCTGGCCAGCCAGTTTTGGTGTAGTGAATGACAGTCTGAAGTTCAGTGTCCTGGCCAGTGGCTGTCCTAATCATTTCCAGTCTGTCACCCGATATTGGTCTTGTTCTAATCACAGCTTGTACATATAATTTTATCTCGGGCTCTGTGTCAGATGTGTCTCTGTCTGGCAGAGGATTACGTGACAACGTGTCCGCCACAACCAGCTGCTTTCCAGGTACGTGCACAGCATCTGCATTAAATTTCATGAGACGCATCAGCATTCGCTGACATCTCACAGGTGCCTTGTCGAGGTCATATGAGTTTATTAGAGGGACGAGCGGCTTGTGATCAGTTTGCAAACAAAATTTCTCCATGCCCTGCAGGTATCTGGTAAACCGCTCACATGCCCATACGCTGGCAAGGCACTCTTTCTCTATCTGGGAATACCGTCGCTCAGCTTCTCTCAACGTCCTGGAACAGAAAGCCACTGGTCGGAGTCCATTCCCCTGCTCCTGTAACAACGCTGCCCTCAGACCAAAGCTGCTGGCATCAGCACTGACCACGGTTGGTCTGGTTGCGTCATAGTACGCCAGCACTGGCGCTGAAGTCAGCATTTGCTTTACCTTCATGAACGCTTGCTCCTGTGCCTCTCCCCAAACCCAAGCAGTGTCCTTTTTCAGCAGGCTGTTGATGGGGTGCATGACAGATGAGAGGTCAGGGAGGAACTTTCCCAATTAATTAATCATGCCAATGGTCTGACGTAGCTCAGTCATGTTGGTGGGACACGGTAGCTCAGTTATTGCTCTGACCTTGCTTGTGTCTGGTCTGATGCCCTCTTTACCTATCACATGTCCAAAGTACTGGATCTCTGACTTTCCAAACTGGCACTTACTCCGGTTAAGCTTTAGTCCAGATGCTCTGATGGTCTCCAGCACCTTTCGAAGATTTTTGTCATGGTCCTGTTTGTCTTTGCCGAAGATCAGGATATCGTCCATGACTACAACGGTACCACTCATCTTCTGCTGGAAAATTTCCGGCGCGGAGGTTATGCCAAATGGCAGCCTCCGGTAACAGAAACGACCCACTGGCGTGATAAATGTTGTTAGCCTCCGGCTACTGGTATCAAGTGGTATCTGCCAAAATCCACTGGAAGCATCAACAGTGGAGAACACAGTAGCACCTGATAGCTTTGGTGCAATGTCTTCGAGCGTGGGTAGGATAAATCACTCACGTTTCACTGCTTTGTCCACACAGATTCTGGGCCTTTTGTTCTTTTTGATCACTGGCACCAGTCAGTTGCTTCATGTACCTCTTCTATGATGCCCAAGGCATCATAGAAGCATGCGTTTAAGTTCCTCTTCCACTTGAGGCAGGATTGGAAAGGGAATGCGGCGGGGCGTAGCGATGCTATAAGGAATGGCGTTGGGCTGGAGCTCAATTTTCACAGGCTCACATTTCAAAAGTCCAATATCTCCAAAAACATCCTCAAAAGTTTCAATTCCATCCACTCTGCGAATCAACCCCATTTCAGTAGCTATTCTCCTACCCAGCAGGTTGGTGGTGAATGGGCCCCTCATCACATAGATCCAGAATTGGTGATTCACACCACGTTTCTCAGTCTCTGCTAAGAATTTGCCTTTGCAATCGAGCTTTCCACCGGGACTAGTGAAAACAGCAATTGTTTCCTTCAAAACAGGGCGCTGGGGCAGGCTGAGAAATGTCTGCTCTGATATCACTGTAATATCTGCGCCTGTATCTATCCTAAATTGCACAGTACTCCCCTTTATTTTCAGATCTGTAAGCTACTTGTCTTCATTGACTTCAGTGTTAACGGCTCCTAGGAACCAAGAATTGCCCTCATCACTATCACTGTTAGCTGCGGCCACTGCTCTTACTGCTTTTGTTTTGCACATCGCTTCAAAGTGTCCTTTTTTACTGCATTTGTGACACTGTTTCCCGTTAGCTGGACATGCTCCAAACTCATGCACTCTGCCACATCTTGAACATCCATGTCCTTGATTCAGTTGTCCACCTTTAGCTTTAGCATTACTGTGTTTTCTCTCTGTCCATTTTAGTTGTTTTGGCCTACGTAAGTAAGATTGCACTTACTTCACTCTCTGGGGATCTGGCAGTGAGGCTTTGTGCCTTAATGAGTTCCGATTGCCGTGCGATGTTAATAGCTTTTTTTAAAGTCAAATCCAGTTCGAGCTGCAGTTTCTGAGACACTTCCATGTCTATTAATCCGATTACTATACGGTCCCGTATCTGTTCGTCTTTCATAGTTCCAAAATCACAGTACTACGCCAGTTCATATCAATGTCTTACAAATGCCTCTACACTCTCTCCTTGCCGTTGTGAACGTCTGTGGAAGCACGCGCGCTCATGGATGACATTCCGCTTGGGAACAAAACGATGATCGAACTTCCTCATTGTTTCCCCGTAGTAATCCACAATGTCTCCGGGAAAAGTGAACGTGCTGAATATGGGCTCTGGCTCCTTACCCATGGCGTAGAGCAGTGTGTTTACTTGGATTTCGCCGTCCTCTTTGTCGAGCTTCGTAGCGATTCGGTAGCGAGAGAAGCGCTGTTTCCATACCGTCCATGTTGACGGTTGGGTGAAATCAAATGACTCCGGCGCATGAAACTTCGCCATCTCGTGTCAGTCAAATTTCTTCTCCTCACGGTCGATCACTCAGTCACTCGGTCACTTCTGACACCATGTCATGAATATGCCAGGCAGACTGTAGTTGTTCTGACGTTTATTAGTAATCCAAGCACACACTTTTATAACACATGTTGCTAACCTAGCATCTTCACAAACGTAATCATTCCGTTTCCCAGAAGCCTTCACTTTACGTAATGACGTAACCCATATTATGCATCTGATGTATGCTAAACATATCACAACCTATAAATAATGTCAACTACACATTTTTGTCATTGTTTTAGTGCAGCCCCCCCCCCCCTCAAGTAAATTATGAAAATATTTATCCAAATGCAAAAAAAAAAAAAGCTATAAGGAAAAACATAGTAATTTGAACAATATTCTGCCTCAGTTTATCATTAGTCCATGTATTTTATTATGGATCAGTTCTACAAAGACACTAAACTCTTGGTAACAGAATCAGAAAATGGTTAAAATTGTGTCTAATGTTCTTTAGATATTTCAGGTTATACACATTTTATTGTTACAGGATAGTTTGTAAATGTAGATATTTTCATAATTGAATATTATGTTTT
Organism: Siphamia tubifer; assembly: GCA_020466265.1. Taxonomy (NCBI): domain Eukaryota; kingdom Metazoa; phylum Chordata; class Actinopteri; order Kurtiformes; family Apogonidae; genus Siphamia; species Siphamia tubifer. The sequence goes on along the minus strand of CM035785.1, from coordinate 23,115,349 downwards.
TCAGTAAAACAATGTGGGAACAGCAAGATGGTGCAGTGGTTAGCACTCGTGCCTCACACCGAGAAGGACCCTGGTTCGAATCCAACACCAGACCTTTCTGTGTGGAGTTTATATGTTCTCTCCATGTCTGTGTGGGTTTTCTCCAGGTACTCCGGTTTCCTCCCACCATCTAAAAACATACACTGATAGTTTAATTGGTTAATCTAAATTGCCCGTACAGTAGGTGTGAATGTGAGAGTTATTGTTTGTCTATATATGTTCAGCCCTGTGATGAACTGGAGACTTATACAGGGTGTACCCCGCCCTCACCCATTGTAGCTGGATTAGGCCCCCAGTGACCCCTGCGACCTTAGTGAGGATAAAAGCAGGTTCAGATGATGTGATTAGATGAGTAAAATAATGACAAAAATTTGAAGTTGTCATCATTTATAAGCAAAGAAAAAAACTGAGAAGACAATATGGAGTCAGTTCATTGGTTATTATGCTCTTCATCCCATGGGCCGCATTAGCAGGGGCTGCATTTGGCCCCTGGGCCACATGTTTGAGACCCCTTGAGATAGTTGTGATTAAAAGTCTGATCAAGATACCACCCACATGTCACACTGTACTGGGAAAAGCCTGTAACATAGTGGAGGAATCACACATAGCTTTAAAACAATGCAACTTTTCCTGAGAAGAGCCAGTGAGCCTGAGTGTGGAGAAGGGTGTCTGGACTACTTTGGCCCACTGTCAGGGGTGTTGACACTGTTGCATTGTGTTGCTGTGAGGTACTGGAGCAGAACAGTTGTTCAGAAAAAAGGTCTTTAAACAAAGCCCAGGTCTACAATTGAATGTCTGATGTGATTTAACTGACAATGTTAGATCTGATGAGATGTGCAGCAAATGCACCTGACAGTCAGCTGTGGGAAAGTTGTGTGAGAGCAGTTTCACAGCAGCCTTAACATCTGTTGACTTCTGCTAGACCACCATCCAGCAAAGACAAAAGACTAAACTGCTGTCCAAACATACCTTTGTGCGGGTAAATCACATTCCTGGCTGAGAACTACACTGTAAAAAAAAACGTTTATGGTAAAACATTTTCTTCATTCACAGAAAAAATATGGAATGACACAGTTAATTGTACGGTTTAAAATGTGCTTGATTCTATGCTTTATGGTAAAAAGTAAAGCTTTCACATTTCAAATTCTAAGTCTAAGCTGCTCTGGGAGCTGTAATGTACAGGCACTGAGTCCTATCACCTCTCGCTCTCTCTCTGTCTGCCTCATCTGTATTTGTAATTTCTTAAATCTAATTTACATACCAAGTGTCATATCCTGTGTCTTGTGTTCTGTTCTGTGTTCCTGCCTGTCACCTTTCACCCTGTTCTGTTCTGCCTGGTTAATTAGAGATACAACTCACCTGGTGAGGGCAGCTGAACTCATCAGGTGAGGAGTATATAGTCTGCATTCAGACCTCAGTTCTTTGCCAGATTATCATGACCAGTGCTCTGATTCTCCAGCAATTCTGTTTACCCTGTGTTCCGTGTACCAGTCCTGTTTCTGTCCGACCTCCGATTTCTGCCTGTTACCCCTGTCTGTTATTGAACCTGATAATGAACCAGTTAAGTCTCTTGCCGCCTGCCCTGATCCTGGAACTGACGCTGACCCTGATACCTGCCGCCTGCCCCGACCTTGGACCGAACCCCGACTACGAGTACCGCCGCCAGCCCCGACCTTGGACCGGATCCGAACCGAGACCAGTTTCCCCTTCTGAGCTGTGGAGAACATCTGTGCCCGACTGGGATAAGTACAGCCCAGCGCTTAGAGACTTTGAAGGGAACTTGTCCTCACTCATCTGTTCTGTGACTTTATTCTGTGTATCAATAAATTGTTGTTTGGACTTTTACGCACGCCTCTTGTTTTGCGCTTGGGTTCCCCGAAGCCTGTTACAGAATAATCTGGCCAACATGAACCCAGCAGAACTTGAGGCGTTGCTAGAGGCTGTACGTGGTCAGGGCAAAGTGACCACTCAGCACAGTGAGGCTCTGAATGTTCTGGGTACAGGTATGAAGGAGCTTGGAGCAGCCTTAGCGGAGGTTCGGACCCAGCTCCATTCCCTGGATTCGCAGCTCACTCCGCCGACACCAGCAGCAGGGATCACCACCGCACCGACCATGGTCACCACCACCACCTCCGCTTCCTCTCCTGAGACAACCCCGGCGGCCGGCAGGTTATCCCGGGAACCCCACATGCCCACCCCGGACAGGTATCACGGAGACCTTGGGTTATGCGGTCAGTTTCTTCACCAATGCTCTCTGGTGTTTAGTCAACAGCCGCTCAGTTATGCTACAAGTGAGTCTAAGTCAGCGTTTGTGATGAGTTTACTCTCTGGTCAGGCAGCGGCATGGGCTTTGGCTGTTTCTACCCAGCGTCCTGAACTTCGTACAAATTATGATCGATTGATTAATGAAATGTTATTTGTGTTCGATCATCCGGTCAGAGGCCGTGAGGCGGAGACCAGGTTGTTGTCTTTAAGACAGGGGGACGCTCCAGTCGCGCAGTACGCCATCACTTTCCGCATTGCAGCAGCGGATTCTGGATGGGAGGATAAGGCGTTACGAGCGCTGTTTCGCAGAAGCCTGAACTCGGAGATAAAGGATGAGTTAGCTCTGCGAGACGATCCCGCCTCCCTGGAGGGATTAATCCACCTGACCATCATGTTGGACATTCGGTTGAGGGAGCGAAGGAGAGAGAGGGGAGAAGCCAGCTATTCCTGCAGGACATCATCCGCTCCAGCTCTCCGGGCGCAGTTTACAGGGGCGGAGTCTAGACAGATGGGACGGACCAGGTCATCTCAGCAGGAACAAGAACGACGTCGCAGAGAGAATCTGTGTCTCTATTGTGGGGGTTCTGGACACTATATTCAGAGTTGTCCGTTAAAAGACCAGGCTCAGCATTAAAGGGGGGCATTTTGCTGAGTCGATCCTCTTCCGCTGCCCCCACTCCCCGACCTGTGTTCCATGTTCAACTCCGACCCAAGGGTGAATCCATCACCCTGTCCGCATTCATTGATTCTGGAGCTGACAGTAATCTTATGGACAAGAAACTGGTTAATCAGCTTGGGTTATCTGTCAGTGCTCTCAAGGAGCCTATAGTGGCACATGCTTTAGATGGCCATTTATTGGCAAGAATCACTCATCAGACTGAGTCTGTGCCAATGATCACGGCCGGAAATCATTTAGAGACTATTTCATTTTTTGTTCTGAACTCACCTGATCTTCCTGTGATTCTAGGATATCCATGGCTTCGCCGTCATAACCCGCATGTGGATTGGCAGACCGGATCAGTTTTAAGTTGGGGTAAGGGCTGTCAATCCATTTGTCTCCAACAGAGGGAGCTCGTGTCTAGAGCGGCACCTTCAGCAACACCACAGGATCTGAACATGGTTCCCGCCGTTTATCTGGATTACCGGGAGGTGTTCTCTAAGGTGAGGGCGACATCGTTACCTCCTCACCGGGACTATGACTGCAATATAGATCTCCTACCAGGTACCTCCCCTCCTAAGGGTAGATTATACTCCCTTTCCGCTCCAGAACGTAAAGCTATGGACACATACATTAATGATGCTCTAGCTGCAGGAATCATCAGACCCTCATCCTCTCCGGCAGGAGCCGGTTTCTTCTTCGTGGAGAAGAAAGACAAGACCCTTCGACCCTGCATCGACTACAGGGGGCTGAATGACATCACGGTCAAGAACAGGTATCCGTTGCCACTCATCTCCTCTGCCTTCGAACTACTTCAAGGCGCCACCATTTTCTCGAAACTAGATCTGCGCAATGCCTACCATCTAGTACGTATTCGGGAGGGAGATGAGTGGAAGACCGCATTCAACACACCCTCAGGACATTATGAATATTTAGTCATGCCTTTTGGGTTGACTAACGCTCCAGCAGTTTTTCAAAACCTCATTAACGAGGTTTTAAGAGATATGTTAAATCAGTTTGTGTTCGTCTACCTGGATGACATTCTGATATTTTCTCGCTCTGAACAGGAACACATTCATCATGTCCAGCAGGTTCTCCAGAGGCTTCTAGAGAACTCCCTGTACGTCAAGGCAGAGAAGTGCGAGTTTCATGTTCCTTCGGTCTCCTTCCTTGGATACATTGTGGGCCAGAACAAGCTCCAGATGGATCCCTCCAAGGTAGCAGCAGTAACCGATTGGCCTGTTCCCGGAACTCGCAAGCAGCTCCAACGGTTCCTGGGGTTTGCAAACTTCTATCGAAGGTTCATCAGAGGTTATAGCACTATTGCTGCTCCCCTTAGTGCCTTAACCTCTTCTAAGATTCCTTTTCATTGGAACCAAGATGCTGAACAGGCGTTCCTTAAATTAAAGACTCTGTTTAGTTCCGCTCCTATTCTCCAGTTTCCCGATCCAACCAGACAGTTCGTGGTAGAGGTCGACGCTTCCAGTGTGGGAGTAGGGGCGGTCCTTTCCCAGAGAAATGGTTCCGACAATAAAATGCATCCTTGTGCTTTTTTTTCAAAACGTTTATCTCCTGCAGAGAGAAACTATGACATTGGGAACCGAGAACTTCTGGCAGTCAAGCTGGCACTCGAGGAGTGGAGACACTGGCTGGAGGGCGCTAAGGAACCATTTGTGGTTTGGACAGATCACAAGAACCTGGAATACCTGAAAACCGCCAAACGACTCAACTCCAGGCAAGCACGATGGTCACTATTCTTTAATCGGTTTGATTTTTGCCTCTCCTACCGCCCAGGTTCCCGCAACATAAAGCCTGACGCCTTATCCAGACAGTTCCACTTCACTGACGAGGAGGAAGGAGATCCGGAACCCATCCTTCCCCGAGCTTCCAGAGTCGCGGTCATAAGATGGGAACTGGAAGAAAGAATTAAGACGGCGGTGGAGAATGAACCCGGACCCAGTAACTGCCCTGTCACTCACCTGTTCGTACCCCTCTCTTTCAGAAGTGAACTTCTGCAGTGGCTCCATGGTTCAAATCTGACCTGTCATCCTGGGGTTAACCGTACTCTTGAGGTGGTCAAGAGGAGGTTCTGGTGGCCCTCCCTAAAGGAGGACGTCACCGCATATGTCAATGCTTGCCCAGTCTGTTCGCAGAATAAGAGCAACAGGAACGTGCCTGCCGGGCATCTCCGGTCCCTACCTGTGCCCCATCGTCCCTGGTCTCACATATCCCTGGACTTCGTCACTGGATTGCCTCCTTCTGAGGGCAACACGGTGATCCTGACGATCGTCGACAGGTTCAGTAAAATGGCTCACTTTGTTCCCTTGCCCAAGCTCCCTTCTGCCAAAGAAACAGCACTTCTTGTGTTAACTCATGTGTTCAGGATACATGGACTTCCTACTGATATTGTATCCGATAGGGGTCCACAATTCACTTCCTCCTTCTGGAGGGAGTTTTGCCATTTAATTGGGGCATCTGTGAGTCTTTCCTCAGGTTTTCACCCTCAGACCAATGGGCAGTCCGAGAGAGCCAACCAGGAACTGGAATCACTTCTTCGATGTATGACTTCGAGGGATCCGGGACAGTGGTCTAAACAGTTGGTATGGGTTGAGTACGCGCACAACACCCTCGTCAATTCATCTACCGGTATGACCCCGTTTTGAGGCTGGTAACGGATACTTACCTCCTCTGTTCCCCGACACCGATATCCGTTCAAGTACCCCCTCTGTAGAATCTTTCTTAAAGAAGTGTAAAAGAGTCTGGAAAAACGCCCGTGCCTCGTTGCTGCAGTCTATTAAGAGACAGGCTTGTTACGCCAATAAGAAGAGGTCACCAGGACCTACTTATAAGGTGGGCCAAAGAGTTTGGCTGTCCTCCAAGGATCTTCCATTGAGGGTCGAGTCTAGGAAACTGTCCCCTAGATTTATTGGACCATTCACGATAGAAAAGATAATCAACCCTGTAGCGGTCAAACTATCCCTCCCGCGTTCCATGAAGATCCACCCCTCCTTCCATATTTCTAGATTGAAGCCGGTTTCAGAAAGTCCGCTAATGGGTCCCTCTCAGTCTCCACCTCTCCCTAGGATGATCGACGGTGCACCAGCCTACACTGTCCGGAGGTTACTTCGTTCCAGACGGTGGGGGAGAGGCCTGCAATATCTGGTAGATTGGGAGGGTTACGGTCCCGAGGAGAGGACATGGGTACCAGCCCGGCAAATATTGGATAAGAGATTAATCACCCAGTTTCACGCTTCCCACCCAGGTCAACCCTCCAACCCCAGACGCCGGAAATTTCCCCCTCTCGACATCCCTGACCCTCCGTCAAGTGAAGAGGAGGAGGCTGAAGAACCCATGGATGAAGTCGAGGAGGGGATGCCGGAACATCTCCCTGGGGATGTATCGGAACCGGAGGAAATGACCTGGGAGAGTTACGAGGAGGATAATGTCGAGATGAACTCTGACGTCTCCGAGGAATTCTGACCCTCCTCCGGAGCCCCCACCACCCTCCCTTGTCTTGTTTTTGTTTTTTGTTTTTTTTGTGGTTTATAGTGTAGAACGTCGGGAGACGTTCCTTGGGGGGGGGGTTCTGTCATATCCTGTGTCTTGTGTTCTGTTCTGTGTTCCTGCCTGTCACCTTTCACCCTGTTCTGTTCTGCCTGGTTAATTAGAGATACAACTCACCTGGTGAGGGCAGCTGAACTCATCAGGTGAGGAGTATATAGTCTGCATTCAGACCTCAGTTCTTTGCCAGATTATCATGACCAGTGCTCTGATTCTCCAGCAATTCTGTTTACCCTGTGTTCCGTGTACCAGTCCTGTTTCTGTCCGACCTCCGATTTCTGCCTGTTACCCCTGTCTGTTATTGAACCTGATCCTGAACCAGTTAAGTCTCTTGCCGCCTGCCCTGATCCTGGAACTGACGCTGACCCTGATACCTGCCGCCTGCCCCGACCTTGGACCGAACCCCGACTACGAGTACCGCCGCCAGCCCCGACCTTGGACCGGATCCGAACCGAGACCAGTTTCCCCTTCTGAGCTGTGGAGAACATCTGTGCCCGACTGGGATAAGTACAGCCCAGCGCTTAGAGACTTTGAAGGGAACTTGTCCTCACTCATCTGTTCTGTGACTTTATTCTGTGTATCAATAAATTGTTGTTTGGACTTTTACGCACGCCTCTTGTTTTGCGCTTGGGTTCCCCGAAGCCTGTTACACCAAGGGCAAATTCCAATTCCTCCCTTAAACCTCAATCTCAAAATGCACTCTCTCGTGAAGTTTAAGTGCTGTCCCAATTCTAAGACTGTTTAAGTTGAGGGGTAATTTTGAGGGCTGTATAGCCCTCAATATTGAGATTCTCCGACACCACCCTCGGGGGCAATGGTTACCCAGAGTGCAGTATTTTCTTTGTTAATGGAGATATACAAATTGCAAAAATCGTTGTATTAGGTCCATTTTATGGATTATGTACCTCATTGTTGCATAACATGTATTTTTTATTTTACGATCTTTTGTCAATATTGGCTGGTGCGAACAAGCTAGCTATCATTTAAGTTAGTTAATGTTACAAAAACAGTCATTTTTCACAGTGGTAATGTAGTTGTTTTATCAAGATAACAGACTATATAACATGCTTGTGCCGACAACGGTATAAAATGACCGGGCTAATGTCATCTCCCGTAGCTGCAGAGTTATCTATTGATAGTTATAGCTGGTGTTTAACTTTCATTGAGCCGTGGTAGGCGGTGATAGCTGAATATGGTTGTGTTATTTATACAGATTATTTGTTTGATAGCTTTAACTGAAGGAATACTACATAGATAGTCCACAACAATTTAAAAAATGTGGACCTGATGGACCAGTGGATGATAGCTGTGTTCGTGGCTTATGATTAAACAGGCAGGGTTAACAGTGTAAATATAAAAAAAATAATAAAATTGTGTTTCATTTCAGGGACAACGCGGGGTCAATCAGGGCCAACATTTAAGGGGTGCCCCATTTTTAAGTCACAAATAGCCCATAACACTTATTTTGAAGGCTACTGATTGAGGGTTTAGATCGAGGGTTAAAGGAGGAATTGGAATTGGCCTCAAGTCTGTTCATGGCTAGTACCCCCCCCCCCCCCAGTTTAGTTCCAGTTTGCAGGTAGTTTAGCTCCAGTTTGCAGACAGTTTAATTCCAGTTTGCAGACAATGTTGTTCCAGTTTGCAGACAGTTTAATTCCAGTTGGTAGATAATGTTGTTCTAGTTTGCAGATAGTTTAATTCCAGTTGGTAGACAATGTTGTTCTAGTTTGCAGACAGTCTAATTCCAGTTTGTAGACAATGTTGTTCTAGTTTGCAGACAGTTTACTTCCAGTTTGTAGACAATTTTGTTCCAGTTTGTAGACAGTTTAATTCCAGTTTGCAGCCATAACAGATGCAGGTTTGTTCCAGTCTTCAAGGGCAGCGCTTGCGCTGTGTGTTTAACCTCTGTTGTTGAATATAATAAAGTGTGCATTATAATGTGCTATTGTGCCTGTAAGAGTGTGATCCATGAAAGAGAGAGTGTAATAAAACTATCATAAATGAAAAGAGGCTGAAGATAAGAGTCCCTCAGTACTTATGCTGCTCTCCTGCCATCCATAATCATTGAAGAAACGGTGCATTACAAAGCGTCCAAACATAAGACGTCGCATACACGCCATCATTTAACCTTGACTTAACATCTAATTCCACCTACAGAGGATAGGAGAGGAGATTAGTTGTGTCATCTGGCGGAAAGGAAGGCAGAAGGCAGAATATATTTCAGTGCTGAAATGAGTCATTTGTTTTTCTGAGGAGAAAACTCAAAATCACATCAAACCAACTTTCTGGCGTAGTTCAGTCTAATCTCAAATGCACATATTCACAAGTGATTTCTCATTTGTAAATTTGTCCCACTTAAATGTATCCTTTATCATACATATAACTTATTTTTTTTGATTGATTTTGTTTATTTGAACATTAAGAAATGGAAAATAAAAAAAGAAATCATTCAGTAAAAAAAAAAAAAAAAAACTAAAGTAAAGAATCCAAGCATGTTGAAAAGGAGTGGGTGGAAGTGAAAATGTCTAAAATCCCAGCTGGATCAACTTTTCTAACTAAAATCCCCTTCCTCATGACAAGAACAAGAACATGACATTTATTTAAAAATATCTGATACATATATACATGCATACAAATAAAATGAAAACCATAAACACAAATAAATACAGATAATAATAGTCAATAATAATAATGATGATGATGATGGAGTCTCCCGTCGATCCGACGGATGAGTAGACAAGCAGTTATTTCCTTTTGGCGTGGCTCCTCATGTGGGAGCGCAGCCCTATCCCTGGGACACACAGCTTTCCACAAGTACTGCAGGGTGTTTTGTCCAGGGTTGAGGGTTGAGGGTTGAGGACCGCGTTTCCTACGGTCTCTTTTGACTCGGATGGAGTCTGTCCTTGCCCGTTCGAAGGTCTCAGTGCCTTGGGTGACCAGGTGTCTCCACTTTCCCCTGTCGGCAGCAGTTTCCTCCCAGTTTGCTGCATCAATTTTACAGTTCTTCAGGTTGGCCTTCAGGGTGTCTCTGAAGCGGAGAAGGGGTCTTCCCAGTCCACGCTGTCCCTCTTTCAGCTGACCATAGAGCAGCATCTTTGGGATGCGGCTATCCGGCATCCGGACAACATGGCCTACCCATCGGAGCTGGGCCTTGATGACCAGACTTTCCACACTGGGTAGTTTGCACTTCTGCAGGATCTCAAGGTTTGATACTTTGTCCTGCCACTTGATACTGCATATTGAGCGCAGGCTCAATATGGTGGAACTGTTCCAGCTGCTGAATGTGGTGACGGTAAATTGCTGTCCAAGTTTCGCAACCATAGAGCAGTGCGCTCAACACCACTGCCCTGTAGACAGCGATTTTGGTGTCAAGCCTTATGCCGTGGTTCTGCCACAGCCTCTTCGTCAGTCCTCCAAAGGAAGAGCTGGCTTTGGAGATGCGGAATGCGATCTCGTTGTCCAGAGATCCGTTGCTGGAGATGGTGCTGCCTAGGTAGCAAAACCTTTCAACGGTCTTGAGGTCTGTGTTGTCAATGGTCACTGGTGGCGGGGGGAGCGCAGCCGGGTTCTGTGGTGTTGGAGGTGGTTGAAACATGGCCTCTGTCTTCCCCAGGCTTATAGTCAGGCCAAAACGCCTGCAAGACACTGCGAAGCGATCCACAATGTGCTGGATATCTTCTGAAGATGTAGCTGTCAGAGCACAGTCGTCAGCAAAGAGGAATTCCCGCAGCAACGCCTCAGACACTTTGGTCTTTGCCTGGAGTCTTCGCAAGTTGAAGAGCTTGCCACTGAAGCGGAACTGGATAAAGACACCTCTGTCACAGTCCGTGAAAGCATCAAGCAGCATTGCAGAGAACATTATGGAGAAGAGGGTTGGTGCCAGGACACATCCTTGCTTCACTCCATTCCTGACTGGGAATGGCTCGGATGCATCACCGTTCTCTTGGACCCTGGCTTGCATCCCGTCATGAAAGGAAACGATGAGAGAGATTAGCTTCTCTGGGCAGCCAAACTTGCCAAGGATCTGCCATAGGCCCTCACGATTGACCGTGTCGAAGGCCTTGGTGAGGTCAACAAACACCATGTAGAGGCCCTTGTTCTGCTCTCTGCACTTCTCTTGCAGCTGACGAATAGCAAAGATCATGTCACCAGTACCTCTGCCTGCACGGAATCCACATTGGGATTCAGGGACGACGTTCTCAGCTATATGGCTGGTGAGCCGGTTGAGGATGATTCTCGCCAGGATCTTTCCAGCGATGCTCAGGAGGGCTATGCCACGATGGTTATCGCAGGTCGCCCTGTCCCCTTTCCTTTTGTACATATGCACTATGGATGCATCCTTGAAGTCTTGAGGGACTTCACCCTTCTTCCAGATGACCTGGTACAGGGACGTTAGCTTCTGAACAAGTGCCATGCCTCCGTTCTTATAGATGTCTGCGGGCAAGCCATCACCTCCTGGTGCCTTTCCAGATGTGGTCTGTCGGAGTGCTTTCACCGTCTCTGCACTGGTGGGGGGCTCAGCCAGCTCAGCTTTCACTGGCAGCTGGGGTATCGCAGCAATCGCCTCTTCAGAGATTGAGGACTCTCTGTTTAAGACTTCACTGAAGTGCTCTGCCCATCGTGACAGGATGTCACTCTTGTCCGTAAGCAGGACAGATTTGTCTGTCGAACTGGAGCTGAGCCAGTTGTTTTAGGCCCATAGATGGAACGCAGACCTGCATGGAAAGACCCAAAGTCCTGCATGTCAGCAGCAAGTTGAAGATCTTCTGCAATTTTATCCCACCAGTTGTTTTCCATCTGCCGAGTCCTAAACTGCAGCTTTTGTTTGGCTTGTTGGTATTGCTGCTTCTTTTTCCTGCAAGTCTTATCATCAAGATGTTGTTTGAGGGCTAGATGGAGCCCATTGATGAGGATGTTGATCTCTGGGTCATTCTCGTCAAACCAGTCTCTGTGCTTCCTTTTGACAAAACCGAGAGTATTAGCAGCAGCAGTGTAGACACTCTCCTTGAAGATCCTAATAATAATAATAATAACAACAATAACAACATCATAATGTTTAATAATATTATATTTTCTTTTCTTAAATGTTATACTCTCTCTCCTGCTTATTCAGGTGGTATTATTATTATTTTTTTAATCACCATCACCATCCTGCAGTCATTTCTCATGCATTTATATTCAGGGAAAAGCTGCATTAGGCAACTCATTTGTACATTTGAGTAATTAGGGCAACTCTACAGGGTCTCAAAGGCCAGATGGTATGCTTTATGTTGTAATTTAGGCTGATGATTCCATCATTATATGAAAATCACATGGAGGAGCAGCTTCTATTGTTGACATTGTAAACTAGGTGTTAATATAATCACATACATGACTTCAGTTTCATAGCATTTAAAATACAACATCATTCCATCTGTAGATTAACTGGAGATCCATCACAGCCCATCATTTCTTCATGCCAGTTGAGGGAGCTAATAATAGAAGACTAGAGTAGATAGCAGATGATAAAGGTGTGAGGAGGAGCTAGGTTTAAAGGTGGCTGCCAGGCTAACACCATGCCCACTGCAGGCCTGGCAGTGCCCGGCCAGGCTGGAGATGAATAACAGATGCTGGCTGACAGGCACCACCATTTGTCATTTAACTGTCTAAGCAAAACAGGCTGGAGGGTGTCACCATAAGTCAATGTCACAGGCTTGGAAGGCACTGAGGAGTTCCAAACAGTTCAATAGTGTTTAATTCCTCACTACTTTTACTATAGTGCAGGGGTCTGAAACATGCAGCCCGAGGACGAAATGTGGCCCACCAAACATTCCAATGTGGGCCCTAGGCTGAAGAGAATAATAACCTAAAAAAAGACTATATTGATAAAAGCACTAAAAAATATAGTAACATGTGGTAAAAATACACTAGAATGCACCAAAATAGAATAGAATGCAGTAAAAACACATTGAAATACAATAAATTAAGTAAAAAATACTCAAATGTACTAAACATAGAGTGCATCTGTTACATATAGATGTATCAGATGAAGTAAAACAAAAATTAGTAAAAAAAAAACAATACACTGAAAATAGAGTAAAATGCAATAAAAATACACTGTGGTCTCAAACATAGAATAGAATAGAATGCCTTTATTGTCATTATACATATGAGAGAAACATGCACACCACCAAACATCCAATGCAGCCCCTGGGCTAAAAAAAATTAATGTTTTTATTTTCTTCTCAGTTTTTTGTCTATAAATGATGATAAATTTGTCTTTTAGTGCAAAAACTAACATTATATTGTGAAAATATTGACATTTACGAACTATCCTGTAACAATAAAATGTAAACAACTTGGGATGTCTAAAGAAAATTAGACACAATTTGAACCATTTTGTGCTTCCTTTACTAAGTATTTTCATAATTTAGTGTGTGTTTTGCACTAAAACAAAGACACAAATTTGGTATTGTCATTATTTATAGATTATTATGCTATTATTTTCATGGTCAAATGAGGCTGAATGTGGCCCCGGAAAGAAAATAAATTTGAGAGCCCTGCTGTAGTGGCGGTTTTCATCATGTTCTTTCATTCACAATTATTCATTCTCAATACAATTATTCAGAATTAAAGCAATTTCCTTCATGTTTTCATGGAAATGTTAAAGTTCAGATGAAACACATTTATTGTCCTTTATTCTACGGCCCTCTGGAACGTTGTGACAGCTCCCGTTCACTTTGAATTGATGACTAATGTAAAGTGCTTTGGGTGCCTTGAAATGTAACCCATGATTGTTATTATTGATATCTACCAGAAGACAACAATTTTTCAGATCCTCTTTCTTTTCACATTTCAACTAGTGACATGGAAGAGATACAACATGTGACCCCCACCCCCAACCACCACCACCACCGAAATGGGAGAGGGGACATTTTTTGGTTTGCTTTGTATGTTTGTCAGCAGCTCTACACAAAAAACTACTGGACCAATTCCAGTAAATGTTCAGTAAAGGTGTGACGTCATCCCATTACACTGAGTGTAGATGAAAGGTCAAAGGTCATGAAAAATGTGTTTTTACAATGATAAGAGATGAAGCAAATCAGGTGAAACATTTGAGAGGGGCAGGGTATGTTGTGCTGGCACCACTTGGCACACAGTTATTTTTGTAATAATGATGAAGCAGCAGCTCATCTGAATCAACAAACTAATTCGTTTTGATCCTCTGAAGAAGAGACAGATGTTGGAGACACACAGACGGCAGCAGAAGAGCTCACTTTGGACAATCAACAGCAATCCCTGCAGCACAGAATATGCATGTCATAGTAACAGGACCAGACCAGGAGCATGTGCAGACCACAGGAATACTATTAAATAAACAAAAAGAAACTGTTTCCATATCCCAGGAATTATTTCATTTGGAATGAACCCTTTAAGCTTCCAATGGTCCACATATGGGCTGGAAGCAGTTGTTCAGAAATGTAAGAAAACCATCTAACCCTTCCGACTCGACATTATACAGCCCACACTCAGTGTAGTTTGACAACAGAGGTTCTCAGGCATCAGCACATGTAAGACACATTCAGATAAAATAACCACAGCAGAACAATCACTCATTTGTTCAAACAATGACAACAAAGGTTTTATCTGATTTTTTATATCTCATAATTATCTACAGATAAACGATATTCTGACAAATGTGGTCATAGTCCAAAAAAAACATCCAAACCAAAAAATATGTAGTCCAAATAGTCTAAATGTAGTTCAAATATAGTCCAAATTCTTCCCCAATTATATAATAATGTTATTATAATAATACATTTCCAAATATAGTCCAAATAGTCGAAATATATTCCAAATGTGGTCCAAATATTGTTGGAATACATTTGTCATGTCAAAAGATCAATACATATCATTTGATCTGACTCCAATATCCCGGTTTTCATTTTAATAATAAGAAAGAACGACATCATAAGAAAACAATGATTGGATGTGATCAAAAACAGCATTCAGTTGACTTTATTAAGACATTTAGGAGACATTGAGTGGAAGATTAAAGTTTTAAATGTGGAAAAAACCCATGACTTTATTCTGAATTCAATTTAATGTATAATAGTAATTTTCAACTGGAATTAGGCATTTACAGGCGTTAATCTTAAAACAAGAGGAATTAACCTCTATTCTGAATTAAACAGGAATAAAACCTCTCCTGTTAAAAAGCCCAGTGTGTGTCGGGCTTTGCACTGACCTGCAGTCTGTACACTAACACACTGTCGCTCAACATACTTGCTATTTTCTGTGATCTTTAAAAAAATTGCGAGATGTCTCATACGCTCTGAAGGTTAATAAAATTATTTTCCCGTCTGCTCACGTACCAATATCTATAGCAGTCACAGGATTGTTTTGACTGATACAGAGGCACATCTGATTAGACCTGACAGTTTCAATCTACCAAATTTCTGTGATTCCTCTATATTTATTAAACTGCAGCTTCTGCATGCAGAACAAGCCAGGATTCAATAGGAAACATAATCAAAGCAGGTTTTTAAACCATTCATTTCACAACACTGAGATTTACCACAGCAGTTTACACATCTTAAAAGGAACCCTAACTGTAAATCGTGATATTTTACTAGCGTGAAATGCTGATGCAGTTAAACTAAATAGCATTATGTTTGCTTCCTACCCAGCTTCCACCTCAGATAAATAGCTGCACTGCCTGCAGGTATTTTGGAGCAACAGCAAATGCCAGATTGACCATTAATAGTCAAGTATAATAATAAAAAGCTTTGTTATATCAGGATGGAGTGTATTTCGGTACATTTGTTTGCATTGTTTTAATAAATGTAAAAAAAAATAAAAATTATGAGGCTGCTGCTCTAAAATGTGAGCATCTCTGACTCATTCTTTTTCCCATGTTGCTGGGCTACAGCCTCAGTGCTGGTATTTTTTTATGACGTTTTGAACAGAATGATGGCTTCTTTTATTGCAAGACAACAGCCTCACGACATTTCTCATGTTGACAGGACTCCATATTCACCTGAGCGATCTGGGAGCTCCAGCCCTGCGTTCCTTCCAAAGCTCATCTCAAGGTCAAAATCACAGCACGAAAGCTTGTTCTCATTTGTTTGTGCAACCAGATGCGTCCTCTACTTTTGGATTTTGTCTACCTGTGCTCACCCCAGGCAACAGGGATTGCATGTTATTTCATGTCACCATCATATAAAGGTGCTGTGAATAACTGTGACTGGAAAAAAAGAAGAAGTGATAAGCCAGAGGATGCACGATACAAACAGCCAAATCCCTGTGAGACGCTGAGCTGTGCATCATGCAGCCCCCCCCCTTTTTATCTCACCCACCCAACACCAAGAAAAATGAACAATATTTTCACATGGTAGGCAGCTGCCAAAAGGATATTAATAGAATTCACTTGAAGAATAGATTGGACACAGACGTAGTTGAGTGTGGTTAATAGGAACACACTCTGTCCACAAGACCCTGTTATTAAAAGAAATCATTTTGCATCTGGTGTTGTGGGGTGAAAATATAGTCTGGGGGAGGAGCTCAAAAAACAGTGAGTATCAGTTTAGAACTAAATGTAAACCATATATCTTTATAATATCCAGATGAGATTTTTCTTGGGGATGGCGAGTGTTACGTCACGACATCGCTTCCGTGTCCTTCACCCTGCAGCGCTAATTGAAGAAAATGGCCTTAGGGTAGGAACCAATGACTTTTTTTTACGGTGGCATCCTACTTGTGAAAAAAGGTGTAAACTCTTACAACTCCAATGCAATTCAATTCAATTCAATTCAACTTTATTGTCATTGAGCCTTCATACATGGTACTTGAGCACAACGAAATTGGGATTGACTCCCCACACTGTGCAAAAAAGATAAAAAGAGAAATAAAAAAATAGAAATATCACATTCACAGTCATGATAAAATATAAAAATATAAATATCTATATATAAAAATAAAATAAATACAAATAACTAAAAGCAGGGAGCACTGATGACAGTGGTATTGCACCTCTATAAACCGCATGTAAAGTGATTATTGCCCAAGATTATTGTACAGATCAACTGTTGGTTAATGAACTGATGAACTGGAATTAAGCAGCATTATGGCCTGGTTATAAAAACTGTCTTTGAGTCTATTTGTGCGTGCCCTTAGCAACCTGTAGCGTCTTCCAGAAGGAAGCAGCTGAAAAACCTGGTGTCCTGGGTGGGAACAGTCCTTCAGGATACAGCGTGCCCTCCTTAGACAGTGTGTGTTGTACAGTTCTTGAAGTGATGGGAGAGGGTGGCTGATGATCACTGAGTTAGAGTTATAGAGTTGTAAACGTATGTGTACTGTCAGGGGGGAGTCTGAAAGGGAAAGTTCAGGCTTCTATGAAGAATAGAATTTATGATGAGTGATGATGGTGAGTAAGACTGTCAGCTGTTAGTCGTTTACTGCTCCCGTATATGATTAATCATTTTTCTTAGCTTTGTCAGAATAACCTATGGTTTGGTGACAACTTATTGTCACTGGGAATATCTTAGAAGCACAGTGCCTGTCAGACAGCTAAAACATTACCTACTAGACAAATCAGTAGTGGGGTGCAGTCAGCTCTTGTTGCACTGTATATTAATTTGCAGTGAAAGTTAGTACCATTAACGCCACAGTGAAAATTGTCCATTTTACAAACTCTGCACATGAACTTAGATACAGACGCCAGATGATCTATCTTGAATAGACAAATATATTGCATTAGGCCAGATCTGTCTCCTGGGTCTACATCCATTTATCTAAAGACATTCAGATTTTGTACTATAGCTCTCCCTACAAATGTACTTTTATTAAAATGGCTGTTGTTCAGACACATGAACACCAATTTGGCTGACTCAGACATCTATCTCCTGGGTGTACACCTGCTTATGAATAGAAATTGCGATTTTTCTCTATAGCGCCCCCTCCAAATTCACCTTAATTAAAATGGCAGTAGTTTGTTAATACGAACATTGTCAACAATTTAACAGCAGTGCTGGGTAAGTTACTTTGAAAAAGTAATTAATTACAAGTACTAGTTACTTCCCCCAAAAAGCAATTGCATTACTAACTGTGTTCTCCACTGGCAAAGTAATTATTTACCAGGAAACGTATTTTTGCATTACTTTTTTTTGCTTAAAAATGTCAAAGAAATTTAAAAAACAGTTAAACGGGCTATCCATCCTTGTTCTGTGATGTTACTTTGGATGTAAGTTAAGATGCTTCCTTAATTAATTTATGTGGTACCTGGTGGCTCGCACCAGTTGAGAATGTAAACAAAACACAAAGCTAGAACTTCTATAGCAGCTACAGACTGGGACAGCAATGGTCACCATGAAACCCAAAAGCGCGGTGGATGAGTTGTGTTATCCACCTGACAGACCTACTTAAAATGACATGACAGGTGGACTACGGTAAAAGGAGTTTATGCAGGCTGGTGGACATCGGTAAGGTCTTTTTTACACCGTGTTTAGAAGCAGAATTTACTGGAATATTAAATATTTTCTCTACGTGTGACAGTTTAAAATTACATTTTAACGTAATATTGCTCAACTTGACAGTGTGACAAGTGACTGAAGCGTCGCAGTGCGTATGGCTCTGTGTGTTTATATGTGTGTGTGTGTGTGTATGTGTGAGCCGATAAAGCAAGTGTTTTCTTTTGTCGGTGAGCGACTTCAACCAGTTAATGAGGCTCCGTGATCAATCAAGATTTTTTAATGATCCCTTGTCCAGTCAATTTCTGTATGGAGACAGATGTCTGAGAGGACCAGGCTAACTCATGGTCCCGTCAAAAGTAGTTCCCCCCAAAGAATCCTGGAAGTTCCGATAGTGGAAACACGCCTGTAACGCGTCACATTATTTCCCGAGTAATGGTAATGGCGATACAGTTATAGATAAAGTAATAAGTAAGTAATTATTCCGTTATTTGATTGCATTAGTAACGCCATTATACACTAACACCTTTATTCCCAGCACTGGTTGTCAGTCTCTCTGTCAGTTCTACACCCATTCAATATGCAACATTTCAAATAAGTCACTCTATAGCGTCCCCTATATATTTATACAAAAGCATGCGTTTCTGGCAGAATATCGCATCCCGCCCACGGTACGATGTTGTCTTGCCGTTGGCTGTCATCGGTGGTCGCAAGGGGAGGCAGTCACGAGGGACGCCGAAGGCCTTTGAAACAGCTTGCAGTTAATTATTACTATTGAATATTGTTATTATGTCTGTACTTATTTGTGTTTATGGTTTTCATTTTATATAATAATAATAATAATAATAATAATAATAATAATAATAATAATAATAATAATGTACTGGATTTATATAGCGCTTTTTTGGCCACTCATAGAGCTTCACATTAGTGCTCCGTTATTCATTCACTCTCACATGCTCCCTCTGGTGGTGAACTACATTTGTATCCACAGCAGCCCTGGGGCACACTACAACTCCTCTGACCACCATCGAACATTCATACACCAGTGTGAGTGTGAGTGTGAGTGAGACTGGAGGCAAGGAGGGTGAAGTGTCTTGTCCAAGGACACAACAGTCTGACTAGGACAGAGTGGGCTTCAAACCATCAACCCTTCAATCATCAATCAAGAGTGGGTAGATCCAATTGATGACCCACTGTATGTATACATGTATGTATGTGTGTGTCAGATATTTTTAATAAATGTCATATTCTTTTTCTTTTGGAGGAAGGATTTTCATTCGAAAAATTGATCCAGTCAGAAGGGCTGGGATTTTAGAAGTGTTAATTTCCACCCACTCCTTTTGAACATGCTTGGATTGTGTTTTACTCTGTTTTCTTTTTCTTCATTTAATGTTCAAATAAGTCAAATTAAGAAAAAAAATTAGAAAGAAAACAGGAGCAGGACCAGTGGAAGGAACCCAGACATTCACAGCACTGACACTATTATGAAAGGTGATATACAGTGAATAAAAAAGAGATTAGACATACTGAGAAAAAGACAGATGGGATGACAGAAGCCAAAAAGGACATTTTCGAGGGAACACAGAGCTCAGATAGCAGCTCGATGTATCCTCAGGCTTTCTCTCGGAAGATTAAATTAATCAATTTCTACAACGGAGATGAATTTGGGACATTTGAATAAGAGGTACAAGGGTGTGGGACTTATCCTCTTAAACACAAAGTCACTATAAGGGTTTTTTGTGCACTTTAGATTTTTTTAAATTTTTTTTGCTTCTGCATTATTAGAGAACACAAATAGAAGCTGTGAAAAAGAAAGTTTTTTCCACTTTCTACCTGGGCACTGAACCATGACCAACCAAACTAACACACAACACTAGAAAAGGCATCACACAAATCTATTCAGACCTTTTACTAAACAAGAGTGGCAGCTGTCACAGGAATAGTTTTGATGTGAACTTCTCACAGGCATGTATTTTGCATTTTCATGTGGTTTATTCATCATGCTCCCAGCGTGTAAAGGCCTAAGGCGCTTAAGACTGCATTTCTTTTACACTCCTGATATTTGACCTAAAAGTAAAGGATTTATTTCATTGTCACAATGTTTTTCTTCTCATTTAGTTGTTTTTTTTGTTCATAGTTTAGCCAGAGCTTGACTGTGGCCAGATAATTAATCTGTAATGGAGATTATTCACCATCTATTAACACTTAACTCAGGGGTCTCAAACATGTGACCCAGGGAACAAATGCGGCTCGCCAATGGTTCCAATGCGGCCCGTGGGATGAAGGGTTCAAGGAGATTTTATTGTCAGTCTAGCACATTAAACATACGATGTAAAAAAGTATATACAATAAATAGAAGTACAGTATAACACCATGATGAGGTAGTGACAGCGTGCAGTGTTCAGGTTGTGCAAACAACTGCATTGTGCAAGTATTGCAGTGCAGGTTTTATTGTTCTGTGCATCTGTGGTAGGGTACAAGTAGAGATGAGGGGTGGGGATGGTAGTGGCTACAGGGGTTCAACAGTGTCACAGCTTCTGGGAAGAAGCTGTTCCTCAGTCTGGTAGTCCTGCTCTTCATGCTCTGCAGCCTCCTGCCTGAGGAGAGAAGGGCAAACAGGGTGAGTGGGGCCCTTCATGATGCAAGAGGCTCTTTTCCTGCATCTGGAGGTGTACATGTCCATGGTGGTGGATAGGCTGCATCTTACAGTTCTCTGTGCAGCTTTAACCACCCTCTGCAAATCGTTGTTCTCTGCCACAGAACAGTTTCCATGTCACACGGTGATGCAGGAGCACATGACCCTTACAACCCTACATCCGTAGATGCAGGTCAGGACTGAGCTCCCCAGTCCAGCACGCCTCAGGCTGTGGTGTGTCTTCCTCACCAGATAGGAAGCTGTAGACCACATCCACCACTGTCCCTCTAATATGCAAGGGAGGGGGGAGGTGTCTGCCCCTTCTTAAGTCCACTATCATCATAGACATATGTACGGCTCATAGGCTTTCGACAGGCATCCCACAGCACTGCCATCTTGATTCGGAGGTGCATAGACATCTATGAAAGAAAGAGGTACCGATGAATCTCAAAGTGGAAACATTTGCTGGAATTTTAAACTGATTGACAAATCGTTTGATTGTTTAGAAAGATCACACGTCTAGCTACTATACACTGGGCTATGATATTTTTACAATGCTGGTTTTGCCACTCAACACTTAAGTTAGACACTCTCCCTCTGACTGCAGCGTAGTTATTTAAACAGCAGAAGAGCTTCACCAAAGATACCAGACATTGTTCAGCCGATGGATGCTCTAATGTTCAGCCTAAGGCTGCTCCAATGAGCACTGTAAGGACATTGGAGTTTGTGGGATTACTTTTCACAGGTAAAATGTACGTAAGGAATAATATACTGTTAGCAGGTTGTCATAGTAAGAGTTAAATAAATGCCGACAAGATGAATAGAACCCCATCAGCTTCATGTCTACCTCTATGATCTAAGCAGTTCTTCATCATCCTGTGTATTACAGCTGTTTACCAGTAACCAAACTGTCCATCTGAGAGAGGGAGTCAAACCATCTGTCTTTAACTTCCCATCTCATTTACAAAAGGTATATGTGTGACCTGAATAAATAATTCATACACTTCTATGATTTACATCTTGATAAGCAATTGAAAGCTTCTTTATGCCATACTTTTTAAACTTTTCTTTTCTGTCTGCATGTTTAGTACAGTACACTTTCTGATGCAAAAAACTTCCTTAAATATTGTTTACATTTTAGCAAGTACTATCAAGGAAAACAAATGTAAAGCTGTAAATACAAAGTCAATAAAAACCTGAGCACATCCGAACATTTTCTTTTATACTTATATCTATCTCTCTGTCTATCTATCTATCTATCTAGAATGTCTGGCATTTGTTACAAACCCTGTCAATATTGCTTGAGAATTGAGCGATTTATGACAACTTAAATTGTATCAGCACATCATTTCTCTATGGAAATAATGAACTGTGAGAGTGAATGGCTCTGATCCCAGATAGTCTCCCTGCAGGCCCGTCGTCCAGTGAACGACCACAGTCAATCAGGTGTCTATGTATATATGTCTATGCGATCATCCCCTTGGTCTTCTTCATATTGATGCAGAGGTTGTGTTCTCTGCACCAACCCTCCAAGTGCTCCACTTTCTGCCTGTAATCAGACTCATCGTTGTTAGCGATTCGTCCAACCACAGCTGTGTCATCTGCGAATTTCACGATTAGATAGCTCGGATGTCTTATTGGGCAGTCGTGTGTGAGCAGAGTGAACAGAAGGGGGCTCAGCACACAACCCTGCGGCCTATCTGTTAGAAAGTCCAGGACCCAGTTGCAGAGGGTAGAGTTATGGTCAGTTTCTGAACCAGAGTCTGTGGTCTGATGGTGTCCACAAACAGCAGGCGAACAGCAGAGTCCTTATTGTCTAAGAGGGTGAGGGTTGTGTGGACCACAGAAGAAATTGCATCCTCAATGGATTAATTCTTCCTGTATGCGTACACAGTGATGTCGATGCAGTCTTTGATGTGGGGCATTACCTGTCTCTTGAAGCACTTCATGTCTATTGGAGTGAGGGCTATCAGCCGATAGTCATTCAGGCGTGTCACTGTGGAAGTTTTGGGGATGGGGATGATTGTGGCGGTCTTCAGGCAAGTAGGGGCCATTGCCTGTTAGAGGAAGGTGTTAAAGATGTCTGTCAGGACATCCATCAGCTGGTGTGAACAGCTCCTCAGCAGCCACCTGGGGATGTTATTGAGGCTCATAGCTTTGTGTGGATTAATCCTCTGGAGGACCCTGAGGGGCTCTCCTCCTGGTGGTGGAGTGAGTCGGGTGCTGGCGGAGGTGTTTGGGTCATCAAAACAGGTGTAGAAAGCATTGAGAGAGTTGGGCAGAGAGGGGTCCCAGGGGCGCTGTGCATCTATAGTCCTGTAGTCTGAGATGCACTTTATGCCCCTCCACATACTCTGAGGGTCTTTAGAAGTAAAGTGTCCCTTGATCCTCCGGACATATGTGGCCTTGGCGCTCTACTCCTGTTGTCAGCCATCTCCTTGCAGCTCTGATTGCCAGTCTGTCATCTGACCTGAATGCAGAATCCCTGCCTTTCAGCAGACCTGACCTCTGCATTCAACCAGGGTTTCTAGTTTGGGTAGACTGTTATAGTCCTGGTGGTGGTGATGTCCTTTGCACACTTACTGATGTAGTCGATGACAGCCAACGTATATTCCTCTAGGTCTACCTCTCCCTCAGAGGCAGCTGCTTCCCTGAAGATTTACCAGTCTGTGTGCTTGCAGTGTTGAGGCTGCATCACATGGTGCCAGTCCTCTGGGTTGATGTGTGATCCAGCATGATGGAGATGTGGTCGAAGAGGCCCAGGTGGGGGTTGGGGATGGCTCTGTATGCATATTTTTTGTTGATGTACGCACGATCCAGCGTGTTATCTCTCCGTGTTGGTATGGTGACATGCTGGTAGAACTTAGGCAGAGTTTCTGTGAGGTTTATGTGGTTAAAATCCCCCCAACCACGTAAAATGTCTCTGGGTGCTTGTGCTGGAGCAAGCTGATGATGTCATGAAGCGCTTCGTTAGCCTTAGCACCGGGTGGGATGTAAAAAATCATAGCAAGCATGGCCGTAAACTCATGAGGCAAATAGTGTAGTTGGGACTTTACAGTCATATACTTTATTGCCTCGTAGCAGTGGCTTTTCACCAAAACACAGTTCATACACTAACCTTTGTTCACGTAGGCACATAATCTGCCACCGCAAGTTTTCCCCAACTGCTGGTTACGGTCTGCTTGGAAGAGAAATCAGCCGTCGATCTGGAAAGCTGAGTCTGGCATGTTGTTGTTCAGCCAGGTTTCCATAAGACAAAGCCAGAGGATAATAATCTATTAAATGGCTCCATATGTTCTTAGTTTTTTTCTTTGTCTATAAATGGTGACAGCTTAAATTTTTTACCTCTGCTAAGGAGGTTTGTGTGTTTGTCACTGTTTATCTGTCGGACTCTGTACAACATAACTCAAAAAGTGATGGACGGATTTCCATGAAACTTTCAGGATACATTGGGAATGACACAAGGACCAATCGATCACATTTTGGTGAAGATCTGGAAGGGATCCTGAATTCTGGGTCACTTTTGAAATTACTATTAACTGTAATGTAAAATGTAAAGTATACAAAATGAAACACCGGCAAAACATTACCACCTCAGCAGACCTCTCTTCATTGGGAGGGGGGGATCTGCCTTGGCTGAGGTCTGTGCTCAAAGAGTGCTTTTCTAGTTGTCATTTCTTTACTGAAAAAAAACTATATTAATTTTGAAAACATTTATATTTACAAACTATCCCGTAACAATAAAAAGTGAATAACTTGAACAACAGAAAAAACAAAATTTCGACACAATTTGAACCATTTTCTGCTTCTGTTACTAAGAGTTTAGTGTCTTTGTAGAACTGATCCATAATAAAACACACAGAGGCAGGCAACTGAGGCAGAATATTGTTAAAATTAAATGTGTTTGGATAATTTAGAAAAGTATTTTCACAATGTAATGAAAATACAATGACAAAAATGTGTAGTTGTCATTATTTAGAGGTGATTATGTTTTCATTTTACTGGTCCGACCCATTGGAGATCAAATCAGACTGAATGTGGAAAATGAAGAATATGAGTTTGTGACCCCAGGTCTAACTGCTTTTTTTGTTAGTTTTATTCCGGTCAGTGTCATTCTCATTCTAGATATAAATTACATGAACCCTCTGAGTCCAGTTTGGGTTTCACTGTCTTGTCTTGTGTTGTTTCGGTGTTCTTTTGTGGTGTACTGCCCTATTTAGTTTAATAGCTGTTCATTCTGAGTTAATTATTGTGTGTTCTAGCATTTTCCTCCAGTTGTCTCCCTCTATGTTTAGTCTCTTTTAAAAGGATGGGCTTTATTTTTCTCTCTCTGTGCTGCAGCAGGGATTTTTTTTGCCCTGCAGAAACACTTTACAAATAAAATGTTATGGTATCGATATCAGCCTTGTTCACAACCATCAGCGAATGAGATGGCGTTCACAGATGGCGGTGGCTGATGTTCATCTGGTATGTTACATTAATGCAGGGCTTCTTCATTTTGCACATTCAGCCTGATTTGATCTCCAATGGGTCAGACCAGTAAAATGAAACTATAATAACCTATAAATAATGACAACTACACATTTTTGTCCTTTTTTAAGTGCAAAAAAGAATTCTGAAAATATGTTTATAAATTATCCAAATGGGAAAAAAAGGAAAATAAGGGCAATTTTAATAATATTCTGCCTCAGTTTATGATTAGTCCATATGCTTTATGAAGGATGAGTTCTACAAAGACACTAAACTCAGAGAAGCAGAAAATAGTTCAAATTGTGTCTAATTTTCTTTAGAAATTTCAAGTTGTTCACTTTTGTTCAGGTTATTCCCATTTTATTATTACAGGATAGTTGGTAAATGTCAATATTTTCATAATTTAATGTCATTTTTTGCAGTAATCCAATGACAAAAGTTTGAAGTTGTCATCATTTATAGGCAAAGAAAAAACTGAGAAGAAAATATGGAGTCATTTAATAGGTTATTATGCTCTTCATCCCATGGGCTGCATTGGACATGTTGGCGGGCTGCATTTGGCCCCGGGCCACGTGTTTGAAACCAATGCATTAAATGTTCTTTCATGAATTTAATTATTGGATTTGTAGAAATTTAAATAAACTACTGGAAAAAGAAACACTTTAATTATTTTTCATTTTTACATGAGAAATGTCTTTCCTCTTCTGGTTCAAATGTGGAATAAGACGACAACAAAAACAAAATCTCATTGTTACTTTAAACGTCAACAGCAGCAGCCAAGAATGACTTTAGGAAGCGTACCTACATACAAACATCACCATTGAGCAGCTATAGCAATGGAACCAAGATAATAATAGAGCATGTTTATGTGAGTGCATCTGTCAGTAGAACAAACTCGTAGCCCGTCGGTCGGTGCAGTTTTGACTCAGTGTGGTATCAGCTCAGACTGTTCCATGCTTAGAAAGAGTGCTAACACACTGGCCAACAGGTAGGCACAGGGCTATTTCATTATGAAGCTCCCAGCTGTGAACGTGTGAAAGTATATAAATGTGCTACTCATTCAAATTTCACTTCAGAAGTAATAATACTGATGATTTTTTAAAAGCGTAAGATCAAACCCACTCTCATTTGCACCAGCTGTGTGGTACATGAGGGTACTGATGGATTTTTCACTTATCCCTGCCAGGAAACTAATGAAATATGTGATGTCTTACAAATGCTTCCATAATGTGAGACATCAGCTTTTTTCAGCATTTCCCAGGTGTCAGTAAGTGCTTTTTGGGCCTATGGGAGCCATCCCCAGCTCTCATTAGAAACCTTGTTGTGACCCCGTCTTAAACATGTCATTTCCATGCGTCTCTGTGGAACCATGCATTACTTAAAGGACTCATTGATTGTCAGTACAATCGCTAGGCCTCTGACAGTCAGTTTGGCTGATGAATCCAGATGGCCGTAGACATCCGCCAACTCCAGCGGCGTCCTACAGTTCAATTCCCTCCACATCACACACCAGTCAATAGCAGCTTCCATCGATAGGACAAGGAGGAGATAGGAAGGGCTTTTCATCACCTGAACCACCCGCTAGTTCTCACAGCTGTCAGATACACTCATGACAGGATCAAAATGAAGAAGAAAAAAACAACCAAAAATAAAGACAAACAAGTGTTGCCATGCGCAACAATCCCCCACCACCACCAACCCCCCACACACATTTCACCACATTTGAACTTGTACTCAAGTTCTATTGTAAATGAAGTAATTTTGTATATTTTTAGATGTGTACTTTTACTCTGAGTAGAATTTAAACAAAGTAAAGATAATTTTATTCAACTATATTTTTTCAGTAGTTTTTCCACCTCTGACAATTTCCCCGAAACACTGTTCTTACAGCGATGTGAAAATAATAACTTAGTTTTATATAGTGCCTTTCATGGAACCCAAGGTGAATGATGATGAAACTGAACCAGAGGCAGTATTTTGGTGGGATAGGGCAGGGGTGTCAAACTGAAATTCACAGTGGGGCAAAATTTTAGTCTGAGATGAAATCAAGGGCCAAACTTTGTCTTTTTTTTATTATTATTTTACAAAACAGCTAAAATTTTGCATGCACTCGTTTACTAGTCAAAGGCAAATTTCACAAGCACTTATATTATTTTAAATGAGGTCAGCATTGGTGACAAGTCTATTATTATTATTAGGGACCGAGCACGCAGGGTCGAGTCCCTATGCATTTGCACACTATGTGTGCAACGCATAGGGACTCGGCCCGCAGGGCCGAGTCCCTATTGTTTTTCGTTCGTTTTTTATTAGGGACCGAGCACGCAGGGTCGAGTCCCTATGCATTTGCACACTATGTGTGCAACGCATAGGGACTCGGCCCGCAGGGCCGAGTCCCTATTGTATTTCGTTCGTTTTTTATTAGGGACCGAGCACGCAGGGTCGAGTCCCTATGCATTTGCACACTATGTGTGCAACGCATAGGGACTCGGCCCGCAGGGCCGAGTCCCTATTGTAATTCGTTCGTTTTTTATTATTATTATTATTAGGGACCGAGCACGCAGGGTCGAGTCCCTATGCATTTGCACACTATGTGTGCAACGCATAGGGACTCGGCCCGCAGGGCCGAGTCCCTATTGTAATTCGTTCGTTTTTAGGGACCGAGCACGTAGGGTCGAGTCCCTATGCATTTGCACACTATGTGTGCAACGCATAGGGACTCGGCCCGCAGGGCCGAGTCCCTATTGTAATTCGTTCGTTTTTATATTATTATTATTTTCCGCCGAATCAAACTGGATTTTGACCCCCTAAACGTGCACGAAAACTCAGCTATCTCGGCACGCATCTCAAGTCTGGTGAAAAATTTGATAAAGTGAAAAAAAATTCTCCCGACATCCCATAATTTTCGAACTAGCAACCAAAAAAGAGAAAAAATTGGAACGTTAATAACTTTTCAGAGGTTCGCCTTAAAGACACGAAACAAAAAGCAAAAGTTGCGGCCGACATTGCTTTAGGCAAAAAATACATTTAGAGCTAGTAGATCGCGACCGAAGGTCGCGATCTACTAGCGTGAATGGAAACGCTCCAAAATTATCTCCTCATAGGGCGTTTGTCGCAGAGACCTAAAAATGGTACCAAATTAAAGAGGAACAGGTGAATCCAAAAAGTTATATATAACTTTTTAAAAACTCGTGTAGTTTTTGCGTTCCGCGCCCTGAAGTTTGCGATCGCCGACACTCAAAATTAAAATTTGACTTTCTCCCAACATGTGATATATCGTGACGATCAGGACACTGAACCGGTGTGAACTAGCGCAAAACATTTTGAATTTGATGTACGGTTTGGGAGATATCGCAATAGATATTTGCGTTTTTTTGACATTTTTGGGCAAAAACGCCTTTTCGGCTCTACGCCTCTTTAGACTGGCAGATGACCCCCTTAACATGCTCGCAAATAAATGAAATTTGGCAGGCCCGTCAGGGCCTGCCAAATTTCATTATATATGAAGAAAAAATGTGATTCCATCCCATAATATTAATTTTATTGAGAAAAGAACGCATGGAAAATTCCGGAAAAATCACTAAAATGGCCCAAACAAGCCTTAGGAATGTCGCAGAAAGATGAGATGCACGCTGGCGCGTGCGTCTCATCCAGCCCGACATTTCATACGCTGATACCACCCACCTATCTTGGACAGGAAGTTCACAATCTGCCTTTCAAAGTAAAAGCTTCCAAATCTAAAACCTGAACCGCTTGGCCTAGAGACATGAAACCAACGCCAAAGGTTTCCTTGTAACCGTCCGAGAAATTCATACGCTGGTACTTATGGTCTATCTCCTACAGAAAGTTCGCAGTCTGGACTTGTTTGGAAATCGTAAAAAATTAACTACTCAGAAGCTGTTTGGCACAGAGATGTAAAAACAGTACCAATGGATAGAGCTAACTGAGAAATATAAAAGTTGTAAAAATCATTTTTGTATCTCTTGTAGTTTTTTTTTCTCAGGCCCAGTTAGTTGCGATAGCCGAAAATTTAAAAATAAAATTAAATATTCCCCAACATGTGACATATTGTGAGAATCAGTGACATGAGCAGAAGTCGCCACACTAAGAATTTTTGAAATCAGATGTACGGTTTGGGAGATTGGGCAATTTTAGTTTCCTTTCCTGACTTCCAGGTTTTCCCCCAAAATCACAGAGAAGTGCTAGGTGGCGGAAATAGCCACGCCCCCTGCAACTCCTTATTTGGAACAATGTTCTGTGAAGGTGCAGGAGAGGAGAAGCTTTGACTGAAACTTTGATGAAAATGGCAAAATATGAGAAACCATAAACAGCAAGTGAATGAAACTTTCCAGAAATGTAGTCATACTACCTAGGAACAATATAAACCAGGTTTGGAAGATCCAGCTAATTTAAAATTTAAATGAGACTCAGTAGTTTAAGAGGATGTCTGGTCTCAGCCTTCATTCACTCCCATGTTAATTTGGATCAAAGAAAATCTTATGTTCGCCTAATTTTAGTGTTTTTAAAACTGCCCAATCTCGGCCATTTTTGACCCTACAGGGGAAATGAATACATCTACGTGTTCCTCAAAGCCTCCTGCCACTCACAATCATTTTAGTTTTGAGCTAGCATTTACGGTTCTCTCACAAATGGCAGTAGTTCGGAGGTAAGATTAGGCTTGAAAGCCAGGGTCCAGGGGGACAGGCTCTTTTAGCAGCTTGCGTTCGTGTAGGAGGAAAAAGGTGGGGGCCGTTACCAGGGCAACGGAGCAGCTTTCATTAACAGGTGCAGACAATGAAGAGAAGTTGAACAGACTGTGGGAGGAGCTTTAACATGATTGACAGGCAAATTCTCTCCTACAGACACAGGGCACATACACAAACCTATATACACACATATACATGGAATGACCTACACACATGGCATATACACAGTGTATGGCATGTACACAGAGTATGTGTATGTTTATATACACAGTGTGTGACATATACTTTGCTCCTTTTTGCCCTCTCTCACTCTTCTTTGTCTGCCCAGCAACAGCACACCCTCTAATACTGACAGCTGATTGGCTAATATGCTCCAACTCCTGTACACCTATACATGTGACATACACTTTGCTCCCATTTCTTTCTCTCTCTGACTTTCTGCCTGGATACAGCCACACCCTCTAATGCTGAAAGCTGATTGGCTAATACGATCCCACTGCTCTACACCTACATGCGGTGCTCCGGCCACGCCCCCTTCCCTTATATGGAAAGGCTTACAGCTGTGTGTAACAGCAACAAAATTAACATGAACAAAGTAAGATGTAAATAGAAGAAAATTGAAGAATACCACTAAAATAAATGTAGAAGAAAAAAGCAATATAACAACTGGGGGGAGAAATTAAAATGATGTAAATATTAAATAAAAAACAGTGTCATATTTAAATAAACCACCCATTAATGATATTTCAGTGATTAAAGGATTAAAACAAATTGTATTAATTTTATCTAGTGTGTTTTGTTGAACAGACATATAGTTGGTCCTCATGCTCAGCTGATGTAATAGTGTGGTTGGCGTGTGTGGGTTCAGTGAACAGACTGGTCCATATCCTTCCATTTGTCACATGTGTAGATGATCTGTAGAGCAGTAGCTGTAGAGGACCTTCTTCACTACCTGATGAACTGATGACACCTTACATGATGCTCACACAATCAACCTTTGGAACAATTGTGGAATATTACATTTACATCCTCCGCATTGTTTGAATGTGTAGAATAAAACATATGTCCAAAATAAATCCTAATAAGTATAATTTCTCCTGACCATGAAGTTACTCTGATACAGACATCTAAAATGATGCTTTAACACCCTGTGTTTCATAATCAAATACTATAATGATTTTACATGGCATTAATTATAACCAACAGTAGACATATGTGTATTAAATATATCAATTAAACTTATGCAGCCAAACACTTAATTAAGTCTTAATTATATACTGCATTAAACTAAAACAAACACTTCACTCCATTACTTATTCGGATTCTCACTGTAGTGCCATGTTTTAAAAGTAAGATTAAAACTAATAGTTTTATATTTTTTTTATATAATGTACTCATTAAGAAAAATGTGTTAAGTGTTCAATATTTGCAGTTTCCTTAAATACTTTTTGTCTTATTTGTTCCCAAAACTTTCAATAATTGTATTTTTTCCTGATCGTCCCTTTGTTAAGGATTATAAATGACATTTTAAAGTACTTGCTTAGGCCTAAAATCTGTGTTATTATTTTATAGCTCATATCTATTAAACTTATAATTCTAAAGATATTATATAATTATATTTAAACAGCTATAGAATTAGCAGTATTACTGCTCAGTACACTCTCTCTCTTACTAGACCAGACCCACCTTATAAACATTCATTGTACTGAAATAACATTATGTTGGACAGTAAACAAGGGTCTTTGATTACTACACAAACTACAGTAACCATATCAAAATATCACAAACACCACTTCATAGAGTTAATAAGGATTTATCTAAAATAAATAGTCATATCTATCATATTCCCCATATACATAGTTCTATTCCTTAAAAAAAAACTTTTAAATGACAAAACATCTTTACTAATTTTACATTTAATTTAAACAATATAAAGTTAAAATGACATTTAACATTATACTAAATAATAAATATCTTTGCTGCATAGTACATTAGTAAAAGTTATAAAAAATTCCAACCTTCATATACATCTGATGTTCTGAATTCAAATGAGTTAATAGAGTTAAATTTAAATTAACTGCTGTAAAATACAGACAAATATAAACACTTTACTGTAAACAAATGACACACATCACTTTTCAGTTAATGAGGATTTATTAGTAATTAACTTCTCTGTGGTCAAAACTTCATGATGTAGATTCTCTGTTTGATCCAGGAACAAACCTCAGAGAGAAAAACACAGTTAGTTGTGAACATGGAAGAAGAACAATTATATATCATGTGTTGTTTTGTTGTGTTCAGCACCTCTGGTTCACACACACTGAGTAGTGTGTGACCTTTAGGTAACCACAACACATTTATTCTGAGTTCATCAACAGTACATCCATCTGATATCAGACAGTGAACTGTTAATGAACCTTAACCTGAGAAGAAAAACATTAAAACAAGCAAACAATACTAACTTATTTTTTTAATGTGCCTCACAGAATTATCACTATAAGTGTTGTAATAATAACTTGTAGAACATTAACTTAACAATTAACTAACTTGAAAAGAAAAACATGAATACAAGCAAACAATACATACAAACTTTTTGGTGTGTTTTTATATAACCTGTAGAAAGTGAACTGTTAATATATAAAGTTAATATTTTTAATATACCTCTCAGCATCGCCACTAGAAGTGACTTTATTTCACCTCATCATTGAGATATTTCATCATCATTGAGGCATGTAAAAAAAAAATCTACACTTTAACCTGAAAAGAAAAACATTAATACAAGAAACACAATTCATACAAACTTTTTTGTTGTTTTTTTGTTTGAATAGTTACACTCAACAGTTGAACTTAAAGTGAATTGTTAACAATTAACTTTCACCTGAAAAGAAAAGACATTAATACAAGAAACACAATAAGTATAAACTTTTTTTGTTGTTGTTTTGTTTTTTTACAGTTAAATTCACTTCCAGTGAACTGTTAACAATTAACTTTAACCTGAAAAGGGAAAAAAAACATGCATACATAAACATTTTTTGGTTGTTTTTCGGTTTTTTATATAACCTGTACAAAGTGAACTATTCATGAAAATCATATATATACAAGTAAACAATAAATGTTTTTTATATGCCTCTCAGAATTGTCACTATAAGTGACTATTTCATCTCATCGTTGAGATTTTATGTCATCATCATTGAGGCTTTAAAAAAAATTCTAAATTTTCTACAGGTTAACAATTAACTATAACCTGAAAAGAAAAATATTAATACAAACAAACTATACAAACTTTTTTGGCTGTTTTTGTGTTTTGTTTTGTTTTTGGGGGTGTGTTTTTTTTTTTTTTTTTTTTCAACAGTTAAACTGAACAGTTGAAGTTAAACGGAACTGTTAACAATCAACTTTAACCTGAAAAGGAAAAACATTTACACAATACAAACAAGTACATTTTTTTTTTTACGGAAAGAGAACAGTGAAACTTAACAGTTAAAGCTCAGACCAACCGCTCACATGTGATAGAAACAACAACTACCTACAGCAGTGACACATGATAAATAAACTAATAAAATATATTAAACAACATTAAACCTATGTCCTTTACATTATTTACAATATTAACACAACAACAATATAAATAACACTCAATAAATATACTAACCCAACACACAATAATAAACTACATCACCTAACAGGACAGATTTACACATATAAACACATAAAAAAACTAACAAATAACCACACCTACTGTAAACAACCTAACAAACCACATCTAAATGACACTCATTTACATTATTGCACATTTGCCACAAATAAATACCCATAAATACCCTCTATAAATAACTGTAAATAATAAATATACTGTCCAAACACACACAAACACACAAAAACTACACAACCTGATTGGACAGATTTATAAGTTAAAAATACAAACAAATATTTACATGTTAAAAGTCAGTTTCCTCTTATAAACCTATTTATAAAAACAACTTTAACAACAACCATCATCTACTGTACACTGGACTCATCATCTAAAACAGCCTCTACATCAAAATCCTGTCCAAACAACACATCCAGATCTTCTACTAAACTATCATCTTTAACACGTAAACCACACCAGATGGCTTCGTGGTCACTAAAGTAAGTGGACATCACTGAACAATCCACATCATACTGTGTTGTTTTGACATAAACATGGTCGATCAGTGTTCCTTTCTCTGTGGTCTCTTGTGTTACGTGTTGATTATATCCTTTTTCACCCATAAATTTACAAATTGATGGTCTTTTCAAAATGTCTTCATTAAAATCTCCCATTATAACTATTGTGTTACTGATTGGATTTAACCAATCCAGTAACTTCCCCAGATATTGTTTAAATAATAACATTGGATAACATGGTGGACGATAAATGACTGCCATCAGGATGTTAAATTTGGTACACAGGCACACCAAACACTCCAGATTTAAATCAGGTACCTGCAGAATCTGACATTCCAAATCAGCTAATGTGTATAAACCTACTCCACCATGTTCTAAATCTCTAATCTCAGATAATTTAATGTTTTTATTGTTGTAACACAAGGACCGAGGACGACTATGGAACACGTAACCGTCAATGTCAACACAGTCGGAGGTGGACTGAACCTTGAGCCACGTTTCTGTCACAGCAATACAGTTAAGCTGCAAATGCTGTGTGCAAGACACCAAATGACACAGGTGGCGACTTAAATTTTGAACGTTCATTAAATACACAGTGAAAGTGTGTGTATTTAATGAAGGCTGGTCAATCAGAAATTGAGGCATGCTATCCAAAGCCTCCTTTATGGCGTCATTGCAGTAAATGGCCGCCTCTTTAAAATCCCTAATGATGAGTCCAGACAAAGTCTTAACACGACTGAGTGCCACATACGCCTGCCCGGCTGCAAACACCTTCTTCAACGACACTACAGCCTCGTCTACAGTTAACCCCTGTACCTTATGTACAGTACACGCCCACGCTAGCTTCAGAGGAAACTGACGACGCAGACCGCCCCGTGGCGTAGCAGACTCCTGTACGGGGTCAATAGCAGTAGAAGCGGGACATTCTACTGCAGCATGGGAACGTTTTTTCCTCCTCTCAGAGCCAATTTTTACGTCATCAAATTTGACATAAACTGTGAGGGGAAAGTGTTTGTCTTCACCAAACTCAATATGAGTAACTGTTCCACATGCCCCATTGACCAGACCGTCTACAACATCTATGTTTTTGCAAAGCATGACACGTGCGTTCTGACCCAAACACAAACTCGCAGCTAAACACGTGTACAATGCTTTGGGGTGATGCCCTACCATCAGTTCCAATTTGCCCGTTTGCCGACTGTTCATATAATCCTGAGCCTCAATAGTCACATAATCTTCACCAGTTGAAAACAACCGTTGAAGATTATGGTCACTGGTTTGCATATTAGTAGGAAAAATATGCAGACCAAGGCTCTCTTCCCCCGTCTCACGGGACTTTAAAATATCAACGTCGCTTTTCAATAAGGGGGATTTCTTCGACCGCACTCGTAACCTATTCAGCAGCTCAGCAAAAACACAATCCTTCTGCCTAACAACTGTAGTTAGCTCCACCCTACTAAAATGACACCACAGGTCTACACCTACTGGTGAATTGTACAGAGCCCTACCCCTAACGGGTGGTAACTGATAAAAGTCCCCCACAGCTATCACACTAACTTTACCAAACGGGGAATAGTCTCCTAACTGTTTGACCTGCCTCAACCGACCATGCACATAAGCAAACAAATTGTGATCCACCATGCTGATTTCATCTATAATTAGAATTTGGAGGTGACTCAACTGAGCTCTTAAAGAGTTTAGCTTATCTTCACCCAAAGGAATGTAAGGTAAGCTAACCTGTTTGCCAATACTAAATGTGTGATGAATTGTGACTGCATCTAAATTATATGCAGCGATGCCCGTAGGAGCAGTTAACAAAATACAAACAGCATCTGGTCGATCACAAAGTGTTGACAACAATCTACCTGCCTCATACTGGATAGCTCTAATTAAATGACTTTTCCCCGTCCCAGCGCCACCTGTCACAAAAACATGCAAAGGTTCTGGGTTTTTACCCATCACCTTATCTAAACACCACTTCCTAATCCTGTCAAAAACAGCCTTCTGCGTTTCATTCAAAGAATGAATCAAGGCTAAACCCTCACTTCTAGGTAAAATAGTGGTGTTCTTATTAAACTGTGCTATCTGTCTACCACCAACAAACAAATCGGGGACATTTTCCTCAGACTCTACTAACTGTTCATCCTGATTCTCTGCCTGTCGCTGCTGCTGTCGATCCTCTAAACACTCTAACCTTTCCACTTCCTGCTCAGGACACAACTCTCCCCACACATCCTCATCAACACCACCCATTTTAGCTGCTATGTCCTGAGCTACTTCTAAATCAGGACAGTCCACTTCAAACTTGGCCCTATTCTCATCGACGACGTCCTGCACCAAACGCACGGAGCCGTCACCCAATGTAACCTCCCCTTCCTCATAGAACTGTTTGAAGAACTGAAAGCCTTCAGGCTTAAGTTCTGAATCAGTTCTATAAGGAAGGAACAACTGCAACAAACTCTGAAAGTGGGCTTCCTCCTGTTTGTCTAAGTCAAAACGCATGTAACGCACCACCGCAAACTGAGATCGTGTTCTCCTCAAGATGGATCCCAAACCGCCTTTTAATTCAATCTGGTTTGGAGATTTTTCATTCTTGGTGAGAACACGATACTCAGATGCAAACGTCGCAATACACATGTCCTCAAAGACACCAGTGTCAGGCCTGTTCTTATACCTGTCTACAATGCTAGTCATCCACATATCATCTGACCCTAAAGCATTAGAGGCTGCCCTTTGCAACAAAACAGTGAGGGGTAAACTCATCCGAATAATGTTGTTCCCTGTTGGAACAAACACAACCTTCCTAGAACACTCCTTCAAATGCATGTTCGTTAGCCTATACACTGCCTCCTGAGCGCAGACATCTCTATTGTGTAAATAAACACTCCCGAGCTTCTTCATAGCATCTTTAGCAGAGAGGTTTCCTTGTTTTGATGCTTCTCTTTTGGCGTTGCTCAATAATAGACCAATTTCTCTCTCTGCCTTCGTAATATACGAAACGATGTATATGATGACTGCGTAGGCGTCAGTGACAAAGCTAATGTCCATGTTAGCGTTCCAGCACTTCAACAACTTCTTATTATATTGATTAACCCACGTCTCATTTACCCCTCTCTTATAAACCACCTTATTTTTCTTTTCTAACCGCCGATAAGCCGCCTCAAAGACATTCTGATTAATGCCCACACTGGCAAACACCTCCTCTACACTACCAAAGGGCTCCTCCCTCTCCATAGCCTTTTTAACTTTATTTAAAATCATCTGAGCTAGCTCCTTAGGAAACTTCTCCTCTAAACACGTACAGGGTGGCATGTTTGTTGGGTCATAAGGTACCCCTGCCTCCTTTGCTTTCTGTGGACAACGGCACTCCTTCTTTTTGCAGATAAATGTGCGTGCAGAAACCGGTTTGGGAAAATTAAAACGACATTGCGTTTTATTTTTTCTGCACGACTTTGAATGTCGTTTCGAATGGGTCTGAACAGATGACACAATTTCCAATAGCGTGTCATCGTCTGAGGGTAGCTCACATGTGATGTATGTGTCAATAAAGTCTGCAACTTCTTTATCTGTATTTTTGTAAATTTGGGGAGCTCCCTCGATCCAGAAAAGGGCGTGAACATGTGGACTGCCTCTTTGCTGGAACTCGATTCTATAAAAAAAATCTACAATCTTTCCAATTGGTTGTGAAGGAGACATGAGAACCTCTCTCAGAAAACAATGCCATCTGTAATCAAACATACGCGCAGCTGTGACAGGGTTACGACGCAACAACTCACACCTATCAGCCCACTCCAAATCCTCTACCGTCTGCCTTCTGCCTTCCTGTCTCAGGATGCTAGCAAGGAGATTCTGCCAGCGCAGATCTGCAGACGAAAACGACGCAAAAAATGTTGGGATCCCCAACTGTCTCACACAGGCAATTAGGTCCTTCTGCACCGACGACCAGAAAGCTGGCGTCCCACGTATCGGCCGAAGGAACCTAAACCCATCATCGTACTCCAAAAACTGCTTCAAAGACTTCTCATCTTGAAGCTCAATCCTCTGAGACCTCTGACCTCCTTTACCTTTACGCAGAGCAACAGAAACACTATTAACAACCTGATCCATTTCCGACATATATTGACTAAAAAAAATGTACTCAACGTTATGTGCAAAACGGCCGTCAGCATGCATGATCCTATTATTAAAATAACGCGACAAAGTTAAATTATGCATGCGACTATCAAAGAAGGTCTTCGTACTCAGAGGAAACAACACAGGGAAACACTTTGCCTCGTTCAGATGATCAGAGAGCATCCGAACTGGACTGTTTCCCTCGGCAGGCGCTAGACTAACTATGTCCTCAAAATACTGATCCAACACCTCCTGTCCCAAATTCACTGGCATTAAACAAGTGTCCTGAAACATGCAGTGTTGTTGTCTGTCATGTAACAGTTCATCTTGTATAATGTCAGCGGATTCAGCATCATCAACAACATTAGCTTTCACTACATCATCATCATCATCGTCTCCCTGACCAACGTCACCCTGTCCAACACCCTGATCATCCTCATCAGGTGCAGGCTCCTCCTCTTCACCGTCATGCTGCCTAGAAAACTCATTTACCCAGTCCTCATTAAACTGAATATCTTTATACAGGACATTTGTCCTTTTCAGATACTCTAGCGCCTGCCTCACACGTAAAGTGTCAACAAACTGATATTCATAATGCCCTTTGTATGTCAATTTCCGTTTTAATTTAACCTGAAGCAGAGACCCCTCCATGCTAGACCTAGGCAACACATTGGTGGTCTGTACAATGTTGGCCGGAACACAGGTAATAGGGCCATGAACACCCCTTTGACCCCCCTTCGGTAACGCCAACATCTTCATAAATGGGATGTGTAAAGCTATCAGGTGCTGTTCTAAGCTATTTAGACATCCCAGTTCAGAAGGAATGGGGTCTAATTCTAAATTATTATACCATGACTCAGCTGGGATCTGACCATTTCTAATCTTACCATGACATGTAAAACATATCCACAGTTGGCCTCTACATGCAGCTAAATGACAGGGATCAACACAACCATCATCACAACTATGCAAATAATGCTCACTGATGCAAATATTTGCAATGCGTGCCGTTACTAAACTCGCCGCATAAACCCCCCTGTCACAAATCAGCACCTGAGATTTAAACATTAACCTATGACAAACACAACACACAAAATCTGGTCCATCCCTGACCTTCTCTAAAAACTGCTCCATTACCACACTAAAATCTACCGACCTCTCGAGCCTCTGCTTCCGACTCAACCTGACACGCTCAATAACCTTCTGTCTATATTTACAATCACTGCGATAATGCCTTTTAACATTTAGCTTCACAATCTGTCTATGTTGAGGATCATCCCTGAATTTTCGTACACTCTCTGCTCTAACCCTGTTCTTATGCCTTTCATTTTCTTTGTATTTTAAAACACTCAAAGCTCGAACTCTCTCCTGATGTTTTTTGTCATTGTGGTATTTAGAAATACTGAGCGCTCTAAGTTTTTCCCGATGTTGTTTGCTATCACGGTATTTAGATACAGTCTGTAATTTAAGCTTTTCCCTGAATATCAGATTCTCCCTATACTTCTTCATTTTTAATACACGTCTTTGTCTATATGACACATATTTCTCACGCAGATTTTTCTTCTGCCTCAAATAGTTAGATGTCACACTACTACAACTTACACCAATACTCTCTGTGATCTCAGCAAAATCTGAATTTGCGCATACAACGTTAACATCCACTGCCGACCTAGTACAATACCCAGTCTCCTCACTAACTCTGCAGTAACCATAACAACCCTCAGGTCCAGGCTTACAAACACATACAACACACTCAAAATGGTCTCCCCCGACATTTTCTAAGTAAACGCAGTCTGCTGACAAACATTTACTGCTAGAACTATACTTCAACCAACGTCCATCAAGAAACGTATACAGACTAACACCTAAATAATTGGCAGCAGCTTGGATCTCCACCTCTGTGGCCCATGTGTTTACATACCTCATCCTGGATTGCTTAATATATTCAGAAACACACAAATAACTAGTCCTCAAAAGACTCCGATACCTATCAGTATGCCGCTCCAATTCTCTACAAACAGCTAACCTAATCTTACGATGGTTCTTCTGTGAACCACTGACAGCCTGAGACACTGCCCTGAAAAAGCAGTTCCCATCTGGAACTATCTTCTCATTTCTACAAGGAACACCTAAGCACCCGACCTCTCTACACACTGAAACACCAACGTCTATAAAGTCTATATTTAACTGATTACACAGAGCTTGACGCACATCTGCACCAAGGGGACGGAAAACCAACTCTTCATTCCTGACAGAATCAACAAACTCTACATCACAATTTACAGTAGCCCTATCCAAACGCTTGGATTTCTTCGACACACGAGTGCGTGAAGAAATCTTGCGCTTTCCGCCATCAGTAGCTGTGGATTCTGTTGTTGAGCCACTACTAACCTGACTAGACAACGTGAGGACAGAAATACCAGACAGCACTGGGCTCATCTCTACACCAGCCCCACTGTCAGACACAGAAGGGGCTGCACAAACAACAGACACCTCACTAACCTCTGGTGCCGTAGCAGAGCTCACCTCAGAGATGCAGCTCTCTACAGAAACACCAGCCAGCGCTGGACACACAATACGGCTAACACTAACGGCAGACACCTCGAAGGGCTTCTCCCCTGAACTGAGACTGTCTGCCAAACAACAGATGTAGCGATGCAGGTCATCAAAACATGAAAACTTCATCACTACACTAGTACCACCACCATGTACCAGTCCACAGCTACTGCGAGAATGACTGTCGACCACAGCGAACTGTCCATTCTCACAGATAATGGCAGAAGTGTTACCACAAAGCGTCAACAAACAACCATTATACACACTAAAACACCTCTGCAGACCATTTTTCAGAGTGACGTACGCACCAACATCAATCCACTCACCTGACGTCACACTTACATCACCTGACCATGTGTCACCATACCTCACACTAAACTCTGGCCTATCTACCGGAAATGCCTGAGGAAGATCTGGAACAGACAACAGGTTAGACCAGTGCCCAAACAGCTTTGTACACCGCAAATGGCTGTACAACCGATCCCCTTCAACCAACACATTATCCAGATCAAGCCTCTCCCACGCAAAAACACTTTTCACCACATGTCTAACCAAGCCAACTAAAGCAATGGCCATGCACTGCACGCCAGGATACAAAAACCTGCTATTTCCCTGGTGAAAAGATCCACGCAAAACCCTGTTTAACCCAACACTTACCTGATCTCTCCTAGTCACTACCACACGATCACTGTCGGACTGAGCAACACGAACAGGAACACTAACAGGGAGAGGAACATAAGGAGAAGGAGAAGCCGAAACCAAAGGAGAAGCAGGAAGATGTAGAGAAGCAGAAACGGAAGGAGAAGCAGGAAGACGTAGAGGAGCAGAAACGGAAGGAGAAACAGGAAGACGTAGAGGAGCAGAAACAGAAGGAGAAACAGGAAGACGTAGAGGAGCAGAAACAGAAGGAGAAGCAGGAAGACGTAGAGGAGCAGAAACAGAAGGAGAAGAAGGAACTGAAGGAGAAGGAGGAACACGAACCATCTTACCTTTGCAGGTCTTCTGCACCCGAACTCCCTCCTGGACGACCGCAGCCACCGAACCGACCTCCGGAACCTTCTCCCTCCTCCGAACACCCCTCAGCCAAAGCTTCCTCGGGGAACCCTAAACAAGTAGAAGAACATTTCTAGAGGCTGTCTGCTTTGGTATACTATATAGTAAAGTGTGCAATAAATCATGGCAATGGACGGCTTTGTTTTCTTTTCTTTTTTTTCTCCAAACATTCCAAATTTATCAAAACAGGTTAAACATGAAAACATATACTGTGTTTCACTCTAATAATAATATCAACACAAATAATACAATAGTGTACAATTCTTGTGTATGTGTAAAATAGTACAACAGTCATATTGATGGCGAAAAATAAGACAAAAAATAAATGTCTAAAGTTACCTGGCCAGACGGTGGAACAGCGATGCCGTCGGAGCCAGAGGAAGGACAGACGCCCTCCATGGCTTCCAACATGGCACCACTGAACCACACGGGGTTGGACGGAACAGGGTCAGGCTCGGGCACCAGCGGTGTTCCAGCCTTCAAAGCAACAACAGAAAAAATTAGTTAATTACATTCTGGAGACTTTTCTTTTACACATATAAAATGATAACCAGAAAGTGAGTCAGATTTACCTTTCCCGCCTGTCCAACCACAGTCCACCCCCTGGGATGCTTGCGAGGGGGCAGAGGCTCCACCCCTCTCACAACAACCCTGGGGGCAGGCCTGGGAGCCGTCCGGGGAAGAGGAGGCATCCGAGGAGCAGCCGGCGGCACATGCCGAGGCAGGTGGACCACTGCGGCATCACACAACAGATCCACCAAGATGGGCATGCCATCTGTGTCACTGAGGTGAATGCCGTCTCGGCACCACAAGCCAAGGCAGTCCACCGGGAAGCGGTCAGCAACAGACACGAAAGGGAGACCTTCCAAAGATCAGGAGAAAAAGAATTAGTTATGTTTTCATTGACACACATTAAATACACAATATATCTGAAAACAACAAAAACGTCAACATACCCAAACGTGCTGCCACTCGGTGGAACTCCTGACGTAGCAGTACCTGCTCATCCAAAGGAACAGTCAGCCGTGGGGGGAAATCCACGGCCACTACCTAATACAAAGATATTTTGGCATCAATTAAAAACCAAACAAAAACGCACACGTACACAGACATACTGGCTGCTTCAAATATATACGTACCTTGGAAAAGCGACTGCACGCCAACTTCAAAAGCGCCTCGAACTCCGCCCCGGCCAAGTCTATAGTTAGACTGTCCAGATTGTTGCTCGAGGCACAAATGAAGGCAACGTCAGGGGTCCAGGGGACGTCCAGGTGGCTCAGCTCCGTCCTCAGGTCCGCTGCTCCTGCACCTGGAACAGAAAGAAATGAAAAAGAGAACGGTACATCGGGAATCGGCACATACCTGTCCACCACTGCCCTCCAGTGGGAATCACCCGCGAGGAACACGATCTGAAATGACAGAAAGGGTGAATTTAAAACAGATGTATTAACTATGACACCTGACAAATACCACTGTCTTTAGAAAATAGAACACAGGATACCTTCTTCTCCAAGTCGTCGGGCGGGAGGAGCCTCACCTGGCGGCCGGTCAGGGAGCTCCTCCTCCACAGCTGCACACGATGGCGGGTGCCACTACCGTGTCCTGTAAAACAAACATTGAAGAAAGGGATGTAGACACATACAGACTATATGTAAAGAGTATCAATAACGAATCTGAAAGATTGTTTGATACATACGTGCCACGAACTCCGGGACAGGTGACTGGGGGGTCCAGTCTACGCGCCGAGTCCACCTCTGCCTGGCCGCAGCAGATCGACGATGGCCCTTCACACGCGGCATCTAAAGGGACAGAAAGTTCAATTATCAAAGGGGGGAAATAAAC
Organism: Siphamia tubifer; assembly: GCA_020466265.1. Lineage (NCBI taxonomy): Eukaryota > Metazoa > Chordata > Actinopteri > Kurtiformes > Apogonidae > Siphamia > Siphamia tubifer. Next base: position 23,071,855 of record CM035785.1, on the reverse strand, counting down.
TACTAGATCAGAGTGAAACTGTGCACATATACTCACAAAAACACTTTAGTCAGTTTTCTATCCTTCAAATAAATGTTCAAACTTACCTTTGCAGGAAGACTGAAAATCTAGAAGTGTGTGTGTGTGTGTGTGTGTGTGTGTGTGTGTGTGTGTGTGCGTGTGTGTGAGTGAGTGACCGAGTGTGTGTGTCTTGCTGTGAGTGTTTGAGTGTATTAATCTATAAGTTTAAATGTACGTGTATCTATGTAGTGTGTGGACAAATCAAAGTCTCGATCCTTAGCTCCGCACAGAAATCTCAACCTGTAATCAAAGAAAAAGTTACATTGAGTAATATGTTCTTAAAGTGATGGATATATACATACACACACACATTCATGCACTCACAGCAATGATCCACTATGCTATGTAAATCAACAGTATACACTCACACCAATGTTACATTAATGTTAAACTGAGTTTAGGATGAAATAAATGCAGTCAATGACAATAAAATGAACCCAGAAGTATGGCAGAAAATTTGCATTGTTCATAGTTATACATGCAAACATACATACATACACACACATGTAAAATAGTTACATTAGAAACACAGGAGGAACTTTCACAGAGAAGCATCTGAAGCCACACAAACCAAAGCCGACACAGGACCAAATGGTTAAGATAATTTAACAACACCACAATACCATCTACCTCACAACGGTAAACACGTAAAACAAGGACACAGACTGCAATAGACGCGTTCATAGCCCCCAGGCCCAAATAATAAAGCTAATTAAATACCAATCTAAGCTGTACCATCCATTTCTTGTCACGATTGTGAAGATTAAAGCAAAATAAAAACCACATTTTACACACAAAAGCATCCCAGAGATAGTACTAGAACACACAACCAACCAACAGCCATTAAAACACCACAAAACAGTCCAAAAACACATTTATACACTCACAAAGATTACAGGTCACCCCAGAACTGTATCACAACAATATATGAGCTACAGATCAGCAAACGAGCAGCAAACTAACACACAACCATTGTTAAAACTGAGTTTAGGTTGAAATTTCAGCAGTCAATGAGCATGGCAGAAAATGTGCATTTTTCACAGTAAAACTCGACTATTAATGCAAACATATATGCACAAACACATGTAAAATAGTTAAATTGTGAAGATTAAAGCTGAATAAAAACCATATTTTACACACAAAAGCATCCCAGAGATAGTACTACAACACACAACCAACCAACAGCCATTAAAACACCACAAAACAGTCAAAAAACACATTTATACACTCACAAAGATTACAAGTCACCCCAGAACTGTGTCACAGCAATATATGAGCTTCAGTTCAGCAAACTAGCACTCAACCATTTAACACTTAAGTCACATTACTGTTAAAACTGAGCTTAGGTTGAAATTTCAGCAGTCAATGAAGCATGGCAGAAAATGTGCATTTTTCACAGTAAAACTCGACTATTAATGCAAACATATATGCACAAACACATGTAAAATAGTTAAATTGTGAAGATTAAAGCTGAATAAAAACCATATTTTACACACAAAAGCATCCCAGAGATAGTACTAGAACACACAACCAACCAACAGCCATTAAAACACCACAAAACAGTCAAAAAACACATTTTAACACATTTATACACTCACAAAGATCACCCCAGAACTGTATCACAGCAATATATGAGCTACAGATCAGCAAACGAGCAGCAAACTAGCACACAACCATTGTTAAAACTGAGTTTAGGTTGAAATTTCAGCAGTCAATGAGCATGGCAGAAAATGTGCATTTTTCACAGTAAAACTCGACTATTAATGCAAACATATATGCACAAACACATGTAAAATAGTTAAATTGTGAAGATTACAGCTGAATAAAAACCGCACATAGACACTAAAGCATTTTACTGATAGAACAAGAACACACTATACTGATTTAGCCAGTCAGCTAAAAACTCCGCCATTAAAACACCACAAAACAATCAAAAAATGCCTTTAAAAACTCACAGCAAAGATCACAAGTCACCCCAGAACTGTGTCACAGCAATATATGAGCTTCAGATCAGCAAACTAGCACTCAACCATTTAACACTTAAGTCACATTACTGTTAAAACTGAGTTTAGGTTGAAATTTCAGCAGTCAATGAAGCATGGCAGAAAATGTGCATTTTCACAGTAAAACTCGACTATTCATGCAAACATATATGCACAAACACATATAAAATAGTTAAATTGTGAAGATTAAAGCTGAATAAAAACCGCACATTACACTAAATCATCTCAGACAGCACAGAAACACACAACACTGATTTAGCATTAGCATGAGTCAGCTAAGAAATCCGCCATTAAAACACCACAAAACAGTCAAAAACTCACGGTTTTCCGAAGAATTAACTGCTGGGATAGCCAAAGTCAGCGATGAATCCACTCGATGATGAAAGCAGCAATGAATGAAACCAGTAGCAGTAAGCTAGCCAAGCACAATTTTGTCTCTGTAATTCCTCTCTCTCTCTGCAGCAGACAAAATGGTGAAGCGGAAGACCACGCCCCTCCCTTATATAAGGTGCCAGGCAAAATGGCGTCTCTGTGACGTCCTGCTGAGTATGTGACCAATCAGGAGGTTTTAATTTCGCGCCATTCCGGGGGGAAGGGAGGGGGGGGGGACGACGACGAACAAAGACAAAGAAGCTACTCTTTTATTAAGCTAGCACACACTAAATGACATTGAAAAACGGTCATACTTGAAAAAATTTGACATTTCCCATATATATCCAGTTGTAGGGTAAAAGAAGAGGACTTTGTGGAATATTAGTTCTATAAATTAAGATTTATATACTTGGATTTAATGTAATTATTTTACTTGCTTTAGAATGTATTATTTACCTATGTAACTGTGTTTATGTGCTTAAATAACACCAAATATCAACTTTAATGACAAAATGTATGAACCTCAATTGAAGATTTTTCAGGTTTTGTGTCCATTTTTAAAATTTTATTTTTATTTTAAGTGTCATCAACACCCAAGTGACACTTAACTTCATCTTTAGGGAACATTCTACATGCATGCAAAAGAAAGTGAGCAAAAGTAATTGTAAGTACAGAAAGACATGTATCTGGGAGAATTAATTATCATTTAGTTCAAAGCTGAATAGACTTTTTCCTGTACTTGGAAATGCACTTTGATTTTATATATACAATTCTATGACAAAAAAGGATGAATAATTCTAACACGTGCATTAAATATACACCCAAGCCTAGATGTATGTGTGTACAAAAAATATACATATATAACTAATCTTTATGACAAATACAGAAATTAAAACAGTCTGTATACACAACATCAGTATATTACACAAAAGCTGACATCATTTGACTTAAAGTCTCGACAGAACATCAGATTTGAAAAGGGGAAAAACTGTGATTGTTGATTTGTCTGACTGATGCAGTAAGTTAGTAGTTTGTAGAGGTGGTGAGGATCAGAAAAACCTTTATTATCTGCCATGACAGAAAATCTTTGGCATGAGACAAACATATACAGCACGCATCCAATAAAACATAAAAATATCTAAATATAGTTGTCATAAATAAATTAAAATGTACATATTAAAAATTCCAGTTGAGACAGTGGTAGTTCAGTGTCTTTAAAATGTTTATGCTAGTGGTATTAAACTGAAGCTTTGTGAAGCATTAGTTTTTTTCTTTTTAGTCAACCCTGGTCCTCGAGGCACATTATCCTGCATGTTTTAGATGTTTCCTTCTTTAAACACACCTGACAATCATTATCAGTCTTCTGCACAGCACGATGATAGGTTGATAGTGTGGTTGGAGAGTGAAACATCTAAAACAGGGGTGCCCAATCCTGGTCCCCGAGAGCTACTATCCTGCATGTTTTAGATGTATCCTCCTTCCACCAGACCTAATTCCAATGATAAACCTCTCATCAAGCTCTGCAGAAGCCCAATAATGACCATCGGGTGTGTTGGAAGAAAGAAACATCTAAAACATGCAGGATAGTAGCTCTCGAGGACCAGGATTGGGCACCCCTGATCTAAAACATGCAGGATAGAGTGCCTCATGGACCAGGGTTGTGCAACACTGATATAGAGGACAAAAAGAAAAAAACTAATGCTTCATCAAGTGTCATTTTAACACTACCAGTGGGTATGAATGAGTTATTTTAAGGGGGGGGGGTTTGTATCTATACAAAAGCAGACATCTTAACGTCTCTACTGCACATCAGATTTGAAAAGGGAAAATGTGGAAGTTTGCAGGTTCCCCAGGAAGTTGATTGTAGTTGTTGGCTTCACACTGGTCCTTTCTGCGGATGTCTCTTTCCTCAGATGAACACAGGAACACCTACACTCCTTTTCACACCAGTTCAAACACAAACAATTACCAACAGGTACATTAATCAAAGAAAATCTACATTTCAAATCATAGTTGCTCAGTTTAGACTTTATAATTAATAATCTGGATTATTTATTCCTTTAATAGATTTATATAAATATGACAATATATAACAAATTATTTTCTTGTCGTAATGACAACATTGCAAAATGATTAAACCACCCACCATTGAAACATTGTTTTGTTTTAGTGTTTATGTAGCCCCTTGTACAACTATTAGTATTCAGTGACGATAACTGCAAGAACAGTTAAGTTTCCTGATGAATTTCATGACATGACAAAAAAAGCCACAACAATTGTAGATAATGTCTTCACACACATCACACCAACCAATTGTTTTTCCAACCAAATACGTTAAAATGTATGGACATTGTTGATTTAAAAAGGGCTCAGATAATTTACAAAGACTCATCATTTTCCTGTGAATCTACAGAAAATGTTCAAAGAAAGATCGTATGATTACAGACAGAAACTAAACTTTCAACAACCTAAAGTGCCAACGACATTAACGACATTAAAGAATATGTGCGTTTCAGTTAAAGGAGTGAAATTATGGAATTTACTTTCAGATGACATTAAAAATAGCAGCAATAATTTTAATTCAAAAAAAGTTTAAGAAAACTAAACTTGATGTCAGTTATTGGATTCTTAATAGCAGGCAGGGGTGTCAAACTCATTTCAGTTCAAGGGCCAAATTAAGCCAAATTTGATCTACAGAGGGCCGAACCAGTGAAATAATAACATAATATAAAATTTCCAAACTTTGCTGTATGTTTTTGAGTAAAAAAAGCTAAGTTATGTGATGAAAATGTTCAAATTCTTTAATACAATGTAAATAATCTTAAACTGAAATTCCTGAAGTAAACTATTTGCAGTTTTAACAATGTCATGTCTCAGGTTATCATTTAGACATGTAAATCACAATTTACATGTGTAAGATGTACATCTTTACAGATCACATTGGGATCAACAAAACATTTAATAACAGGTCAAACATGGTAAAGTTGGCCTTCAGACATTTTAAAAAAAAATTCCTATTTGTGCAGGTTACTATTTTTTTAATGAATTTTCAACTTGTTCATATTTGTTCAAATACAGTTCTTAGATGTAAACTTTTTTGTGGATTTTTACTTTTTTTCACTGAATAACAAGGAGAAAAGCTTGGCGTCAACATTATTTATATTAATTCACTGGTCTGGCCCATTTTCTATCATTAGGTTGAATGTGGCCCCTGAACTTTTAAATGGATTCCTTTTCCAACATGTATGATCAGCCTTTCAAATTTACTTACATATTGTTTTTCACTTTTTTAAGAACAGATTCTACAGCTAAAATTACAATATGCCATATATGACTTGAGCTATTACAGGACTTGAGTTGCCAAGGGAAAAAAGTGTAAATTCTTCGTACTTACTTGTGACTTGCACATGTGTGACTCGGCCCCATCTCTGCAAAGTTCAGAGTTCCACGTTCTCAACAAAAGGTGTCCTACAGCACTGTTTCAGGATGGCTGAGTAAGCTCAACACAAAAACAAAAAAGGATATATATATATATATATATATATATATATATATATATATATATATATATATATATATATATATATATATATGCGCACATTTTTAAAAACACCAACACAAAAACACATACGCACACACCTTGACCTAATACACAAATCAGTAAAGTTAAATAACATAAATGCAGCAGTAGATAAAACAAGCACTGTAAAATAAATAACCAAAGATAATCATAATTACACAAGACAGAACAAAAGTTTAATTGCTATAATTCATAACAGTAGTATTAAATTCATGTACAATGTATATTGACATTCATTTACATGTATTCTACTAATGTGCACTTTTTTCCTCCAAATCACTATTTTTCCTAATTCATTTTCAAAAACAGTAAGCCTAATAGGGTCTATTAGCTGAGCAGGCTGGGCTTTTGAGTTGTTAATTTTAAATGACACAGCCTTTTGCATCTACTCTGGGCTTTCTAGCAGGGGTGAAAAAACTAAATCAGTGCATTCTAGTGTTAAATTGCTGAATTTGACTACAATTCTGCTGGGCTGTTAAAGCAGGTCAGAATGTTTCCATGCTAAGCATTAGCTCCTAAACAGCACTGAGATGAGAACAAAGCAGAAACATGGAAATCAGTTCACACTGTACTCACCTGTGAGTAGATGGGACACACTTTACAGCGGGCAATCCAGCGGCTTAATGAGGAACATGTGTTTCTGTAGCAATAGTAATTAATTACAAGAAGTGCAGCACACGTTCATGACAATATAAACAAGAAACTCACCGATAAACAAGAGGCAGAGGCTGATGTCTACACGCACAAGGATTTTTTTCTGTTTGAAACATTGTTTTGCTGTGAGAACGTGAGTAGTTTTCCCTCTATTAGCTGTGGTCTGCTACCGAGCACGGTAAGTCCCGCGAATGAAGGCGGGACATGTGATTTGAACCGGAAGCAGAAGAGCGGCACAGGAAGTGTAACCCGGGTCAAAGAAAACTAACACTGCAAATCAAAATCGCTTCTATTAATCCATCTGTTACATATTCAAATGACAAATGTACATTTAAACCCCACACTTTAACATATAACAGAAAATGTAGTGAGAAAGGAAAAAAGAAAGAATTGAAATAAATAATAAATTAATAATTAATGTAGAAAGAAATGTATACCTAAAAATACTTGATAATGCAATGATAATTACAAATAAATTATTGATTTATGTTTTATATAATACTATACTATATATATATATATATATATATATATATATATATATATATATATATATATATATATATATATATATATATTTGCTTAAGGAGCGCTACCTGGACTCAACATAAGTAATAATAGTAAGAGGTGCTCTATTGGATGGAAAAATAAATCAAATACATCATCAGAAAGAATTGGGGAATCATTCAGAGTGATGAAACATTAAGACCCATCTTTCCTTACCCTCCCCTTGTTACTTTTAGAATAGGGGTGGGCAACTCGAGGGCCGGTATCCTGCAAGTTTTGGATGTTTCCCTCTTCCATCACACCTGGAAGCCATTCCATAATTATCAGGTTTCTGCAGAGCTGGATGATGAGCTGATCAGATGTGTTGGAAGAGGGAAATATCAAAAACCTGTAGGATTCCTGCCTTCGAGGAGCGGAGTTGCCCACCTCTGTTTTAGAAGAAGCCCTACCTTACATGATAAACTTGTCCACAGTCACCTGAAACCAGACTCGACACAAACCTGTTTCTACATAGGAAGAACTAAACAACGCCTACAAGACAGACTGGCAGAACACAAATATGAATTTGACACTGGTACCTTAAAATATCCTATGGCAAGACATTACATGGAACACAATAATAGTGATCGATCTTCTTTACAGGCTGCTGGCATTGACCACATACCATTATCTCTTAGGTGGGGTGATAGACAGAGAGCACTTTTTGGATTGATTAATTCCAGGCTACTAAGTATCCAGGATTAAATTATGACCTTGATTTTACTGTTTTCCTCAGATTTTTATTGTATATTTTTAATGTAGATTATTTATTATTTATTTTAGATTTTTTTACTCTTTGGTTTTACTCTTTTACTATGTGGTTGTCCTTCTCTTCTTGTTTTTAACTTGTTTGTTTGTTGTATTTTAGACCCTGTATTATGTAAAATTTTACTTTATGTCTTATTGACTTTTTTTAAGGATGACACCTACTGGAGATTTTATATATTACACTGTTTTTTTGTACTACACTTTTTACTTGATAAATAAACACTGCAATGTGTCGGCTTGTGATTATACAACACTTTTTAAAATAACTCTTCCTGTTTTGTGGCATATTCTGACTCCCTGATGAAGGCTATGATGTCAAAACGTGTTGGGGGTTTTTATAGGATTTTATAGGTTTTTAAAACCAAGCCATACAATATATATATATATATATATATATATATATATATATATATATATATATATATATATATATATATATATATATATATATATATAAATATTTCACACACACACTCATACACCAGTAGCTTTCTAAGGTTCTGTTAGTCCTACGAGGAGACTAAGTCCAGGTTTAGTGTCTTTGTCCAACTACAATTCGACATGTGGACAGACAGAGCTGGGATGTGAACCCAAAACCCTTCAGTAACTGGACGACCTACTCTACCACAGCACGTGCACGCACCCTTGTGCGCAAACACACACACACACGTAATATTAAATTCAATTAATTTAGGCTGTGTCTGTGAGTGGAACAAAGTGGACAGACTTTTATTTCAAGACAATCATCTACAAAAACTCCTCATGAAAATAAAATTTCTTACTTTTATTTCATTTTATTTTATTTATTACTTTCCTGAAATACACAGACAGAAAGACACACAGACATTTAGAAAATAAAAACTTTTTTTAATGTTAGATCATGAGTACAATGAAGTGATTCAAACATATTCTCTCTTCATTTGTCATACACAGATGGACACACTAAAACTTTTCGAAATTCCATGTATGGTTTGGGAGATATGACAATTTTAGTTTTTTTTCCTCTCATTGACAAAATGTCTCCCTGAACTCTGTTTGACACTGTAGCAAGGAGCTGCGGCCACGCCCCCTTCCCTCCATATATAAGGCACAACTGCGCTGTGTCTGGCTCCAGCACAGGAGCTGCTTTGACTGAAACTTTGATGAAAATGCCATATTATGGAGTATAATTTGCTCATTTTTAGATATGAGGGTTATAACGTGTTATGGCATGGGACGAAATCCACGCGTAAAGTCGAGGTCCCGATCCAATGCTGCTTGCAGCTTTAATTTATTAGGGACCGAGCACGCAGGGTCGAGTCCCTATGCATTTGCACACTATGTGTGCAACGCATAGGGACTCGGCCCGCAGGGCCGAGTCCCTATTGTATTTCGTTCGTTTTTTATTATTATTATTTTTACTCCGCCACTTTCAACGTAAATTTGACCCCCTAAACGTGCTCGAAAACTCAGCTATCTCGGCACGCATCTCAAGTCTGGTGAAAAATTTGATAAAATGAAAAAAAATTCTCCCGACATCCCATAATTTTCGAACTAGCAACCAAAAAAGAGGAAAAATTGGAACGTTAATAACTTTTCAGAGGTTCGCCTTAAAGACAGGAAAAAAACAGTAAAAGTTGCGGCCGACATTACTTGAGGCAAAAAATACATTTAGAGCTAGCAGATCGCGACCGAAGGTCGCGATCTGCTAGCGTGAATGGAAATGCTCCAAAATTATCTCCTCATAGGGCGTTTGTCGCAGAGATGTAAAAATGGTACCAAATTAAAGAGGAACGGGTGATTCCAAAAAGTTATATATAACTTTTTAAAAACTCGTGTAGTTTTTGCGTTTCGTGCCCGGATATTTGCGACCTCCGACACTCAAAATTAAAATTTTAATTTCTCCCAACATGTGATATATCGTGACGATCAGGACACTGAACCGGTGTGAACTAGCGCAAAACATTTTAAATTTGACGCACGGTTTGGGAGATATCGCAATAGATATTTGCGTTTTTTTGACATTTTTTGGTAAAAACGCTTTTCCTGCTCTACGCCTCTTTAGACTGGCAGATGACCCCCTTAACAAGCACGAAATTAAATGAAATTTGGCAGGCCCGTCAGGGCCTGCCAAATTTCATTAAATATGAAGAAAAAATGTGATTCCATCCCATAATATTAATTTTATTGAGAAAAGAACGCACGGAAAATTCCGGAAAAATCACTAAAATGGCCCAAACGAGCCTTAGGAATGTCGCAGAAAGATGAGACGCACGCGCCAGCGTGCGTCTCATCCAGCCCGACATTTCATACGCTGATACCACCCATCTATCTTGGACAGGAAGTTCACAATCTGCCTTACAAAATAAAAGCTTCCAAATCTAAAACCTGAACCGCTTGGCGTAGAGACATGAGACCAATGCCAAAAGTTTCCTTGTTAAATCCCGAAAAATTCATACGCTGGTACTTATGGTCTATCTACTACAGAAAGTTCGCAATCTGGACTTGTTTGGAAATCGTAAAAAATTTACTCCTCTGAAACCTTATGTCGCAGAGATGTAAAAATAGTACCAATGTATAGAGCTAACTGAGAAACATAAAAGTTGTAAAAATCATTTTTGTATCTCTTGTAGTTTTTTTTACTCAGGCCCGGTTAGTTGCGATAGCCGAAAATTTAAAAATAAAATTAAATATTCCCCAACATGTGACATATTGTGAGAATCACGAGAAAGAGCAGAAGTTGCTACAACAAATATTTTCTAAATACAATATACGGTTTGGGAGATATCACAATTTTAGTTTTCTTTTCCTAAATTTTAGATTTTTTCAGGACTCAGACTCGCTGATGGGGGAATTAGCCACGCCCCCTGCAACTCCTTATTTGGCACAGGCTCTGTGAGGTGAGGAGAAGGAGCAGCTTTGACTGAAACTTTGATGAAAATGGCAAAATATGAGAAACCATAAACAGCAAGTGAATGAAACTTTCCAGAAATGTAGTCATACTACCTAGGAACAATATAAACCAGGTTTGGAAGATCCAGCTAATTTAAAATTTAAATGAGACTCAGTAGTTTGGGGGGATGTCTGGTCTCAGCCTCCATTCACTTCCATGTTAATTTGGATCAAAGAAAATCTTATGTTCGCCTAATTTTAGTGTTTTTAAAACTGCCCAATCTCGGCCATTTGTGACCCTACAGGGGAAATGAATACATCTACGTGTTCCTCAAAGCCTCCTGCCACTCACAATTATTTTAGTTTTCAGCTAGCATTTACGGTTCTCTCACAAATGGCAGTAGTTCGGAGGTAAGATTTTGCTTAAAAGCCAGTGTTTCTGTGTGACACAGACTGCAGCGTGTCTGTGAGTGTGTAAGGGAGGGGTCGTTGCCTAGCAACGGAGCAGCTTTGACTAACAGGTGCAGACAATTAACAGAACTATAACAGTGGGGGAGGTGCTTTAACATGATTGACAGGCAAACAGATCAACATACCCTGTACTGTGAGTTACTGTGAGTACTAAGAGGTGGCAAAGTATATATGTATACATGTATAAGTACTAATACACACAAATACTTAGACCAGAGCCGTAGGCTCTGGTCTAAGTATTTGACATATGTAGAGGGTGTATAAATAAATACTCACACATATGTCAAGTACTACAGACCAGAGCCGTAAGGCTCTGGTCTGTAGTACTTGACATATGCATAGTGTATATGTATTTATGTATAAGTACTCACATATGTCAAGTACTACAGACCAGAGCCGTAAGGCTCTGGTCTGTAGTACTTGACATATGCATAGTGTATATGTATTTATGTATAAGTACTCACATATGTCACAACAGCCACACCCTCTAATACTGACAGCTGATTGGCTAATATACTCCCACTCCTGTACACCTATACATGTGACATTACTTTGCTCCTATTTCTTTCTCTCTCTGACTTTCTGCCTGGATACAGCCACACCCTCTAATGCTGAAAGGTGATTGGCTAACACTCTCCCACTAGTCTACACACACACATGCAGTGCTCCGGCCACGCCCCTTTCCTGCCCATATTTGGCACAACTCTGTGTGAATGGCTCCAGCACAGGAGCTGCTTTGACTGAAACTTTGATGAAAATGCCATATTATGGAGTATAATTTGCTCATTTTTAGATATGACGGTTATAACTGTTATATGGCATGCGACGAAATCCACGTGTAAAGTCGAGGTCCCGATCCAATGCTGCTTGCAGCTTTAATTAGGGACCGAGCACGCAGGGTCGAGTCCCTATGCATTTGCACACTATGTGTGCAACGCATAGGGACTCGGCCCGCAGGGCCGAGTCCCTATTGTAATTCGTTCGTTTTTAGGGACCGAGCACGTAGGGTCGAGTCCCTATGCATTTGCACACTATGTGTGCAACGCATAGGGACTCGGCCCGCAGGGCCGAGTCCCTATTGTAATTCGTTCGTTTTTATATTATTATTATTTTCCGCCGAATCAAACTGGATTTTGACCCCCTAAACGTGCACGAAAACTCAGCTATCTCGGCACGCATCTCAAGTCTGGTGAAAAATTTGATAAAGTGAAAAAAAATTCTCCCGACATCCCATAATTTTCGAACTAGCAACCAAAAAAGAGAAAAAATTGGAACGTTAATAACTTTTCAGAGGTTCGCCTTAAAGACACGAAACAAAAAGCAAAAGTTGCGGCCGACATTGCTTTAGGCAAAAAATACATTTAGAGCTAGTAGATCGCGACCGAAGGTCGCGATCTACTAGCGTGAATGGAAACGCTCCAAAATTATCTCCTCATAGGGCGTTTGTCGCAGAGACCTAAAAATGGTACCAAATTAAAGAGGAACAGGTGAATCCAAAAAGTTATATATAACTTTTTAAAAACTCGTGTAGTTTTTGCGTTCCGCGCCCTGAAGTTTGCGATCGCCGACACTCAAAATTAAAATTTGACTTTCTCCCAACATGTGATATATCGTGACGATCAGGACACTGAACCGGTGTGAACTAGCGCAAAACATTTTGAATTTGATGTACGGTTTGGGAGATATCGCAATAGATATTTGCGTTTTTTTGACATTTTTGGGCAAAAACGCCTTTTCGGCTCTACGCCTCTTTAGACTGGCAGATGACCCCCTTAACATGCTCGCAAATAAATGAAATTTGGCAGGCCCGTCAGGGCCTGCCAAATTTCATTATATATGAAGAAAAAATGTGATTCCATCCCATAATATTAATTTTATTGAGAAAAGAACGCATGGAAAATTCCGGAAAAATCACTAAAATGGCCCAAACAAGCCTTAGGAATGTCGCAGAAAGATGAGATGCACGCTGGCGCGTGCGTCTCATCCAGCCCGACATTTCATACGCTGATACCACCCACCTATCTTGGACAGGAAGTTCACAATCTGCCTTTCAAAGTAAAAGCTTCCAAATCTAAAACCTGAACCGCTTGGCCTAGAGACATGAAACCAACGCCAAAGGTTTCCTTGTAACCGTCCGAGAAATTCATACGCTGGTACTTATGGTCTATCTCCTACAGAAAGTTCGCAGTCTGGACTTGTTTGGAAATCGTAAAAAATTAACTACTCAGAAGCTGTTTGGCACAGAGATGTAAAAACAGTACCAATGGATAGAGCTAACTGAGAAATATAAAAGTTGTAAAAATCATTTTTGTATCTCTTGTAGTTTTTTTTTCTCAGGCCCAGTTAGTTGCGATAGCCGAAAATTTAAAAATAAAATTAAATATTCCCCAACATGTGACATATTGTGAGAATCAGTGACATGAGCAGAAGTCGCCACACTAAGAATTTTTGAAATCAGATGTACGGTTTGGGAGATTGGGCAATTTTAGTTTCCTTTCCTGACTTCCAGGTTTTCCCCCAAAATCACAGAGAAGTGCTAGGTGGCGGAAATAGCCACGCCCCCTGCAACTCCTTATTTGGAACAATGTTCTGTGAAGGTGCAGGAGAGGAGAAGCTTTGACTGAAACTTTGATGAAAATGGCAAAATATGAGAAACCATAAACAGCAAGTGAATGAAACTTTCCAGAAATGTAGTCATACTACCTAGGAACAATATAAACCAGGTTTGGAAGATCCAGCTAATTTAAAATTTAAATGAGACTCAGTAGTTTAAGAGGATGTCTGGTCTCAGCCTTCATTCACTCCCATGTTAATTTGGATCAAAGAAAATCTTATGTTCGCCTAATTTTAGTGTTTTTAAAACTGCCCAATCTCGGCCATTTTTGACCCTACAGGGGAAATGAATACATCTACGTGTTCCTCAAAGCCTCCTGCCACTCACAATCATTTTAGTTTTGAGCTAGCATTTACGGTTCTCTCACAAATGGCAGTAGTTCGGAGGTAAGATTAGGCTTGAAAGCCAGGGTCCAGGGGGACAGGCTCTTTTAGCAGCTTGCGTTCGTGTAGGAGGAAAAAGGTGGGGGCCGTTACCAGGGCAACGGAGCAGCTTTCATTAACAGGTGCAGACAATGAAGAGAAGTTGAACAGACTGTGGGAGGAGCTTTAACATGATTGACAGGCAAATTCTCTCCTACAGACACAGGGCACATACACAAACCTATATACACACATATACATGGAATGACCTACACACATGGCATATACACAGTGTATGGCATGTACACAGAGTATGTGTATGTTTATATACACAGTGTGTGACATATACTTTGCTCCTTTTTGCCCTCTCTCACTCTTCTTTGTCTGCCCAGCAACAGCACACCCTCTAATACTGACAGCTGATTGGCTAATATGCTCCAACTCCTGTACACCTATACATGTGACATACACTTTGCTCCCATTTCTTTCTCTCTCTGACTTTCTGCCTGGATACAGCCACACCCTCTAATGCTGAAAGCTGATTGGCTAATACGATCCCACTGCTCTACACCTACATGCGGTGCTCCGGCCACGCCCCCTTCCCTTATATGGAAAGGCTTACAGCTGTGTGTAACAGCAACAAAATTAACATGAACAAAGTAAGATGTAAATAGAAGAAAATTGAAGAATACCACTAAAATAAATGTAGAAGAAAAAAGCAATATAACAACTGGGGGGAGAAATTAAAATGATGTAAATATTAAATAAAAAACAGTGTCATATTTAAATAAACCACCCATTAATGATATTTCAGTGATTAAAGGATTAAAACAAATTGTATTAATTTTATCTAGTGTGTTTTGTTGAACAGACATATAGTTGGTCCTCATGCTCAGCTGATGTAATAGTGTGGTTGGCGTGTGTGGGTTCAGTGAACAGACTGGTCCATATCCTTCCATTTGTCACATGTGTAGATGATCTGTAGAGCAGTAGCTGTAGAGGACCTTCTTCACTACCTGATGAACTGATGACACCTTACATGATGCTCACACAATCAACCTTTGGAACAATTGTGGAATATTACATTTACATCCTCCGCATTGTTTGAATGTGTAGAATAAAACATATGTCCAAAATAAATCCTAATAAGTATAATTTCTCCTGACCATGAAGTTACTCTGATACAGACATCTAAAATGATGCTTTAACACCCTGTGTTTCATAATCAAATACTATAATGATTTTACATGGCATTAATTATAACCAACAGTAGACATATGTGTATTAAATATATCAATTAAACTTATGCAGCCAAACACTTAATTAAGTCTTAATTATATACTGCATTAAACTAAAACAAACACTTCACTCCATTACTTATTCGGATTCTCACTGTAGTGCCATGTTTTAAAAGTAAGATTAAAACTAATAGTTTTATATTTTTTTTATATAATGTACTCATTAAGAAAAATGTGTTAAGTGTTCAATATTTGCAGTTTCCTTAAATACTTTTTGTCTTATTTGTTCCCAAAACTTTCAATAATTGTATTTTTTCCTGATCGTCCCTTTGTTAAGGATTATAAATGACATTTTAAAGTACTTGCTTAGGCCTAAAATCTGTGTTATTATTTTATAGCTCATATCTATTAAACTTATAATTCTAAAGATATTATATAATTATATTTAAACAGCTATAGAATTAGCAGTATTACTGCTCAGTACACTCTCTCTCTTACTAGACCAGACCCACCTTATAAACATTCATTGTACTGAAATAACATTATGTTGGACAGTAAACAAGGGTCTTTGATTACTACACAAACTACAGTAACCATATCAAAATATCACAAACACCACTTCATAGAGTTAATAAGGATTTATCTAAAATAAATAGTCATATCTATCATATTCCCCATATACATAGTTCTATTCCTTAAAAAAAAACTTTTAAATGACAAAACATCTTTACTAATTTTACATTTAATTTAAACAATATAAAGTTAAAATGACATTTAACATTATACTAAATAATAAATATCTTTGCTGCATAGTACATTAGTAAAAGTTATAAAAAATTCCAACCTTCATATACATCTGATGTTCTGAATTCAAATGAGTTAATAGAGTTAAATTTAAATTAACTGCTGTAAAATACAGACAAATATAAACACTTTACTGTAAACAAATGACACACATCACTTTTCAGTTAATGAGGATTTATTAGTAATTAACTTCTCTGTGGTCAAAACTTCATGATGTAGATTCTCTGTTTGATCCAGGAACAAACCTCAGAGAGAAAAACACAGTTAGTTGTGAACATGGAAGAAGAACAATTATATATCATGTGTTGTTTTGTTGTGTTCAGCACCTCTGGTTCACACACACTGAGTAGTGTGTGACCTTTAGGTAACCACAACACATTTATTCTGAGTTCATCAACAGTACATCCATCTGATATCAGACAGTGAACTGTTAATGAACCTTAACCTGAGAAGAAAAACATTAAAACAAGCAAACAATACTAACTTATTTTTTTAATGTGCCTCACAGAATTATCACTATAAGTGTTGTAATAATAACTTGTAGAACATTAACTTAACAATTAACTAACTTGAAAAGAAAAACATGAATACAAGCAAACAATACATACAAACTTTTTGGTGTGTTTTTATATAACCTGTAGAAAGTGAACTGTTAATATATAAAGTTAATATTTTTAATATACCTCTCAGCATCGCCACTAGAAGTGACTTTATTTCACCTCATCATTGAGATATTTCATCATCATTGAGGCATGTAAAAAAAAAATCTACACTTTAACCTGAAAAGAAAAACATTAATACAAGAAACACAATTCATACAAACTTTTTTGTTGTTTTTTTGTTTGAATAGTTACACTCAACAGTTGAACTTAAAGTGAATTGTTAACAATTAACTTTCACCTGAAAAGAAAAGACATTAATACAAGAAACACAATAAGTATAAACTTTTTTTGTTGTTGTTTTGTTTTTTTACAGTTAAATTCACTTCCAGTGAACTGTTAACAATTAACTTTAACCTGAAAAGGGAAAAAAAACATGCATACATAAACATTTTTTGGTTGTTTTTCGGTTTTTTATATAACCTGTACAAAGTGAACTATTCATGAAAATCATATATATACAAGTAAACAATAAATGTTTTTTATATGCCTCTCAGAATTGTCACTATAAGTGACTATTTCATCTCATCGTTGAGATTTTATGTCATCATCATTGAGGCTTTAAAAAAAATTCTAAATTTTCTACAGGTTAACAATTAACTATAACCTGAAAAGAAAAATATTAATACAAACAAACTATACAAACTTTTTTGGCTGTTTTTGTGTTTTGTTTTGTTTTTGGGGGTGTGTTTTTTTTTTTTTTTTTTTTCAACAGTTAAACTGAACAGTTGAAGTTAAACGGAACTGTTAACAATCAACTTTAACCTGAAAAGGAAAAACATTTACACAATACAAACAAGTACATTTTTTTTTTTACGGAAAGAGAACAGTGAAACTTAACAGTTAAAGCTCAGACCAACCGCTCACATGTGATAGAAACAACAACTACCTACAGCAGTGACACATGATAAATAAACTAATAAAATATATTAAACAACATTAAACCTATGTCCTTTACATTATTTACAATATTAACACAACAACAATATAAATAACACTCAATAAATATACTAACCCAACACACAATAATAAACTACATCACCTAACAGGACAGATTTACACATATAAACACATAAAAAAACTAACAAATAACCACACCTACTGTAAACAACCTAACAAACCACATCTAAATGACACTCATTTACATTATTGCACATTTGCCACAAATAAATACCCATAAATACCCTCTATAAATAACTGTAAATAATAAATATACTGTCCAAACACACACAAACACACAAAAACTACACAACCTGATTGGACAGATTTATAAGTTAAAAATACAAACAAATATTTACATGTTAAAAGTCAGTTTCCTCTTATAAACCTATTTATAAAAACAACTTTAACAACAACCATCATCTACTGTACACTGGACTCATCATCTAAAACAGCCTCTACATCAAAATCCTGTCCAAACAACACATCCAGATCTTCTACTAAACTATCATCTTTAACACGTAAACCACACCAGATGGCTTCGTGGTCACTAAAGTAAGTGGACATCACTGAACAATCCACATCATACTGTGTTGTTTTGACATAAACATGGTCGATCAGTGTTCCTTTCTCTGTGGTCTCTTGTGTTACGTGTTGATTATATCCTTTTTCACCCATAAATTTACAAATTGATGGTCTTTTCAAAATGTCTTCATTAAAATCTCCCATTATAACTATTGTGTTACTGATTGGATTTAACCAATCCAGTAACTTCCCCAGATATTGTTTAAATAATAACATTGGATAACATGGTGGACGATAAATGACTGCCATCAGGATGTTAAATTTGGTACACAGGCACACCAAACACTCCAGATTTAAATCAGGTACCTGCAGAATCTGACATTCCAAATCAGCTAATGTGTATAAACCTACTCCACCATGTTCTAAATCTCTAATCTCAGATAATTTAATGTTTTTATTGTTGTAACACAAGGACCGAGGACGACTATGGAACACGTAACCGTCAATGTCAACACAGTCGGAGGTGGACTGAACCTTGAGCCACGTTTCTGTCACAGCAATACAGTTAAGCTGCAAATGCTGTGTGCAAGACACCAAATGACACAGGTGGCGACTTAAATTTTGAACGTTCATTAAATACACAGTGAAAGTGTGTGTATTTAATGAAGGCTGGTCAATCAGAAATTGAGGCATGCTATCCAAAGCCTCCTTTATGGCGTCATTGCAGTAAATGGCCGCCTCTTTAAAATCCCTAATGATGAGTCCAGACAAAGTCTTAACACGACTGAGTGCCACATACGCCTGCCCGGCTGCAAACACCTTCTTCAACGACACTACAGCCTCGTCTACAGTTAACCCCTGTACCTTATGTACAGTACACGCCCACGCTAGCTTCAGAGGAAACTGACGACGCAGACCGCCCCGTGGCGTAGCAGACTCCTGTACGGGGTCAATAGCAGTAGAAGCGGGACATTCTACTGCAGCATGGGAACGTTTTTTCCTCCTCTCAGAGCCAATTTTTACGTCATCAAATTTGACATAAACTGTGAGGGGAAAGTGTTTGTCTTCACCAAACTCAATATGAGTAACTGTTCCACATGCCCCATTGACCAGACCGTCTACAACATCTATGTTTTTGCAAAGCATGACACGTGCGTTCTGACCCAAACACAAACTCGCAGCTAAACACGTGTACAATGCTTTGGGGTGATGCCCTACCATCAGTTCCAATTTGCCCGTTTGCCGACTGTTCATATAATCCTGAGCCTCAATAGTCACATAATCTTCACCAGTTGAAAACAACCGTTGAAGATTATGGTCACTGGTTTGCATATTAGTAGGAAAAATATGCAGACCAAGGCTCTCTTCCCCCGTCTCACGGGACTTTAAAATATCAACGTCGCTTTTCAATAAGGGGGATTTCTTCGACCGCACTCGTAACCTATTCAGCAGCTCAGCAAAAACACAATCCTTCTGCCTAACAACTGTAGTTAGCTCCACCCTACTAAAATGACACCACAGGTCTACACCTACTGGTGAATTGTACAGAGCCCTACCCCTAACGGGTGGTAACTGATAAAAGTCCCCCACAGCTATCACACTAACTTTACCAAACGGGGAATAGTCTCCTAACTGTTTGACCTGCCTCAACCGACCATGCACATAAGCAAACAAATTGTGATCCACCATGCTGATTTCATCTATAATTAGAATTTGGAGGTGACTCAACTGAGCTCTTAAAGAGTTTAGCTTATCTTCACCCAAAGGAATGTAAGGTAAGCTAACCTGTTTGCCAATACTAAATGTGTGATGAATTGTGACTGCATCTAAATTATATGCAGCGATGCCCGTAGGAGCAGTTAACAAAATACAAACAGCATCTGGTCGATCACAAAGTGTTGACAACAATCTACCTGCCTCATACTGGATAGCTCTAATTAAATGACTTTTCCCCGTCCCAGCGCCACCTGTCACAAAAACATGCAAAGGTTCTGGGTTTTTACCCATCACCTTATCTAAACACCACTTCCTAATCCTGTCAAAAACAGCCTTCTGCGTTTCATTCAAAGAATGAATCAAGGCTAAACCCTCACTTCTAGGTAAAATAGTGGTGTTCTTATTAAACTGTGCTATCTGTCTACCACCAACAAACAAATCGGGGACATTTTCCTCAGACTCTACTAACTGTTCATCCTGATTCTCTGCCTGTCGCTGCTGCTGTCGATCCTCTAAACACTCTAACCTTTCCACTTCCTGCTCAGGACACAACTCTCCCCACACATCCTCATCAACACCACCCATTTTAGCTGCTATGTCCTGAGCTACTTCTAAATCAGGACAGTCCACTTCAAACTTGGCCCTATTCTCATCGACGACGTCCTGCACCAAACGCACGGAGCCGTCACCCAATGTAACCTCCCCTTCCTCATAGAACTGTTTGAAGAACTGAAAGCCTTCAGGCTTAAGTTCTGAATCAGTTCTATAAGGAAGGAACAACTGCAACAAACTCTGAAAGTGGGCTTCCTCCTGTTTGTCTAAGTCAAAACGCATGTAACGCACCACCGCAAACTGAGATCGTGTTCTCCTCAAGATGGATCCCAAACCGCCTTTTAATTCAATCTGGTTTGGAGATTTTTCATTCTTGGTGAGAACACGATACTCAGATGCAAACGTCGCAATACACATGTCCTCAAAGACACCAGTGTCAGGCCTGTTCTTATACCTGTCTACAATGCTAGTCATCCACATATCATCTGACCCTAAAGCATTAGAGGCTGCCCTTTGCAACAAAACAGTGAGGGGTAAACTCATCCGAATAATGTTGTTCCCTGTTGGAACAAACACAACCTTCCTAGAACACTCCTTCAAATGCATGTTCGTTAGCCTATACACTGCCTCCTGAGCGCAGACATCTCTATTGTGTAAATAAACACTCCCGAGCTTCTTCATAGCATCTTTAGCAGAGAGGTTTCCTTGTTTTGATGCTTCTCTTTTGGCGTTGCTCAATAATAGACCAATTTCTC
Source organism: Siphamia tubifer (assembly GCA_020466265.1). Taxonomy (NCBI): domain Eukaryota; kingdom Metazoa; phylum Chordata; class Actinopteri; order Kurtiformes; family Apogonidae; genus Siphamia; species Siphamia tubifer. The sequence goes on along the minus strand of CM035785.1, from coordinate 23,050,366 downwards.
TCTCTGCCTTCGTAATATACGAAACGATGTATATGATGACTGCGTAGGCGTCAGTGACAAAGCTAATGTCCATGTTAGCGTTCCAGCACTTCAACAACTTCTTATTATATTGATTAACCCACGTCTCATTTACCCCTCTCTTATAAACCACCTTATTTTTCTTTTCTAACCGCCGATAAGCCGCCTCAAAGACATTCTGATTAATGCCCACACTGGCAAACACCTCCTCTACACTACCAAAGGGCTCCTCCCTCTCCATAGCCTTTTTAACTTTATTTAAAATCATCTGAGCTAGCTCCTTAGGAAACTTCTCCTCTAAACACGTACAGGGTGGCATGTTTGTTGGGTCATAAGGTACCCCTGCCTCCTTTGCTTTCTGTGGACAACGGCACTCCTTCTTTTTGCAGATAAATGTGCGTGCAGAAACCGGTTTGGGAAAATTAAAACGACATTGCGTTTTATTTTTTCTGCACGACTTTGAATGTCGTTTCGAATGGGTCTGAACAGATGACACAATTTCCAATAGCGTGTCATCGTCTGAGGGTAGCTCACATGTGATGTATGTGTCAATAAAGTCTGCAACTTCTTTATCTGTATTTTTGTAAATTTGGGGAGCTCCCTCGATCCAGAAAAGGGCGTGAACATGTGGACTGCCTCTTTGCTGGAACTCGATTCTATAAAAAAAATCTACAATCTTTCCAATTGGTTGTGAAGGAGACATGAGAACCTCTCTCAGAAAACAATGCCATCTGTAATCAAACATACGCGCAGCTGTGACAGGGTTACGACGCAACAACTCACACCTATCAGCCCACTCCAAATCCTCTACCGTCTGCCTTCTGCCTTCCTGTCTCAGGATGCTAGCAAGGAGATTCTGCCAGCGCAGATCTGCAGACGAAAACGACGCAAAAAATGTTGGGATCCCCAACTGTCTCACACAGGCAATTAGGTCCTTCTGCACCGACGACCAGAAAGCTGGCGTCCCACGTATCGGCCGAAGGAACCTAAACCCATCATCGTACTCCAAAAACTGCTTCAAAGACTTCTCATCTTGAAGCTCAATCCTCTGAGACCTCTGACCTCCTTTACCTTTACGCAGAGCAACAGAAACACTATTAACAACCTGATCCATTTCCGACATATATTGACTAAAAAAAATGTACTCAACGTTATGTGCAAAACGGCCGTCAGCATGCATGATCCTATTATTAAAATAACGCGACAAAGTTAAATTATGCATGCGACTATCAAAGAAGGTCTTCGTACTCAGAGGAAACAACACAGGGAAACACTTTGCCTCGTTCAGATGATCAGAGAGCATCCGAACTGGACTGTTTCCCTCGGCAGGCGCTAGACTAACTATGTCCTCAAAATACTGATCCAACACCTCCTGTCCCAAATTCACTGGCATTAAACAAGTGTCCTGAAACATGCAGTGTTGTTGTCTGTCATGTAACAGTTCATCTTGTATAATGTCAGCGGATTCAGCATCATCAACAACATTAGCTTTCACTACATCATCATCATCATCGTCTCCCTGACCAACGTCACCCTGTCCAACACCCTGATCATCCTCATCAGGTGCAGGCTCCTCCTCTTCACCGTCATGCTGCCTAGAAAACTCATTTACCCAGTCCTCATTAAACTGAATATCTTTATACAGGACATTTGTCCTTTTCAGATACTCTAGCGCCTGCCTCACACGTAAAGTGTCAACAAACTGATATTCATAATGCCCTTTGTATGTCAATTTCCGTTTTAATTTAACCTGAAGCAGAGACCCCTCCATGCTAGACCTAGGCAACACATTGGTGGTCTGTACAATGTTGGCCGGAACACAGGTAATAGGGCCATGAACACCCCTTTGACCCCCCTTCGGTAACGCCAACATCTTCATAAATGGGATGTGTAAAGCTATCAGGTGCTGTTCTAAGCTATTTAGACATCCCAGTTCAGAAGGAATGGGGTCTAATTCTAAATTATTATACCATGACTCAGCTGGGATCTGACCATTTCTAATCTTACCATGACATGTAAAACATATCCACAGTTGGCCTCTACATGCAGCTAAATGACAGGGATCAACACAACCATCATCACAACTATGCAAATAATGCTCACTGATGCAAATATTTGCAATGCGTGCCGTTACTAAACTCGCCGCATAAACCCCCCTGTCACAAATCAGCACCTGAGATTTAAACATTAACCTATGACAAACACAACACACAAAATCTGGTCCATCCCTGACCTTCTCTAAAAACTGCTCCATTACCACACTAAAATCTACCGACCTCTCGAGCCTCTGCTTCCGACTCAACCTGACACGCTCAATAACCTTCTGTCTATATTTACAATCACTGCGATAATGCCTTTTAACATTTAGCTTCACAATCTGTCTATGTTGAGGATCATCCCTGAATTTTCGTACACTCTCTGCTCTAACCCTGTTCTTATGCCTTTCATTTTCTTTGTATTTTAAAACACTCAAAGCTCGAACTCTCTCCTGATGTTTTTTGTCATTGTGGTATTTAGAAATACTGAGCGCTCTAAGTTTTTCCCGATGTTGTTTGCTATCACGGTATTTAGATACAGTCTGTAATTTAAGCTTTTCCCTGAATATCAGATTCTCCCTATACTTCTTCATTTTTAATACACGTCTTTGTCTATATGACACATATTTCTCACGCAGATTTTTCTTCTGCCTCAAATAGTTAGATGTCACACTACTACAACTTACACCAATACTCTCTGTGATCTCAGCAAAATCTGAATTTGCGCATACAACGTTAACATCCACTGCCGACCTAGTACAATACCCAGTCTCCTCACTAACTCTGCAGTAACCATAACAACCCTCAGGTCCAGGCTTACAAACACATACAACACACTCAAAATGGTCTCCCCCGACATTTTCTAAGTAAACGCAGTCTGCTGACAAACATTTACTGCTAGAACTATACTTCAACCAACGTCCATCAAGAAACGTATACAGACTAACACCTAAATAATTGGCAGCAGCTTGGATCTCCACCTCTGTGGCCCATGTGTTTACATACCTCATCCTGGATTGCTTAATATATTCAGAAACACACAAATAACTAGTCCTCAAAAGACTCCGATACCTATCAGTATGCCGCTCCAATTCTCTACAAACAGCTAACCTAATCTTACGATGGTTCTTCTGTGAACCACTGACAGCCTGAGACACTGCCCTGAAAAAGCAGTTCCCATCTGGAACTATCTTCTCATTTCTACAAGGAACACCTAAGCACCCGACCTCTCTACACACTGAAACACCAACGTCTATAAAGTCTATATTTAACTGATTACACAGAGCTTGACGCACATCTGCACCAAGGGGACGGAAAACCAACTCTTCATTCCTGACAGAATCAACAAACTCTACATCACAATTTACAGTAGCCCTATCCAAACGCTTGGATTTCTTCGACACACGAGTGCGTGAAGAAATCTTGCGCTTTCCGCCATCAGTAGCTGTGGATTCTGTTGTTGAGCCACTACTAACCTGACTAGACAACGTGAGGACAGAAATACCAGACAGCGCTGGGCTCATCTCTACACCAGCCCCACTGTCAGACACAGAAGGGGCTGCACAAACAACAGACACCTCACTAACCTCTGGTGCCGTAGCAGAGCTCACCTCAGAGATGCAGCTCTCTACAGAAACACCAGCCAGCGCTGGACACACAATACGGCTAACACTAACGGCAGACACCTCGAAGGGCTTCTCCCCTGAACTGAGACTGTCTGCCAAACAACAGATGTAGCGATGCAGGTCATCAAAACATGAAAACTTCATCACTACACTAGTACCACCACCATGTACCAGTCCACAGCTACTGCGAGAATGACTGTCGACCACAGCGAACTGTCCATTCTCACAGATAATGGCAGAAGTGTTACCACAAAGCGTCAACAAACAACCATTATACACACTAAAACACCTCTGCAGACCATTTTTCAGAGTGACGTACGCACCAACATCAATCCACTCACCTGACGTCACACTTACATCACCTGACCATGTGTCACCATACCTCACACTAAACTCTGGCCTATCTACCGGAAATGCCTGAGGAAGATCTGGAACAGACAACAGGTTAGACCAGTGCCCAAACAGCTTTGTACACCGCAAATGGCTGTACAACCGATCCCCTTCAACCAACACATTATCCAGATCAAGCCTCTCCCACGCAAAAACACTTTTCACCACATGTCTAACCAAGCCAACTAAAGCAATGGCCATGCACTGCACGCCAGGATACAAAAACCTGCTATTTCCCTGGTGAAAAGATCCACGCAAAACCCTGTTTAACCCAACACTTACCTGATCTCTCCTAGTCACTACCACACGATCACTGTCGGACTGAGCAACACGAACAGGAACACTAACAGGGAGAGGAACATAAGGAGAAGGAGAAGCCGAAACCAAAGGAGAAGCAGGAAGATGTAGAGAAGCAGAAACGGAAGGAGAAGCAGGAAGACGTAGAGGAGCAGAAACGGAAGGAGAAACAGGAAGACGTAGAGGAGCAGAAACAGAAGGAGAAACAGGAAGACGTAGAGGAGCAGAAACAGAAGGAGAAGCAGGAAGACGTAGAGGAGCAGAAACAGAAGGAGAAGAAGGAACTGAAGGAGAAGGAGGAACACGAACCATCTTACCTTTGCAGGTCTTCTGCACCCGAACTCCCTCCTGGACGACCGCAGCCACCGAACCGACCTCCGGAACCTTCTCCCTCCTCCGAACACCCCTCAGCCAAAGCTTCCTCGGGGAACCCTAAACAAGTAGAAGAACATTTCTAGAGGCTGTCTGCTTTGGTATACTATATAGTAAAGTGTGCAATAAATCATGGCAATGGACGGCTTTGTTTTCTTTTCTTTTTTTTCTCCAAACATTCCAAATTTATCAAAACAGGTTAAACATGAAAACATATACTGTGTTTCACTCTAATAATAATATCAACACAAATAATACAATAGTGTACAATTCTTGTGTATGTGTAAAATAGTACAACAGTCATATTGATGGCGAAAAATAAGACAAAAAATAAATGTCTAAAGTTACCTGGCCAGACGGTGGAACAGCGATGCCGTCGGAGCCAGAGGAAGGACAGACGCCCTCCATGGCTTCCAACATGGCACCACTGAACCACACGGGGTTGGACGGAACAGGGTCAGGCTCGGGCACCAGCGGTGTTCCAGCCTTCAAAGCAACAACAGAAAAAATTAGTTAATTACATTCTGGAGACTTTTCTTTTACACATATAAAATGATAACCAGAAAGTGAGTCAGATTTACCTTTCCCGCCTGTCCAACCACAGTCCACCCCCTGGGATGCTTGCGAGGGGGCAGAGGCTCCACCCCTCTCACAACAACCCTGGGGGCAGGCCTGGGAGCCGTCCGGGGAAGAGGAGGCATCCGAGGAGCAGCCGGCGGCACATGCCGAGGCAGGTGGACCACTGCGGCATCACACAACAGATCCACCAAGATGGGCATGCCATCTGTGTCACTGAGGTGAATGCCGTCTCGGCACCACAAGCCAAGGCAGTCCACCGGGAAGCGGTCAGCAACAGACACGAAAGGGAGACCTTCCAAAGATCAGGAGAAAAAGAATTAGTTATGTTTTCATTGACACACATTAAATACACAATATATCTGAAAACAACAAAAACGTCAACATACCCAAACGTGCTGCCACTCGGTGGAACTCCTGACGTAGCAGTACCTGCTCATCCAAAGGAACAGTCAGCCGTGGGGGGAAATCCACGGCCACTACCTAATACAAAGATATTTTGGCATCAATTAAAAACCAAACAAAAACGCACACGTACACAGACATACTGGCTGCTTCAAATATATACGTACCTTGGAAAAGCGACTGCACGCCAACTTCAAAAGCGCCTCGAACTCCGCCCCGGCCAAGTCTATAGTTAGACTGTCCAGATTGTTGCTCGAGGCACAAATGAAGGCAACGTCAGGGGTCCAGGGGACGTCCAGGTGGCTCAGCTCCGTCCTCAGGTCCGCTGCTCCTGCACCTGGAACAGAAAGAAATGAAAAAGAGAACGGTACATCGGGAATCGGCACATACCTGTCCACCACTGCCCTCCAGTGGGAATCACCCGCGAGGAACACGATCTGAAATGACAGAAAGGGTGAATTTAAAACAGATGTATTAACTATGACACCTGACAAATACCACTGTCTTTAGAAAATAGAACACAGGATACCTTCTTCTCCAAGTCGTCGGGCGGGAGGAGCCTCACCTGGCGGCCGGTCAGGGAGCTCCTCCTCCACAGCTGCACACGATGGCGGGTGCCACTACCGTGTCCTGTAAAACAAACATTGAAGAAAGGGATGTAGACACATACAGACTATATGTAAAGAGTATCAATAACGAATCTGAAAGATTGTTTGATACATACGTGCCACGAACTCCGGGACAGGTGACTGGGGGGTCCAGTCTACGCGCCGAGTCCACCTCTGCCTGGCCGCAGCAGATCGACGATGGCCCTTCACACGCGGCATCTAAAGGGACAGAAAGTTCAATTATCAAAGGGGGGAAATAAACTACTAGATCAGAGTGAAACTGTGCACATATACTCACAAAAACACTTTAGTCAGTTTTCTATCCTTCAAATAAATGTTCAAACTTACCTTTGCAGGAAGACTGAAAATCTAGAAGTGTGTGTGTGTGTGTGTGTGTGTGTGTGTGTGTGTGTGTGTGCGTGTGTGTGAGTGAGTGACCGAGTGTGTGTGTCTTGCTGTGAGTGTTTGAGTGTATTAATCTATAAGTTTAAATGTACGTGTATCTATGTAGTGTGTGGACAAATCAAAGTCTCGATCCTTAGCTCCGCACAGAAATCTCAACCTGTAATCAAAGAAAAAGTTACATTGAGTAATATGTTCTTAAAGTGATGGATATATACATACACACACACATTCATGCACTCACAGCAATGATCCACTATGCTATGTAAATCAACAGTATACACTCACACCAATGTTACATTAATGTTAAACTGAGTTTAGGATGAAATAAATGCAGTCAATGACAATAAAATGAACCCAGAAGTATGGCAGAAAATTTGCATTGTTCATAGTTATACATGCAAACATACATACATACACACACATGTAAAATAGTTACATTAGAAACACAGGAGGAACTTTCACAGAGAAGCATCTGAAGCCACACAAACCAAAGCCGACACAGGACCAAATGGTTAAGATAATTTAACAACACCACAATACCATCTACCTCACAACGGTAAACACGTAAAACAAGGACACAGACTGCAATAGACGCGTTCATAGCCCCCAGGCCCAAATAATAAAGCTAATTAAATACCAATCTAAGCTGTACCATCCATTTCTTGTCACGATTGTGAAGATTAAAGCAAAATAAAAACCACATTTTACACACAAAAGCATCCCAGAGATAGTACTAGAACACACAACCAACCAACAGCCATTAAAACACCACAAAACAGTCCAAAAACACATTTATACACTCACAAAGATTACAGGTCACCCCAGAACTGTATCACAACAATATATGAGCTACAGATCAGCAAACGAGCAGCAAACTAACACACAACCATTGTTAAAACTGAGTTTAGGTTGAAATTTCAGCAGTCAATGAGCATGGCAGAAAATGTGCATTTTTCACAGTAAAACTCGACTATTAATGCAAACATATATGCACAAACACATGTAAAATAGTTAAATTGTGAAGATTAAAGCTGAATAAAAACCATATTTTACACACAAAAGCATCCCAGAGATAGTACTACAACACACAACCAACCAACAGCCATTAAAACACCACAAAACAGTCAAAAAACACATTTATACACTCACAAAGATTACAAGTCACCCCAGAACTGTGTCACAGCAATATATGAGCTTCAGTTCAGCAAACTAGCACTCAACCATTTAACACTTAAGTCACATTACTGTTAAAACTGAGTTTAGGTTGAAATTTCAGCAGTCAATGAAGCATGGCAGAAAATGTGCATTTTTCACAGTAAAACTCGACTATTAATGCAAACATATATGCACAAACACATGTAAAATAGTTAAATTGTGAAGATTAAAGCTGAATAAAAACCATATTTTACACACAAAAGCATCCCAGAGATAGTACTAGAACACACAACCAACCAACAGCCATTAAAACACCACAAAACAGTCAAAAAACACATTTTAACACATTTATACACTCACAAAGATCACCCCAGAACTGTATCACAGCAATATATGAGCTACAGATCAGCAAACGAGCAGCAAACTAGCACACAACCATTGTTAAAACTGAGTTTAGGTTGAAATTTCAGCAGTCAATGAGCATGGCAGAAAATGTGCATTTTTCACAGTAAAACTCGACTATTAATGCAAACATATATGCACAAACACATGTAAAATAGTTAAATTGTGAAGATTACAGCTGAATAAAAACCGCACATAGACACTAAAGCATTTTACTGATAGAACAAGAACACACTATACTGATTTAGCCAGTCAGCTAAAAACTCCGCCATTAAAACACCACAAAACAATCAAAAAATGCCTTTAAAAACTCACAGCAAAGATCACAAGTCACCCCAGAACTGTGTCACAGCAATATATGAGCTTCAGATCAGCAAACTAGCACTCAACCATTTAACACTTAAGTCACATTACTGTTAAAACTGAGTTTAGGTTGAAATTTCAGCAGTCAATGAAGCATGGCAGAAAATGTGCATTTTCACAGTAAAACTCGACTATTCATGCAAACATATATGCACAAACACATATAAAATAGTTAAATTGTGAAGATTAAAGCTGAATAAAAACCGCACATTACACTAAATCATCTCAGACAGCACAGAAACACACAACACTGATTTAGCATTAGCATGAGTCAGCTAAGAAATCCGCCATTAAAACACCACAAAACAGTCAAAAACTCACGGTTTTCCGAAGAATTAACTGCTGGGATAGCCAAAGTCAGCGATGAATCCACTCGATGATGAAAGCAGCAATGAATGAAACCAGTAGCAGTAAGCTAGCCAAGCACAATTTTGTCTCTGTAATTCCTCTCTCTCTCTGCAGCAGACAAAATGGTGAAGCGGAAGACCACGCCCCTCCCTTATATAAGGTGCCAGGCAAAATGGCGTCTCTGTGACGTCCTGCTGAGTATGTGACCAATCAGGAGGTTTTAATTTCGCGCCATTCCGGGGGGAAGGGAGGGGGGGGGGACGACGACGAACAAAGACAAAGAAGCTACTCTTTTATTAAGCTAGCACACACTAAATGACATTGAAAAACGGTCATACTTGAAAAAATTTGACATTTCCCATATATATCCAGTTGTAGGGTAAAAGAAGAGGACTTTGTGGAATATTAGTTCTATAAATTAAGATTTATATACTTGGATTTAATGTAATTATTTTACTTGCTTTAGAATGTATTATTTACCTATGTAACTGTGTTTATGTGCTTAAATAACACCAAATATCAACTTTAATGACAAAATGTATGAACCTCAATTGAAGATTTTTCAGGTTTTGTGTCCATTTTTAAAATTTTATTTTTATTTTAAGTGTCATCAACACCCAAGTGACACTTAACTTCATCTTTAGGGAACATTCTACATGCATGCAAAAGAAAGTGAGCAAAAGTAATTGTAAGTACAGAAAGACATGTATCTGGGAGAATTAATTATCATTTAGTTCAAAGCTGAATAGACTTTTTCCTGTACTTGGAAATGCACTTTGATTTTATATATACAATTCTATGACAAAAAAGGATGAATAATTCTAACACGTGCATTAAATATACACCCAAGCCTAGATGTATGTGTGTACAAAAAATATACATATATAACTAATCTTTATGACAAATACAGAAATTAAAACAGTCTGTATACACAACATCAGTATATTACACAAAAGCTGACATCATTTGACTTAAAGTCTCGACAGAACATCAGATTTGAAAAGGGGAAAAACTGTGATTGTTGATTTGTCTGACTGATGCAGTAAGTTAGTAGTTTGTAGAGGTGGTGAGGATCAGAAAAACCTTTATTATCTGCCATGACAGAAAATCTTTGGCATGAGACAAACATATACAGCACGCATCCAATAAAACATAAAAATATCTAAATATAGTTGTCATAAATAAATTAAAATGTACATATTAAAAATTCCAGTTGAGACAGTGGTAGTTCAGTGTCTTTAAAATGTTTATGCTAGTGGTATTAAACTGAAGCTTTGTGAAGCATTAGTTTTTTTCTTTTTAGTCAACCCTGGTCCTCGAGGCACATTATCCTGCATGTTTTAGATGTTTCCTTCTTTAAACACACCTGACAATCATTATCAGTCTTCTGCACAGCACGATGATAGGTTGATAGTGTGGTTGGAGAGTGAAACATCTAAAACAGGGGTGCCCAATCCTGGTCCCCGAGAGCTACTATCCTGCATGTTTTAGATGTATCCTCCTTCCACCAGACCTAATTCCAATGATAAACCTCTCATCAAGCTCTGCAGAAGCCCAATAATGACCATCGGGTGTGTTGGAAGAAAGAAACATCTAAAACATGCAGGATAGTAGCTCTCGAGGACCAGGATTGGGCACCCCTGATCTAAAACATGCAGGATAGAGTGCCTCATGGACCAGGGTTGTGCAACACTGATATAGAGGACAAAAAGAAAAAAACTAATGCTTCATCAAGTGTCATTTTAACACTACCAGTGGGTATGAATGAGTTATTTTAAGGGGGGGGGGTTTGTATCTATACAAAAGCAGACATCTTAACGTCTCTACTGCACATCAGATTTGAAAAGGGAAAATGTGGAAGTTTGCAGGTTCCCCAGGAAGTTGATTGTAGTTGTTGGCTTCACACTGGTCCTTTCTGCGGATGTCTCTTTCCTCAGATGAACACAGGAACACCTACACTCCTTTTCACACCAGTTCAAACACAAACAATTACCAACAGGTACATTAATCAAAGAAAATCTACATTTCAAATCATAGTTGCTCAGTTTAGACTTTATAATTAATAATCTGGATTATTTATTCCTTTAATAGATTTATATAAATATGACAATATATAACAAATTATTTTCTTGTCGTAATGACAACATTGCAAAATGATTAAACCACCCACCATTGAAACATTGTTTTGTTTTAGTGTTTATGTAGCCCCTTGTACAACTATTAGTATTCAGTGACGATAACTGCAAGAACAGTTAAGTTTCCTGATGAATTTCATGACATGACAAAAAAAGCCACAACAATTGTAGATAATGTCTTCACACACATCACACCAACCAATTGTTTTTCCAACCAAATACGTTAAAATGTATGGACATTGTTGATTTAAAAAGGGCTCAGATAATTTACAAAGACTCATCATTTTCCTGTGAATCTACAGAAAATGTTCAAAGAAAGATCGTATGATTACAGACAGAAACTAAACTTTCAACAACCTAAAGTGCCAACGACATTAACGACATTAAAGAATATGTGCGTTTCAGTTAAAGGAGTGAAATTATGGAATTTACTTTCAGATGACATTAAAAATAGCAGCAATAATTTTAATTCAAAAAAAGTTTAAGAAAACTAAACTTGATGTCAGTTATTGGATTCTTAATAGCAGGCAGGGGTGTCAAACTCATTTCAGTTCAAGGGCCAAATTAAGCCAAATTTGATCTACAGAGGGCCGAACCAGTGAAATAATAACATAATATAAAATTTCCAAACTTTGCTGTATGTTTTTGAGTAAAAAAAGCTAAGTTATGTGATGAAAATGTTCAAATTCTTTAATACAATGTAAATAATCTTAAACTGAAATTCCTGAAGTAAACTATTTGCAGTTTTAACAATGTCATGTCTCAGGTTATCATTTAGACATGTAAATCACAATTTACATGTGTAAGATGTACATCTTTACAGATCACATTGGGATCAACAAAACATTTAATAACAGGTCAAACATGGTAAAGTTGGCCTTCAGACATTTTAAAAAAAAATTCCTATTTGTGCAGGTTACTATTTTTTTAATGAATTTTCAACTTGTTCATATTTGTTCAAATACAGTTCTTAGATGTAAACTTTTTTGTGGATTTTTACTTTTTTTCACTGAATAACAAGGAGAAAAGCTTGGCGTCAACATTATTTATATTAATTCACTGGTCTGGCCCATTTTCTATCATTAGGTTGAATGTGGCCCCTGAACTTTTAAATGGATTCCTTTTCCAACATGTATGATCAGCCTTTTACATATTGTTTTTCACTTTTTTAAGAACAGATTCTACAGCTAAAATTACAATATGCCATATATGACTTGAGCTATTACAGGACTTGAGTTGCCAAGGGAAAAAAGTGTAAATTCTTCGTACTTACTTGTGACTTGCACATGTGTGACTCGGCCCCATCTCTGCAAAGTTCAGAGTTCCACGTTCTCAACAAAAGGTGTCCTACAGCACTGTTTCAGGATGGCTGAGTAAGCTCAACACAAAAACAAAAAAGGATATATATATATATATATATATATATATATATATATATATATATATATATATATATATATATATATATATGCGCACATTTTTAAAAACACCAACACAAAAACACATACGCACACACCTTGACCTAATACACAAATCAGTAAAGTTAAATAACATAAATGCAGCAGTAGATAAAACAAGCACTGTAAAATAAATAACCAAAGATAATCATAATTACACAAGACAGAACAAAAGTTTAATTGCTATAATTCATAACAGTAGTATTAAATTCATGTACAATGTATATTGACATTCATTTACATGTATTCTACTAATGTGCACTTTTTTCCTCCAAATCACTATTTTTCCTAATTCATTTTCAAAAACAGTAAGCCTAATAGGGTCTATTAGCTGAGCAGGCTGGGCTTTTGAGTTGTTAATTTTAAATGACACAGCCTTTTGCATCTACTCTGGGCTTTCTAGCAGGGGTGAAAAAACTAAATCAGTGCATTCTAGTGTTAAATTGCTGAATTTGACTACAATTCTGCTGGGCTGTTAAAGCAGGTCAGAATGTTTCCATGCTAAGCATTAGCTCCTAAACAGCACTGAGATGAGAACAAAGCAGAAACATGGAAATCAGTTCACACTGTACTCACCTGTGAGTAGATGGGACACACTTTACAGCGGGCAATCCAGCGGCTTAATGAGGAACATGTGTTTCTGTAGCAATAGTAATTAATTACAAGAAGTGCAGCACACGTTCATGACAATATAAACAAGAAACTCACCGATAAACAAGAGGCAGAGGCTGATGTCTACACGCACAAGGATTTTTTTCTGTTTGAAACATTGTTTTGCTGTGAGAACGTGAGTAGTTTTCCCTCTATTAGCTGTGGTCTGCTACCGAGCACGGTAAGTCCCGCGAATGAAGGCGGGACATGTGATTTGAACCGGAAGCAGAAGAGCGGCACAGGAAGTGTAACCCGGGTCAAAGAAAACTAACACTGCAAATCAAAATCGCTTCTATTAATCCATCTGTTACATATTCAAATGACAAATGTACATTTAAACCCCACACTTTAACATATAACAGAAAATGTAGTGAGAAAGGAAAAAAGAAAGAATTGAAATAAATAATAAATTAATAATTAATGTAGAAAGAAATGTATACCTAAAAATACTTGATAATGCAATGATAATTACAAATAAATTATTGATTTATGTTTTATATAATACTATACTAATATATATATATATATATATATATATATATATATATATATATATATATATATATATATATATATATATATATATATATATATTGCTTAAGGAGCGCTACCTGGACTCAACATAAGTAATAATAGTAAGAGGTGCTCTATTGGATGGAAAAATAAATCAAATACATCATCAGAAAGAATTGGGGAATCATTCAGAGTGATGAAACATTAAGACCCATCTTTCCTTACCCTCCCCTTGTTACTTTTAGAATAGGGGTGGGCAACTCGAGGGCCGGTATCCTGCAAGTTTTGGATGTTTCCCTCTTCCATCACACCTGGAAGCCATTCCATAATTATCAGGTTTCTGCAGAGCTGGATGATGAGCTGATCAGATGTGTTGGAAGAGGGAAATATCAAAAACCTGTAGGATTCCTGCCTTCGAGGAGCGGAGTTGCCCACCTCTGTTTTAGAAGAAGCCCTACCTTACATGATAAACTTGTCCACAGTCACCTGAAACCAGACTCGACACAAACCTGTTTCTACATAGGAAGAACTAAACAACGCCTACAAGACAGACTGGCAGAACACAAATATGAATTTGACACTGGTACCTTAAAATATCCTATGGCAAGACATTACATGGAACACAATAATAGTGATCGATCTTCTTTACAGGCTGCTGGCATTGACCACATACCATTATCTCTTAGGTGGGGTGATAGACAGAGAGCACTTTTTGGATTGATTAATTCCAGGCTACTAAGTATCCAGGATTAAATTATGACCTTGATTTTACTGTTTTCCTCAGATTTTTATTGTATATTTTTAATGTAGATTATTTATTATTTATTTTAGATTTTTTTACTCTTTGGTTTTACTCTTTTACTATGTGGTTGTCCTTCTCTTCTTGTTTTTAACTTGTTTGTTTGTTGTATTTTAGACCCTGTATTATGTAAAATTTTACTTTATGTCTTATTGACTTTTTTTAAGGATGACACCTACTGGAGATTTTATATATTACACTGTTTTTTTGTACTACACTTTTTACTTGATAAATAAACACTGCAATGTGTCGGCTTGTGATTATACAACACTTTTTAAAATAACTCTTCCTGTTTTGTGGCATATTCTGACTCCCTGATGAAGGCTATGATGTCAAAACGTGTTGGGGGTTTTTATAGGATTTTATAGGTTTTTAAAACCAAGCCATACAATATATATATATATATATATATATATATATATATATATATATATATATATATATAAATATTTCACACACACACTCATACACCAGTAGCTTTCTAAGGTTCTGTTAGTCCTACGAGGAGACTAAGTCCAGGTTTAGTGTCTTTGTCCAACTACAATTCGACATGTGGACAGACAGAGCTGGGATGTGAACCCAAAACCCTTCAGTAACTGGACGACCTACTCTACCACAGCACGTGCACGCACCCTTGTGCGCAAACACACACACACACGTAATATTAAATTCAATTAATTTAGGCTGTGTCTGTGAGTGGAACAAAGTGGACAGACTTTTATTTCAAGACAATCATCTACAAAAACTCCTCATGAAAATAAAATTTCTTACTTTTATTTCATTTTATTTTATTTATTACTTTCCTGAAATACACAGACAGAAAGACACACAGACATTTAGAAAATAAAAACTTTTTTTAATGTTAGATCATGAGTACAATGAAGTGATTCAAACATATTCTCTCTTCATTTGTCATACACAGATGGACACACTAAAACTTTTCGAAATTCCATGTATGGTTTGGGAGATATGACAATTTTAGTTTTTTTTCCTCTCATTGACAAAATGTCTCCCTGAACTCTGTTTGACACTGTAGCAAGGAGCTGCGGCCACGCCCCCTTCCCTCCATATATAAGGCACAACTGCGCTGTGTCTGGCTCCAGCACAGGAGCTGCTTTGACTGAAACTTTGATGAAAATGCCATATTATGGAGTATAATTTGCTCATTTTTAGATATGAGGGTTATAACGTGTTATGGCATGGGACGAAATCCACGCGTAAAGTCGAGGTCCCGATCCAATGCTGCTTGCAGCTTTAATTTATTAGGGACCGAGCACGCAGGGTCGAGTCCCTATGCATTTGCACACTATGTGTGCAACGCATAGGGACTCGGCCCGCAGGGCCGAGTCCCTATTGTATTTCGTTCGTTTTTTATTATTATTATTTTTACTCCGCCACTTTCAACGTAAATTTGACCCCCTAAACGTGCTCGAAAACTCAGCTATCTCGGCACGCATCTCAAGTCTGGTGAAAAATTTGATAAAATGAAAAAAAATTCTCCCGACATCCCATAATTTTCGAACTAGCAACCAAAAAAGAGGAAAAATTGGAACGTTAATAACTTTTCAGAGGTTCGCCTTAAAGACAGGAAAAAAACAGTAAAAGTTGCGGCCGACATTACTTGAGGCAAAAAATACATTTAGAGCTAGCAGATCGCGACCGAAGGTCGCGATCTGCTAGCGTGAATGGAAATGCTCCAAAATTATCTCCTCATAGGGCGTTTGTCGCAGAGATGTAAAAATGGTACCAAATTAAAGAGGAACGGGTGATTCCAAAAAGTTATATATAACTTTTTAAAAACTCGTGTAGTTTTTGCGTTTCGTGCCCGGATATTTGCGACCTCCGACACTCAAAATTAAAATTTTAATTTCTCCCAACATGTGATATATCGTGACGATCAGGACACTGAACCGGTGTGAACTAGCGCAAAACATTTTAAATTTGACGCACGGTTTGGGAGATATCGCAATAGATATTTGCGTTTTTTTGACATTTTTTGGTAAAAACGCTTTTCCTGCTCTACGCCTCTTTAGACTGGCAGATGACCCCCTTAACAAGCACGAAATTAAATGAAATTTGGCAGGCCCGTCAGGGCCTGCCAAATTTCATTAAATATGAAGAAAAAATGTGATTCCATCCCATAATATTAATTTTATTGAGAAAAGAACGCACGGAAAATTCCGGAAAAATCACTAAAATGGCCCAAACGAGCCTTAGGAATGTCGCAGAAAGATGAGACGCACGCGCCAGCGTGCGTCTCATCCAGCCCGACATTTCATACGCTGATACCACCCATCTATCTTGGACAGGAAGTTCACAATCTGCCTTACAAAATAAAAGCTTCCAAATCTAAAACCTGAACCGCTTGGCGTAGAGACATGAGACCAATGCCAAAAGTTTCCTTGTTAAATCCCGAAAAATTCATACGCTGGTACTTATGGTCTATCTACTACAGAAAGTTCGCAATCTGGACTTGTTTGGAAATCGTAAAAAATTTACTCCTCTGAAACCTTATGTCGCAGAGATGTAAAAATAGTACCAATGTATAGAGCTAACTGAGAAACATAAAAGTTGTAAAAATCATTTTTGTATCTCTTGTAGTTTTTTTTACTCAGGCCCGGTTAGTTGCGATAGCCGAAAATTTAAAAATAAAATTAAATATTCCCCAACATGTGACATATTGTGAGAATCACGAGAAAGAGCAGAAGTTGCTACAACAAATATTTTCTAAATACAATATACGGTTTGGGAGATATCACAATTTTAGTTTTCTTTTCCTAAATTTTAGATTTTTTCAGGACTCAGACTCGCTGATGGGGGAATTAGCCACGCCCCCTGCAACTCCTTATTTGGCACAGGCTCTGTGAGGTGAGGAGAAGGAGCAGCTTTGACTGAAACTTTGATGAAAATGGCAAAATATGAGAAACCATAAACAGCAAGTGAATGAAACTTTCCAGAAATGTAGTCATACTACCTAGGAACAATATAAACCAGGTTTGGAAGATCCAGCTAATTTAAAATTTAAATGAGACTCAGTAGTTTGGGGGGATGTCTGGTCTCAGCCTCCATTCACTTCCATGTTAATTTGGATCAAAGAAAATCTTATGTTCGCCTAATTTTAGTGTTTTTAAAACTGCCCAATCTCGGCCATTTGTGACCCTACAGGGGAAATGAATACATCTACGTGTTCCTCAAAGCCTCCTGCCACTCACAATTATTTTAGTTTTCAGCTAGCATTTACGGTTCTCTCACAAATGGCAGTAGTTCGGAGGTAAGATTTTGCTTAAAAGCCAGTGTTTCTGTGTGACACAGACTGCAGCGTGTCTGTGAGTGTGTAAGGGAGGGGTCGTTGCCTAGCAACGGAGCAGCTTTGACTAACAGGTGCAGACAATTAACAGAACTATAACAGTGGGGGAGGTGCTTTAACATGATTGACAGGCAAACAGATCAACATACCCTGTACTGTGAGTTACTGTGAGTACTAAGAGGTGGCAAAGTATATATGTATACATGTATAAGTACTAATACACACAAATACTTAGACCAGAGCCGTAGGCTCTGGTCTAAGTATTTGACATATGTAGAGGGTGTATAAATAAATACTCACACATATGTCAAGTACTACAGACCAGAGCCGTAAGGCTCTGGTCTGTAGTACTTGACATATGCATAGTGTATATGTATTTATGTATAAGTACTCACATATGTCAAGTACTACAGACCAGAGCCGTAAGGCTCTGGTCTGTAGTACTTGACATATGCATAGTGTATATGTATTTATGTATAAGTACTCACATATGTCACAACAGCCACACCCTCTAATACTGACAGCTGATTGGCTAATATACTCCCACTCCTGTACACCTATACATGTGACATTACTTTGCTCCTATTTCTTTCTCTCTCTGACTTTCTGCCTGGATACAGCCACACCCTCTAATGCTGAAAGGTGATTGGCTAACACTCTCCCACTAGTCTACACACACACATGCAGTGCTCCGGCCACGCCCCTTTCCTGCCCATATTTGGCACAACTCTGTGTGAATGGCTCCAGCACAGGAGCTGCTTTGACTGAAACTTTGATGAAAATGCCATATTATGGAGTATAATTTGCTCATTTTTAGATATGACGGTTATAACTGTTATATGGCATGCGACGAAATCCACGTGTAAAGTCGAGGTCCCGATCCAATGCTGCTTGCAGCTTTAATTATTATTATTATCCCTCCGCCACTTTGAAGTGGAATTTGACCCCCTAAACATGCTCGAAAACTCAGCTATCTCGGCACGCATCTCAAGTGTGCGTGAAATCGGCGTGTGATGAAAAAAAATTCAGTGTCCAGCCCAGAATTTTCGAACTAGCAACCAAAAAACAGAAAAAATTGGAACGTTAATAACTTTTCAGAGCTTTGCCTTAAAGACACGAAAAAAACAGAAAAAGTTGTGGCCGAACTTGCTTTAGGCAAAAAATACATTTAGAGCTAGCAGAACGCGACCGCAGGTCGCGTTCTGCTAGCGTGAATGGAAACGGTCCAAAATTATCTCCTCATAGGGCGTTTGTCGCAGAGACCTAAAAATGGTACCAAATTAAAGAGGAACTGGTGAATCCAAAAAGTTGTATATAACTTTTTAAAAACTCGTGTAGTTTTTGCGTTCCGCGCCCTGAAGTTTGCGACCGCCGACACTCAAAATTAAAATTTGAGTTTCTCCCAACATGTCATATATCGTGACGATCAGGACACTGAACCGGTGTGAACTAGCGCAAAACATTTTGAATTTGACGTACGGTTTGGGAGATATCGCAATAGATATTTGCGTTTTTTCGACATTTTTGGGCAAAAACGCTTTTCCTGCTCTACGCCTCTTTAGACTGGTAGATGACCCCCTTAACATGCTCGCAATTAAATGAAATTTGGTAGGCCCGTCAGGGCCTACCAAATTTCATTAAATATGAAGAAAAATGTGATTCCATCCCATAATATTAATTTTATTGAGAAAAGAACGCACGGAAAATTCCGGAAAAATCACTAAAATGGCCCAAACAAGCCTTAGGAATGTCGCAGAAAGATGAGACGCACGCGGCAGCGTGCGTCTCATCCAGCCCGACATTTCATACGCTGATACCACCCATCTATCTTGGACAGGAAGTTCACAATCTGCCTTTCAAAGTAAAAGCTTCCAAATCTAAAACCTGAACCGCTTGGCCTAGAGACATGAAACCAACGCCAAAAGTTTCCTTGTAACCGTCCGAGAAATTCATACGCTGGTACTTTTGGTCTATCTCCTACAGAAAGTTCGCAATCTGGACTTGTTTGGAAATCGTAAAAAATGTACTTCTCAGAAGCCGTTTGTCACAGAGATGTAAAAATAGTACCAATGGATAGAGCTAACTGAGACACATAAAAGTTGTAAAAATCATTTTTGTATCTCTTGTAGTTTTTTTTACTCAGGCCCGGGTAGTTGCGATAGCCGAAAATTTAAAATTAAAATTAAATATTCCCCAACATATGACATATTGTGAGAATCAGTGACATGAGCAGAAGTTGCCACACTAAGAATTTTTGATATCAGATGTACGGTTTGGGAGATTGGACAATTTTAGTTTCCTTTCCTGACTTCCAGGTTTTCCCCCAAAATCACAGAAAAATCCTAGGTGGCGGAATTAGCCACGCCCCCTGCAACTCCTTATTTGGAACAATGTTCTGTGAAGGTGGAGGAGAGGAGAAGCTTTGACTGAAACTTTGATGAAAATGGCAAAATATGACAAACCATAAACAGCAAGTGAATGAAACTTTCCAGAAATGTAGTCATACTACCTAGGAACAATATAAACCAGGTTTGGAAGATCCAGCTAATTTAAAATTTAAATGAGACTCAGTAGTTTGGGGGGATGTCTGGTCTCAGCCTTCATTCACTCCCATGTTAATTTGGATCAAAGAAAATCTTATGTTCGCCTAATTTTAGTGTTTTTAAAACTGCCGAATCTCGGCCATTTTTGATCCTACAGGGGAAATGAATACATCTACGTGTTCCTCAAAGCCTCCTGCCACTCACAATCATTTTGGTTTTGAGCTAGCATTTACGGTTCTCTCACAAATGGCAGTAGTTCGGAGGTAAGATTTGGCTTTAAAGACATTGACAGGGGGACAGGCTGTGCATATGTGTAGGAGGAAAAAGGTGGGGGCCGTTACCAGGGCAACGGTGCAGCTTTGATTAACAGGTGCAGACAATGAAGAGAAGCTGAACAGACTGTGGGAGGAGCTTTAACATGATTGACAGGCAAATTCTCTCATACAGACACAGGGCACATACACAAACCTATATACACACATATACATGGAATGACCTACACACATGGCATATACACAGTGTATGGCATGTACACAGAGTGTATGTATGTTTATATACACAGTGTGTGTGACATATACTTTGCTCCTTTTTTCCCTCTCTCTGCTTTTCTGCCCAGCAACAGCCACACCCTCTAATACTGACAGCTGATTGGCTAATATGCTCCCACTCCTGTACACCTATACATGTGACATACACTTTGCTCCTATTTCTTTCTCTCTCTGACTTTCTGCCTGGATACAGCCACACCCTCTAAAGCTGACAGCTGATTGGCTAACACTCTCACCCTGCTCTACACATACATGCAGTGCTGCGGCCACGCCCCCTTCCCTCCTAATATGGGGCACAACTCTGTGTGAATGGCTCCAGCACAGGAGCTGCTTTGACTGAAACTTTGATGAAAATGCCATATTATATGGAGTATAATTTGCTCATTTTTAGATATGAGGGTTATAACGTGTTATGGCATGGGACGAAATCCACGCGTAAAGTCGAGGTCCCGATCCAATGCTGCTTGCAGCTTTAATTAGGGACCGAGCACGCAGGGTCGAGGCCCTATGCATTTGCACACTATGTGTGCAACGCATAGGGACTCGGCCCGCAGGGCCGAGTCCCTATTGTAATTCGTTCGTTTTTTATTATTATTTTCCCACCGTGTCAACGACGTGGATTTTGACCCCCTAAACGTGCTCGAAAACTCAGCTATCTCGGCACGCATCTCAAGTCTGGTGAAAAATTTGATAAAATGAAAAAAAATTCTCCCGACATCCCATAATTTTCGAACTAGCAACCAAAAAAGAGGAAAAATTGGAACGTTAATAACTTTTCAGAGGTTTGCCTTAAAGACACGAAAAAAACTGCAAAAGTTGCGGCCGACATTGCTCTAGGCAAAAAATTCATTTAGAGCTAGCAGATCGCGACCGAAGGTCGCGATCTGCTAGCGTGAATGGAAATGCTCAAAAATTATCTCCTCATAGGGCGTTTGTCGCAGAGACCTAAAAATGGTACCAAATTAAAGAAGAACTGGTGAATCCAAAAAGTTATATATAACTTTTTAAAAACTTGTGTAGTTTTTGCGTTCCGCGCCCTGAAGTTTGCGACCGCCGACACTCAAAATTAAAATTTGAGTTTCTCCCAACATGTGATATATCGTGACGATCAGGACACTGAGCTGGCATCACGTAGCGCAAAACATTTTAATTTTGACGCACGGTTTGGGAGATATCGCAATGGATATTTGCGTTTTTTCAACATTTTTGGGCAAAACCGCTTTTCCTGCTCTACGCCTCTTTAGACTGGCAGATGACCCCCTTAACATGCTCGCAATCAAATGAAATTTGGCAGGCCCGTCAGGGCCTGCCAAATTTCATTAAATATGAAGAAAAAATGTGATTCCATCCCA
This sequence comes from Siphamia tubifer, assembly GCA_020466265.1. Lineage (NCBI taxonomy): Eukaryota > Metazoa > Chordata > Actinopteri > Kurtiformes > Apogonidae > Siphamia > Siphamia tubifer. The sequence continues at coordinate 23,028,061 of CM035785.1, read as the reverse complement.
TAATATTAATTTTATTGAGAAAAGAACGCACGGAAAATTCCGGAAAAATCACTAAAATGGCCCAAACGAGCCTTAGGAATGTCGCAGAAAGATGAGACGCACGCGCCAGCGTGCGTCTCATCCAGCCCGACATTTCATACGCTGATACCACCCATCTATCTTGGACAGGAAGTTCACAATCTGCCTTTCAAAGTAAAAGCTCCAAAATCTAAAACCTGACCCGCTTGGCCTAGAGACATGAAACCAACGCCAAAAGTGTCCTTGTAACCGTCTGAGAAATTCATACGCTGGTACTTTTGGTCTATCTCCTACAGAAAGTTCGCAATCTGGACTTGTTTGGAAATCGTAAAAAATGTACTCCTCCGAAGCCTTATACCGCAGAGATGTAAAAATAGTACCAATGGATAGAGCTAACTGAGAAACATAAAAGTTGTAAAAATCATTTTTGTATCTCTTGTAGTTTTTTTTTCTCAGGCCCGGTTATTTGCGATAGCCGATAATTTAAAATTAAAATTAAATATTCCCCAACATATGACATATTGTGAGAATCAGTGACATGAGCAGAAGTCGCCACACTAAGAATTTTCGAAATCAGATGTACGGTTTGGGAGATATTGCAAATTTAGTTTATTTCTGATGTTCTTTTCCAGAACTCTGTCTCCCTCTCATCCACCTTGGCAAACACTTGAAGGCCACGCCCCCTGCAACTCCTTATTTGGAACAATGTTCTGTGAAGGCGCAGGAGAGGTGCAGCTTTGACTGAAACTTTGATGAAAATGGCAAAATATGAGAAACCATAAACAGCAAGTGAATGAAACTTTCCAGAAATGTAGTCATACTACCTAGGAACAATATAAACCAGGTTTGGAAGATCCAGCTAACTTAAAATTTAAATGAGACTCAGTAGTTCGGGGGGATGTCTGGTCTCAGCCTCCATTCACTTCCATGTTAATTTGGATCAAAGAAATTCTCTACTTAGCCTGATTTTAGTGTTTTTAAAACTGCACAATCTCGGCCATTTTTGACTCTACAGGGGAAATGAATACATCTACTTGTTCCTCAAAGCCTCCTGCCACTCACGATCATTTTAGTTTTCAGCTAGCGTTTACGGTTCTCTCACAAATGGCAGTAGTTCGGAGGTAAGATTTGGCTTTAAAGCCAGGTTCCAGGGGGACAGGCTGTGCATCTGAGTAGGAGGACAAAGGTGGGGGCCGTTACCAGGGCAACGGTGCAGCTTTGATTAACAGGTGCAGATATTGAAGAGAAGTTGAACAGACTGTGGGAGGAGCTTTAACATGATTGACAGGCAAATTATCTCATACAGACACAGGGCACATACACAAACCTATATACACACATGTACATGGAATGACCTACACACATGGCATATACACAGTGTATGTCATGTACACAGAGTGTATGTATGTTTATATTCACAGTGTATGTGACATATACTTTGCTCCTTATGTCCCTCTCTCACTCTGCTTTTCTGCCCAGCAACAGCCACACCCTCCAATACTGACAGCTGATTGGCTAATATGCTCCCACTCCTGTACACCTATACATGTGACATTACTTTGCTCCTATTTCTTTCTCTCTCTGACTTTCTGCCTGGATACAGCCACACCCTCTAAAGCTGACAGCTGATTGGCTAACATTCTCCCACTAGTCTACATACACATGCAGTGCTGCGGCCACGCCCCCTTCCCTCCATATATAGGGCACAACTCTGTGTGAATGGCTCCAGCACTGGAGCTGCTTTGACTGAAACTTTGATGAAAATGCCATATTATGGAGTATAATTTGCTCATTTTTAGATATGAGGGTTATAACGTGTTATGGCATGGGACGAAATCCACGCGTAAAGTCGAGGTCCCGATCCAATGCTGCTTGCAGCTTTAATTATTATTATTATTATTATTATTATTATTATTATTATTATTATTATTATTATTATTATTATTATTATACACAGTGTCCTGTCAGTGAAGGTTTTGTTCTTGTGGTACAAAAGGTGGCTGTGGAGACCATCTCTAATCCACATATTTAGTTTAGTGTGGGCATGGGACAGTAGAGGGGTGTGGGTGCTGCTGGAGCTTGTTCCATGTGATCGCTTTGGCGTTGTTTGGCATGGTGGACACTATTTTGATGATATGCTGCAAAAAAGAAAAGGTCACATACACTAACGTGGTAGTTCTCAAGCTTTTTTTTCTAACAAACTCCCCCCTGTCCTCATCATGAGTCTGCCATCTTTGCTTCTTGTGTTTTACAGTATCACCGCGGAAGGGCTGCAGCAACATGCCGACAGAAAAAGTGGGTATTCGGCATATTAGGAGTGCGTGACCGCCAGAAACGGCTGGTTGCGGAGAAGGCGGCGGGAAAACCTCCTTCTGGTTGTCTCTCTGAACAAGGCAGATTTTGACTTGACTTTTGGGCACTTTTTAACTTTTTTCATGCAGGACAATGCATCCGTGTACTGTGGAGAATGACTTTTCGTTTCTCTCTCTCTCTCTCTCTCTCTCTCTCTCTCTCTCTCTCTCTCTCTCTGTCGCTCTCTCTCTCTTTCTCTCTCTCTCTCTCTGTGATCTGCCTTTGGATATTTTTGGTTATTAAAATGTTGTTGTACCCAATCTGGTATTTTGGTTGTATTGATGACATTCGGAAAATACACAATGCTGTGATTTCACTTGGTTTATATAAATCATTTGTATTGTAATAGTATATTACACACTGGTTAATAGTACAGTTATGATTGTGATGTCATGACTTTACAATAAGAGGCAAAGAAAACTTTAATCATAATTTCTTCTCTAAGTATATATTAACACATTCTGAATATCACATCTTTATACATTAATTAATGGTATGTTAATCATTAATATACCATGACTCATATGGTGACTCAAAAGATTTTGCTAAGTAATATGTTAATTCATCATGAATATCTCTTGTCCATACATTAATTCATCATGAATATGCTTGTTCATACATTAACTCATGGTGTAGTAATCATTATAATGTCATGACTGCAGAATAAGGGGCAACTTATCATGAGTCAGACATGAATTATTTTCAGAGTATGTATTAACACACTAGGAATATGTCTTGTTCATACATTAATTCATGATATGTTAATCATTAATATATCATGACTCCTATAGTGACTCAAAAGATTTTGCTAAGTAATATGTTAATTCATCATGAATATGACTTGTGGAAAACAGGGGCTGAGTCCAGCAGAGGGGTAAGTAGACCACGGCCAGCAGGTGACGGATATGAAGGTTGGAAGCCCCCGTCCTAGTTTTAATTCACCATGAATCAGATATTACTCCATCATTACTCATGCACCCTTCACTAAAGTCTGATTCATATATAATTTGATTGATAGCTATCAGCAGTGTTAATACATGATATATTAACAGCATGAATTAAAAGCAATGTTAATTCATGATATATTAACAACATGAATTAACAATTCATGATATATTAACAACATGAATTAACAGCAGTGTTAATTCATGATATATTAATAATGACTCATGATATATTAATCATTAGTACATACATGAGTCATATTCATCATGAATCAGACCATGATTCCAACATGATTCCATCATGATTCATGTACCCTTATTGTAAAGTGTTACCCTACATTCTCAGAGGAATCATTACTTTTTCAAACTAGACAAAAGGGACAGTATGAAAAATAAGTCATAAATCAGAAATTGTGACTTATAATATCATTATTTAGACTTTTTATCTCATGATTATCCATTTCTTATCTCAGAATTCTGACTCTTTCTTCTCAAAATTTTTAGTTTTTTCTCAGAATTTTAACTTTTTATCTCATAATTTAGTTTTTTTTAATCTCATAATTTCCTACCTCATAATTATGACTTGTTTAATCTGCTATTTATGACTTTTGAATTTTTCTTACATTTCCTGTCCATACCCACTAAACTGAGTACCATGATCAAATAAAACACATTATCTACACACTAACTCACTGTTAAAGGCTTTATATTTGGATATTTTTTGGAATATTTTCCTGCTTAAATAAGTATTAATTAATCCACAGCAAAAAAAGCAGATTTACCTTTTACTTTATTACAATTGAAAAGTTGTTCTTTTACATGAGTATTTTTTCACAGCAGTAGCTGTACTTTTACTGCAGTACACCTCTGTGGTCCAGTAGTTTTTGCATAAAGCTACTGATAAACAAACAAACAAACTGAACCAAAACAATAGCCCTCTCTTGGGGTAAAAAAAACAACTAGTGTCAGTCTGTATAAAGGCAAACACCCATGTCTTGTACTGGACACGAGTATAGGTTCGTTATTGAGTGATCAAATCAATAATTGATCACTTATTGACTGGGAGCAAAGCAGTGTACCTCTTAACAGAGTACCTGTTTGAACTCATTCAAGCCATTAACATTCAGCTGTTTCCACCCACAATCTGTTCCTAAAGAACTTTAAGAAAATATTTCTTTCTCCTCCTTTGTTCCTTTCCCATGTGCTACTTTGGTATGGAAGAGAGGCAGCGCTCTGCTTCCACCGAAATTCATCTGAGTTCCAAGGTGCATCTATTAAATTAAAAATCCTGCGTTGCTGGGAGAGGGAAGCGCTGTGTCTTGGTGTACACACAGACTGCAACTGATTGAAGGAGAATGCCACTGATGGAAAATGTGCCAACTGCTGAAGGAAGAGAGTAGTAGATAAAATGGGGGAGATAAATATCCCATCAGCCTCAGGCATGGGATTTAATTTTCCTCTATGAGCATTTCTACTTCAGCTTGGGAAATTGATCATTTATATTCCCACACCAGGTGGAAAAGTGGAAGGGCTTGTGTGCACGGCGGTGTGTGTAGGTGTGTGTGAAATCGGTTGTGTATGTGACGCGGGGAGATGGTGTGAACGAAAGAGGGAAGAGAAGGCACGAAAGCATAACTAACCACACCGAGCCCAGGACAACGATTCACGGCGCCGATACAGTTGTTAGTCAGTTAAATGATTCAGCAGTAAAAGGATAAACAGAAAAACAAAACAAATATCAAGCTGACAGTCGATGTTGTAGCTGTGGGAAAAGCAACAGAAAGTGACAGGTAGATTAACACTGTCCCACAGGCTGTTTAGCTCCAAACAATAAAATGACCATATTAATCACGGTTATTGATTGATAGCCACTCTGCCACTTGACATTTCTATTGTGCATCACACAGTACGCACGGAACACAGCACAACTTTGATCATGGTCAATTCCAGGGCTCTTAAACTCATTATTTTTAGGAGCCACATTCAGTCCAATTTTATATACAGTAAAATAATAAAATAATAACCTGGAATTAATGATTACTCCAAATGTTTGTCTGTTTTAGTACAAAAAATGACCTAAGTGAATTATGAAAATACTTACTTTCAGAAACTATTCACAAAAAAAAGGAATAACCAGAAAAAATATGTGCAATTTTAACAGTATTATGCCTCAATTTATCATTTTTGCATGTGCATTATGGATCACATTCTACAAAGACACTAAACTCTTAGTAACAGAAGCAATGGTTAAATTGTGTTTAATTTTCTTTAGACATTTCAGATTTTTCACATTTGTTCAGGCTTTTTTTTTTACATTTTATTGTTACAGGATAGTTTGTAAATGTAAATATTTTCATAAGATGATGACATTTTTTGCACTAAAAGAAAGACAATGATTTGAATTTGTCACTATTTATAGGCATAAAATAATATTTCTTCACACCAAAAAGAAGAAAATATGGAGTGCTTAATTTTTATAGGTTATTCTGTTATTATTCTACAGCCCCCTAGAACGTTGCAACAGTTCCCATTCACTTTGAATGGATGTCCCCATCTTTCTGCGGATAGATTTTTTTCGATAACCGCCCGCTGCACCATTAATGCCTGCTGCCAATGGCAACGAGTTTTGTCACTTCAGATTGACGGCACCATGTCACTCCGCAGGTAGTTCGGCCACTTTGGAAGTAAATATTCATTACATTGTAACAGCTATTTCATCCAGTCTGTTAGAATAGTAGCAGTAATAAGCTGTAATAACCCGTAGAATAAGCGGGATAATGTATTGCCCATGCGTGACTATCAGAAAAATATTTACCGACGGGGCTGAACAACACCCTGACGCCGAAGGCCCTATACCCTAACCCCCGTCAGGAAATATTTTTCTGATAGTTACATGTGGGCAATACATTATCCCTTGCTTGTTTGCCTGTAGATCATATTGGTCTGTATATAGAACCTGAACTAAAATTTATTCCACAGCCTTGACTGTAGAATGTTTTGTAAAATGCATCCCACGGGCCGCATTGGAACCCCTTGCGGGCCACATTTGGACCCTGGGCTGCATGTTTGAGATGGTCTGTTCTCTTCTACTGTCCCTGGTCTATTCTGCACATATTCCTCAGCTGTCTACCTGTTCTCCCTCTGTGTGAAACATAGTGCAGCTTTTCTGTACAATATTTCAGATCTGCGTTCCATACAGCGTGTTCACTCATGTCCTTGTCAGCTTGATGCTCATAAATAGACATATCAAGTCTTGGTGGGTCTGCACACACAGCGCTGTAGAAAACAATCACTTCAGCCACGCACGGTGACATTAAGATCGCTTGACAACAACACACAAATACTCCCACGAGGCAGAACATGAAAACACATTTGCATTGACTCAACTACTCAGCTTTAATACCTCTGAAAGCTTTAGTGCCCTGCTGGGAGGCAGAAGTGTTCGGTGTAGGTTTGAGATAATGACCTTGTTTACACCATGGTTTAAAACAGTTGTACTGCAGCAGTTGGAAAATAATTCCTATTTTTGACACCGCAAATAGGGTGTTAAAATACTTGTTAGTGTGTTTGACAAAGTTGTTTGTATAACTTGAGCAGCTGTTGTCTATAGTTGGACCACATGGTAACAAGGCGATGCAGAGAAAATTAGAAGACGGTTGATTCTGTGAACTTGGTGCACATTGGAGGCTGACATCAGAACAGTCCAACCTTTAACTTCTTAACAAAGACTTATCACCATGACAGTATTTTTTTTACTATGGGGTTGAATGTTACAGGGTTGAAGATTTTAACAAAAAATAGCCATAGATCCACATTAGCTAGGGTATGGAGCATTAAGAAAGCATGAGGAAAACAAGAAGTTAATTAAGTTTTCCAAGACAATTCGTAGTTTTTCCCCAAATTTATGCTTGTAACAGTGTTGAAAGGTTGAACTCGACAATGTCAATCTGATAATAAAAACAATTAAATACAGATAAGAAAGTGTGGTAATAATACTAACCTCTGTTTACAGTCTGAGTGGGAAAAGATTTCTGATGTCAATTCCTGGGTGTGCAGGAAGTTGGACTAAACCATTGTAAAAAAAATTTTTTAAAAATTGATGTCCTGTTACAGGGTTGAACAAAACTATAGGAGAAGTGCTATTGTATAAATGTTTTTTTTTATATATATTTCTTATATTAAGGTTAAAGTAGACAAATGAATTATTATATTAGCAGAATAAACTGTGGGTACTAGCTATTTTTATTAGTTTTCTTTTCAATCAAACGGTAACTTTGCTCAGTGGGGACACGCTCATTTGGCTGAACCCTGCGCCTCAGAAACCAGAAAATAATTAAAAGAAGTTTGTGTGTTATAATACCAAGACACATGGGTATTTTCATTTCAATTTTTAGAATGTGTTTTAGTTTCTATGAAAAAACATTGAGGTGAAACATGTGCGACACAAAGTGCACCATATTCAAAGGAATCACACAGCAATCCCACATTTATGTGTAAAATATAAAATCAAGGGTAAAGTAAAAGAAAACCGGCATTCACTTTGAGCACGGACTTCCATTATAAAAGTCTTTCTGCAACTTTGTATTGATTTTACAACTGGTACAAAGGGATGACCTTCCTTCTGAAAGAAAATCCTTCAATTGATGATTCACTGATGGGAGTGAACTGTGTAACATGGCAGTCCAAAATCTACAAGATAAGTTCATAAGGGCAGTGATCTGCAGAGTGTTATGGTCACAGTATGAGATTCACATCATTTTCAGTCATTAATATGAAACTTGATAAGAAGAAAAAACAGGGACAGCAAGTAGCACCAGGCATGGCAAACCCCGCTCCCTCACAAACCTTTTACCTGATTGGCCCCATCTCTGATCATTGCACAAAAACAAATTTTTGGTGATCTTGACCTTTGACCTACATTCACTACAATTTAATGGGATCTATTCGGGACCACCTCAGATCTTCACTGAAAAAATCCTGGAAATTGGTCCAGTAGTTTTTGTGTAAAGTTGCTGGCTGACAAACAGCAACTTTAAGACCCAAAAACAAAACCCCTCTAATAATACAATATACCCCTCAAATAATAAACCCACTCTAATAATACAAAGCCCTATGTTCAACAAAATGTTCAAAAATGTAATAAAAGGTAATTAATTAACTTAACCCTTGTGCGGTCCTTCGGGTCAAAGAGACCCGGTGGCTCACAAATGTACCTTTTTATACGTACTGTAGGATGCCATTGCTTACTACTGAAAACAGTAATATATCCTTGGGGGGTGGGGTGATGAGTCTATGGAACTGAACTTTGGAATCTGGGTTTTTAAGACCCAATTGTAGGACACAGCCAGTGTGCCTTTTACGAAGGACCGCACAAGGGTTAAGCTATAAATACAAACAAGATATAAATACAAGATCTACTATTGTATCTATACATTAGGGAGGCTGTGGCTCAGTTGGTAGAGCAAGTTGTGTCCTGGCTCTGGCTGTCCACATGTTGAAGTGTCCTTGAGCAAGACTTAGTCTCTCAGTAGGACTGACAGAGCCTTCGAAACCTACTGGTGTATGAATGTGTGTGAATGGGTGAATGTGAGGCTAAAGCACTATGAGCACCATGAAGGTGGCAAAGAACTATAGAAGTGGAGAATATTTACCATTATATCCTTAACACTTTCAAATATTCAGTATAGGTATAAACACAATACTCACTCATTCATTCATTATCTGAACCCGCTTTATCCTCACTAGGGTCACAGGGGTCACTGGGGGCCTAATCCAGCGGGCGAAGGCGGGGTACACCCTGTATGAGACGCCAGTTCATCGCAGGGCTGACATACATAGACAAACAATCACTCTCACATTCACACCTATGGCCAATTTTAGATTAACCAATTAACCTATCAGTGGATGGTGGGAGGAAACCGGAGCGCCCGGCGAAAACCCACGCGGCCACGGGGAGGACATGCAAGCTCCACACAGAAAGGTCTGGTGTGGGATTCGAACCAGGGTCCTTCTTGCTGTGAGGCACGAGTGCTAACCACTGCACCACCGTGCCGCCCTAAACACAATACTCCTCAATGTAAAATTCAACAAATTTAGTTTCATGCGTTACAGTCCATGATATCAGCAAAGCATTCAAAAACAGAACCATGGTGCCTGTGTTGTCGTAGGGATGATATGGTTACCTGTTTAATGGTTAACCACAGTCAAATATCTAATGCAGCGGTCTCAAACTAATTTTCTTTATTTTCCACATTCAGCCTGATTTGATCTCCAATGGGCTGGTCCAGTAAAATGAAAACATAATAACCTATAAATAATGAAAAACTAGACATTTTTGTATTGTTTTAGTGCAAAAAAACATTAAATTATGAAAATACTTTTATAAATTATCCAAATGCAAAAAAATGTACATTTCATAAGGAAAATAAGGGCAATTTAAACACAATTCTGCATCAGTTTATCATTAGCCTATGTGTTTTGTTAAGGATAGTTTGTAAATGTCAATATTTTCATAATTTAATATCATTTTTTTGAAGTAAAACAATGACAAAAAAATTAAGTTGTCATCCCACAGGCCGCATTGGAACCATTGGACCCATTTTGCCCCCGGGCCACATGTTTGAGACCCCTGATCTAATGGTTTCCAAAAATATAGCTGTAGTCAGTTATTGTGAAGTGAAAACCTGACAGATGCAGAAACAAAAGGATTCAACAACAGTATCTAACAGTATCTGTTTTTGGGTCAGGCATGGCAGAAGACACCATACGCCAGAGAGTTTTCAGGTCTCTACAAAGACCAAGTGTCGTTATATTTAATATTTTGTAAAAGTTGATTGAAGGTGGTTATGCTCTGTGAGAGCTACACAGAAAGGAAACCAGTGCAGTGTTAACTGTCCTTAAAGGTGCCCTAAAACACTAAACTGTTTTTTGATTTAAACATATTAGGGCCATAGGTGTTTGTCTTATGTTTATGTGTGTGTTTTGTGTTATGTAATGAATTTAAAAATGAACATCTATACCTCTTCTGCCTGTTGTTGATACTGAAAAGAAAAAAAGTGGAGAAATTATTAAAGATGGTCAGTGTGATGTCAATACTATTCATGAGTTCGCCAAAGTGAGGCCCCGCCCACAGGAAGGGGGTTGCACATGGCAATTTCATGTGGACCATCATTCCCAGGGAGCCCCCAGTGGTGGGGGTCCAGTGGATACAGGCCGTCGGATGTTCAAAAATGTTAAATTTCACTTTCATTTTCTGTCAGTACTTCTACTTGTTGCACAGAGTAAATGATGATGAAAAGCCATTGGTCTAGCTTCTAGCCAATCAAAGTCAAGCAAATTAGCATGTTGAATATTCATGAGAACTGGTGCAAATTGAGCTTAGTCTTCCAGCAGACTTTCTATACCACAGTAGAATGGTTTGAAACTTGGTAATCAAAGTATTTTCCCTCCAAAATGTTCCAGAGTCCATAGTAGAATTTCAGACATTATCATAAAAGTAATAAAATACACGTGACAAGGGAGGTGCCCATTCTTACTACTTTATAACCAATACAATGCAAGTTAACATGTAGGCTAAACGTACTCTATATGCAGACTTGATTCACACATCACATGCAAAAACCAACATATTTTATTAATAAAAACACCATCATATAATTTGAGAAAGCTTCCTGGATTATGTATAAACAATAGAACAATAATCTTTATAATAATAATAATAATAATAACAGTAGTGATATTGGTCCATTTTCATCATCTAGAGAAATATAAATGGTCAATTTGTGGGTAATTCACTGTAATTTTCATGTACGTATCAGTAATTTTGATCATTTTGAGCACATTTGAACAATACCATAGTAATCCAGATAAGCGTGACTGTTTTGGTCAGTATAATCATGGTATTAGATTGTCATGCTGTTTAATCTCTCATGATTTGTTCACATTAACTGTGGCCATTTACAACTTAATGATAGCTAGTGTTGCACAATGTTGCAGCAACACTGGGGGAACAAAAGAAGAGAAGTATGTCTTTTTCTGCTACAAGAATTCTGACAGAAAAAAAACAACCTGATTACATGGAGAAATCAGATCATAAGAAACCCAATATTCCATTTACATAGTGGGATTAAAAAAAGAAAGAAAAAAACTGATACATGAATATCTTGCAATGTAAAAAGGAATCCTCTTTTCATTCTACAGTTGTATTCAATACAGTTGTATATTGAGCATGGACAGAGCAGCTACTGTCTGTCCTCATTAGGAAAACTAAATGCATACAGTGTATGGACACAGTTTTGGCTCTGTTCCTGCGCTAATCATTAATGGAAGCAAGAAGCATTATGTTCAGAGGAAATGTCCCCTTGAACAGCAGCAGACCAGGGAAATGAGGAGAACCACTGATCTAGGTTTGGAGGAAAAAGATTAGAAAAACATCTCCTTTTTTTAAAAAGCATAATTTGTCTCTGCATCTTCTGATTGCGATTCAAGTGATGCCCTCGGCGGTGGCTCCCAAGAGAGACGCTCCCAGGGAGCTGGGCTAATCAGATCGCTTCGTACTAAATTAGACCTCCAGGGAATAGAATGCCCAAACAAACTGAAACATTAAGTGTGTTTCTTCCAACAAGGGCCGACGAGAACGATTCCCCCTCAACTGCTATGAAAGGACTAGCTCTTCTCCAACTCACTTCTGTCTAATCTTGCCCTGGAAATGTTTTTGGGACATTTTGTTCCTGTATATCCTGCCTTGTTTCTGACTCCTTAAAGCACAGTCATGTGAGAAGCAGGTTCCCACAGCTCTGGAGGTCAGCAACAACACACTCTGCGATCAGCTGTTCTTCCATGGCCATTCTGACAGAAACTGGGCTATCCTCAGTGCCACAGAGGACAGAGGAAGCCAGCAGCATGGCCATCTATCCATTCCCACTCAGGCAAAAAGGTGTAATTAGCTGCTACAAATTGCAGCATCCTGATTCTAATTATGTATGAATTTTTGCCCCCAAAAAGGGCTTACATTTTAAAGAGGAAACTTGTAATGCATATATTAATGATGTCCAAAAGTTACTTGTTAGAATTTATGCACAACTTTGCTAAGTATCTTTGCTATGTTAATCACTAGGGATTCTGGACAACATGCAATTTGAATGAGATGTAGCGATCAGACTGAGGTGGATTTATATAAAGCAAAGGACAGATGACAGAACAAACTAACAGGGCACAATCCCCCTTTATACTTCCCTGTCTAATGTCCATAAATTATATATAACCAGGAGAGTTGAGCTGAATTCAATTTTACATAATTGAACTTATAAAAGAGATTATATTACTACTTTGAAGACACTGACACAGAATCTATTTAAGGGTAGAAACAAGGTTCACACTAGTGACGCTACCTTTACTAGGACATCACTCTGACACACTTTCCACCACCGAACCTTTCCGTTTCATAAGATCTACAAGCACCGACCGCTGGGTTTCCATGTATAACCGTATAACTGAGGTCACGACAATGCCTTGGAGGTTACAGGCTTAAACATTTCGGAAATTGGCCTTGCTGTTCCATGCATAATTTACATCAGGACCAGTGTGACGACAGATCGAGTGCAAAAGATGAAAAGGTTCCAGGAGCTCTCATAGCCTGTCGAAAAAAACACACACAATCTCAAAGCTAACAGTGGTTGTCAGAGATGGCTAGAGCACCTTGATCTTTATAATACTTTTTTTTTTTTTCCGGAAGCAGTGGCTACAACATTTACTCCCTTGAGTGTTCAAGGGAAACCAGGTTTGATATGATAATTCTGCTGCTCATCTCTTCACTCTGCCATATGCCTGACCTCTCTGAGGGGAAAGGAATGCAGCTGGCTCTTCTCACTATTAATCAGCCTGATGGGGGAGGACGAGGAGGACGAGGAGGAGGAGGGTGCTGGTGTGGTTAGGATGTAGAGATATTCAGTGCAGCCTGATGCTGGTGCGCACACACAGACAGTACGGACATACACAACCAACTTCCCTACATGTGTGAAAACAGCTGCTTCAGCATTCTCCAGTTCTCCTCGCTCACCTTCTCTCCTCCTTGTGTGTTCCTCCTTCTCCCTTTCTTCTTCTTCTCATCTGTCCTCATCTCCATTTTTTCCTCCCATTTAAAAGGCTCCAACATCCATCACCCCTCAGCCCAAATGCACTCAGCATAGACAGAGCAGCCATCAGGACCCAGCAGGGAGAATCTACAGGCTGGACAAAATATGAGAATATCAGGAGCATCTACTGTCTCCATCAATCAGGCTGCTTAGGTGAATCCAGGTGAAGGCTCTGATCCCCCATTGATTTACCTACTGAGGCCCGTTCAGTCATAAAGATGAGATGGAGATGAAGCAGACCAGATACACTCGAAAAAGTAGAACGCTTGAAGAAAAATTATAAAAGAATCAATATCCCACAATAGGATGACATTTACTAGTCAGAGAAGAAAGTGTGAAACAAGTATACCTTAGAATTTACATTGATGATGTTTTCACAAATACTGAAATCTTTAAAGTTTGACATCTCTCTGTGACGAGTGAGAAATAATAGGTATTGCAATATTGCATATATACCCAGTGGTGTAGTGTTCCCTGGAGAAGTGGATATACTCTAAATTTTTGCCTTTTTTAAGTAGTCCAGAAAAACACAATTTTAGAAACGGTGACATATAAGACTATATTTTTTAATCCAAAAATCCATCTATAGTATTTTCTCGCTATTGTAAAATAATTAAGATGTGATGAAAATAAAACATAGAAATAAATAAGGAAAGAGATAAAGGAAATGAAACAACACAGAAACAAGTGGTACCAGGCACAAGAAACCCCTCTCACACAAATTTGACCTGATTGGCCCTATCTGTTATCATTGTGAAAACACATTTGTGGTGACTGTGACCTTTGACCTATATTCACCAAAATTTAATGGGTTCTTTTCTGAAAATGTAATGAAAATGGGTCCAGTAATTTTTGTGTTAAGTTGCTGGCAAACAGACAAAAACAAACAAAACAAAAAAGAAACCCCTCTCCGCTCTCAGGGGGCGGTTTAATAAATGTGGGGATAAAAATGTAAGACTGGGCTTTAGGACCAAGGGGAAAAGTGCTCCATTCATCAGAGCGCAGCTGTGGGGGTGGAGGTGGGGGGTTCGGAGCAGACGACCAGGGGCCAGCGTGGTTCCAAGTGGGGTACTAGCTGGGTACTAGTGGTCCTTATTTGGTCATGTTGTTAAATTCTAAGGCTTCCATAAGGAGTGACCGTGAAACATAGACATACTAAGTGGCTGTGCTATTCTAAATATTGAACAATCAATATTAAGTGGGTATACAGGAATTTTAGTGGTTATACAGAATTCCTCCAACTTTTCTGGTGGGTATACAGCGTATACCTGTGTATCACGTAGACTACACCACTGCATATACCTGCAGTATAGTAAGCTAGGTCCTTTAAAGGTGTCATTCCATTGTTATTTCATTAATATTGCTGTGTTCTCCATTGTTATTTAATACATTGTGTGTTGGTTCAATTTCAAAAATGTCCGGATTGCTTTGTTTTAAGCTGTTTTTGCATGGTAGAACAATGACTTGAGGTCGAACAACAGAGTTTACCGGTACTTCCTCATACGTGTCCATGACGCGGTGATGAGGCTTCTCTGATTGGCTCAGAAAGAGTGAAGGAACACTCCCCCCTCCCCTCTCGCTCTCTGTGTGTGTTCACCTTACCAGAGTAACATCCATCTTGGTTTCGTGCCGTTGCTTGTTCTGAAAACATGCATGGGAAAAAACAAGATTTTATTTCCAAAGAGAGCACATGAACCAGTTTGATCCGCCATTTTTTTCAAGTTTGTGCAGCAGCTACTGTGTTGCCGTCTTCTCTTGTAGATGCTAATGCTATAATGCTATTTCAGATTCGCTGCAATGGAGGGCGGGATTAACCCCACATGGGTGACGCTAAAGGCCATCTGACGTCAGACGGACCGGCTTTTTCTGGGTCCCTCAGTCCTCTCATTGTCTTCTGTGAAAGCAGTATGCAGCCAGTGGAGGTGACAAATCACTTTCAAAGGAAGCATGTGTTAGTAAGTCGGAGTGACCCTTCAGATTCCAAAAGGAGTGTGGAAAAGTGGTTTTCAGCGGAATGACACCTTTAAATAAATGAAGTGAAAGTTTGTCTATTGCCACAGAGCCAATCAGGGCCTCGCTATTATATCGTGTGTAGACAGGTAACCAGTCACCCTGCTCCCACAGCACACTGGTAATAAACATCACATATCGTGTGTGTATCTGATTACAGGAAAAGGCGAGGTGCCAGTTAACCTTTCTTTTGTGGATTCTAAAGGTTTTTGTCCATACACGTTTTGTTTCAAGAAATATTTGCGTCCAAGTGGAAACGAGAAAACTGTGTTAAAACGGTGTAATACTTCTGTCACCCCTATATGTGGCGCTGTCCCCAAACACAGCTCAGGTTATACTAAAATCCAAGAAGAATCCACTGAACATGTGCAAGAGGTCCTACTTCACTGCACTGAGTACAAAATAAACACAACAACAAGAGGCAAAGCAGCACCTGTAGCACAAACACAAGTCTATAATCCACTACTGTTGTTGTTATTGTTAACAGTTCATTTAAAAAAAGTGGTGTTTTGCCTTTCCATATGGCAACCAGAGGGCAAGATTGTTCTACTCTGGCATGTGTTTTGCAAAAATACTGTTTGAGGGCACTGATAACACCAGTGTCATGTGGATAAAAGGCTGAAATGATATATAATTTTTGTGGATTGAACTGCGTCAATAAGACGCTAATGACGTCATGGAACAATATACATGATTGGCTCTGTGGAAAAAAAAAAGTCCTTATTGTTAATTGCCACAGCACAAATGCTAACATTTAACAGCCTCTGTGACAATAGATAAACTGTTGCTCCTGTGACAGTAGCCATTGCCTTGAATAAAAGACCATCTGTTTTAGTTGTTGAGTTATCAGTGTATTTGTTCTTCTTGCAAAAATGTTGATTTGGTCAACACATTAATGACATCCTTATATAAACAAACACTTTACTTATCAATAGCTTATTCTTCACTATTCATTTTTCTACTATCAAATCTCCCAACAATAAAGTGAGAAAAACTGGTATTATATATAATAAGCTGTAATAATAGAGGATGACAAGTTGAAATGACTTCAGGAATGAAGAAAAAACTGTATTTTTTGTTACAAACTTGACCACAGTGAGCTGTCTTAGTAAAATGACACCCAACATTTGGTAGTATAGGAGTATTAGCATCTGTTTCTATAGTACCAGTGGTGTGTGTTGGTGTGAAAATTCCTAGTGTGGTTTGCACGCTGCTTTTTAGGTACATGTGAGTGTTTCTTACAGCCTTATGATAACATTTAAATAACTTAGGGGTGAAAATCAGTCATACTCTTATTTCAAAAGTCATCAACACATATTTTATTCACAAAAAAATCTAGAAAACAAATCCAACATTTAAACTGCACAGCACCATAATATATAATAATTCATGTATAATACAAAAATATTCATACAATAAATTAATAAACAAGTGTTCCAAGGATTTTATTCTATTTTTTTTTAGATGAATATGATGAATATGTTATATGACAGTGAGTGGACTGAGGACAGAGTGAGGGCAACCACCATGCACAGACATGTCCAGTAAATGGGCGTATATTGTTGTCCTAGCCTGGCCGGCCAACACACCTGACCTGAATCACACTGAGAATCTAGTTAGTATTGTCCAGAGGAAAATTAGTGATGCCAGATCGAACAATACAAATGAAATGAAGGCTGCAATCAAAGCGGCCTGGGCTTCCAGAAGACCTCAGTGATGACACAGTGATGACATCTCCATGCCATTTTTCATGAGTTGAACTCAAAGTTCTAAGACTTTTTCTAAGTAAACAAAAAGCCTAATTTTCTCAAATACTGTTCATAAACTTGTCTAAATCTGTGTTAGTGTTAGACAACATGATTATTGCATAGGTGTGCTTTGGGCTGGCCACAATAAAAGGACAATCCGACCAATTTGGCCCATAGAATGAATAAGAAAGAAGATATTAATGAATTCACGTTGTAAATACAGAATAATTAGATCTACTTTGGGCAGAGCAGTAAAATATCATAATTAGGCCTATGCAGTCTTTTCGGACTGCTAAAGGTAGATCCCCGAAAAGGCATGCTTCTAATCACCCATCATTGCCACCACTCTTGTCCACCCATTCATGAACTTATTATTATATTATTATATATTAAATAGAAAGCAATGAGTTCATGTGCCTGACTACAGCATGGGCACACTGAATTTGGTGGCAAAAAACCCATTCAAAAGTAACTGGTCAGACAAAATTCAGCTATCTTTTGACCTCCAAAATCTAATCACTTCATGTAACTATCCTAGAGCATTAGCACACCAAAGTTGGGGGAAATCCGTCCAGCCATTCAAAAGTTATTGCATTAACATGAAAGATCTTATGTGGTGGAAATTTTACTGTAAAAAAAGTCCAATTCTATCCATATATTAACGAAGCATGTTTTTACAAAAACCTGATTAAACACCTGAACAAATGACAAATTGATAGACTGAGGCAGAAAATGGTTCAAATGTCACTTGTTTTTCTGAACATGTGTCCAGTTGTTGATGTTGATGTAAAAATGATCAGAATGTCATTTGACTCTTTTCACTGAAAATGTCTGAATGTGGAACTGAACTAAAATGACTTTGAAACTCCTGCACTAAAATGCACAGTTGTAGTGCATTGTGTGTGTATATGTGTGTGTGTGTGTGTGTGTGTGTGTGTGTGTGTGTGTGTGTGTGTGTGTGTGTTGGGGGCGGGTGGGTGGTGGGTGGACTGACTGACCTGGTTGTTCATTGTGGCCTGTGGAATGTTGATCCATTCCTGTTGAGATGTTGGCTGTGGAAAGTTATTTGACACTGGCAGGAAAATGAACCCACTGTCATATACGATGGTCCAGAACATCTCAAGCATGCTCAATGGGTGACATGTCTGGTGAGAACTGAATATAAGACCCACATTTTGAATATTGACCTGAATATAAGATGAGGTTTGAGTCATTGAAAACAATGTGAAAAAGTGGGGTAGTCTTATAATCGGGGTCTAACCGTTGACACATGCTGTTAGTTATCTTGGGTTTCTACACCACCCCAACAGCTAAGGGCACCAGGGACCTCACTGTGGTGGGGGTTCACTATCAGTCACAGCAGAAAAGCAATAACAGGAGATTAAAAAAAATGGGGAGGTGGAGCTATGATGCTAACTTTAAGATGCTGGTGGTCAATATGGAGTTATGGCGCTTAACCCTTTAACCCCTGATGCATTCTGAATGGATGGTTTGGTTTAAAAATTCTGACAAATTAGAGGGTTTTTTGTGTTATTTTACTGAGAATTTTGTTCATGAAACTGATTGAACTCAAGAAGCAACTGATTGTAGAAAAAGAAAAATCCCAAACTAAAAGTACCAAATTACAACACTAGTTATTTATTCCTTTTTTTAACTTAATTTTCTTTTTCTTTTTTTTCAGGGTGGGGTTTTGACATTTTTTCATATAATTTGTTATTTTGTGAATATTTATTAGTTTGTGTTGATGTTGTTGCATAGTTTTGTTTATTTTTTTCTCCCTGTTGTTTTTTTAATTTTATTATTTTTCTTCAATTGTATTCTGTTAGTGTCTTACTTTGTTCATGTTACATATTATTTTGTTAGTTTAATATTCATTTTTGTTCATTTTACCGATCACTTTGGCAGTTTTTGTTCATTTTGTTGTTTATTTTACCTTATTTCATTTTTTACTGTTTAATCGCTTAAGTGTCAGGAGTTAAAGGGTTAATGTCTGAAGATGCCGCTTTCAAACACACGTCTGATAAATGCGAACAGGAAGAGAAAAGCTTATCATTGATCTCAAATGGCCACTATTTAAAAAGTGCTGCATATCAAATGCATTGGATGGTGGCAAGGATGACGTTTTGTATGAGGAGATGGTACCCTGTCTGTGAGGAAACGCCTCATGCTACCTTTGGCAACACATCAAACAATTTGTGCCTGGCACAATTTGGCCTGATTGGCCTATCTATTATCATTGTAGAAACCACCAGAAAGCACCACAATTTAATGGTATCTATTCTGGATCACCTCATACCTTTACTGAAAATTTAAGATTGTGTGTAAAGCTGCTGACAAACAAACAAACACACAATGTAAAATCCAAATGTCATTACTCAGAAAAAAAGTATGCAAACCGATTACACTTGCTTGAAATAGTTTTCTGTTCATTCGTGAGAGCAATATCCTAGATCTGTACTTGGGCAGAGGAAGGAAATCGGACTCAGAGACAGGGAGGAGGAAGACAGTATTTTAGTGGGGCCATTTTTGAGGTAGAATAACTTGGATTGAATTCAACCATTTGCATTGAATGAAAACAGCTTCTTTAACTTCTTGAAATGTTGTTTTAAAAAAAAAAAGAACTTGTGTTGTGTAGTTAAATTAATAATCAGAATTAGTCTGTGTGGATTCTGTTTAGCGAGCGGAAATTAATTTCACACAAATTCAACTACGAAAAAGCTCAGTGATTTTTTAAGGGAGCATCTGCCCTCCAGTGGTTGTTTTGCGCGCTGGTCACAGATTTCTCTTCGCACACAGAGATAATTTGCTCGCTCACAGTTAATATCTATGTGTGTGAAATAATACAATATGCCCAAAGCATGTTTTATCATGTGAGTGCTTTATGAGACTATTGGACCAAACGCAACTTTGTCAAAAAAAAATTAAAAATACCCCAAAATTTGAGAAGGCCTTTACTTCAAAACTATTTTAGATATGGGTATAATAATTTGTGAGGAAGAAGAATTTTCTGAGAGAGTGACCTGGGAAATTTGTGTTTTTCTGGATGCTTTGACACGGAATGATCCATTTGCATAACCGAATAATTTCTGCATAAACTGTCGGAACCCGTGTAAAGGAAGCTCATCTGCATCATCTTCATCCTCACTGGGGTCTCCACCTGACTGCAGTTTATTGTTGTACCGGACTTGAGTGGGCAAATGCTCATATTCAATGGCATTTTGGAGGTGTTCTCTTCATGGATGAGTTGCGGGTTTCAGTGTTCGGGGCAGATGGCAGACAGCGTGTACGGCCCCATGTGAGCCAGTGCTTTCCTGTTGTCAATGATGTGAATCGAGTGGCTGGTGGTGGTGATGGCCAGGCATATGTTATGGACAACCAACATAGGTGCATTTTATTGATGGTATTTTGAAATCACAGAGATATGGTGATGACATCCTGTGGCTCATTGTCGTGCCGTTCATCCACAACCATCACCTGATGTTGCAGCGTAATAATGCACATGTAGAAGGACCCGTGCACCTGTACTCAGCCACTGAGAATGTTTGAGATGCTCTGGATAAGTGTATTCAACAGTGTGTTCACTTCCTGCCAATATCAAGCAACTTTACACAGTCACTGAAGAGGAATGAACACTGGACACAATCAACAACAAGATCAACTCTATGCACAGGAGACATGTAGCAGTGTGTGCACTGTAAAAAAAAAGTAGTACATTTTTGAATGAAAATCTACAAACCATGACAGACAGTGTAAATGTGTAAACTAATAATGCTTTGATACTGTTTATATGACACTGAATCACAGTGAAAAAAGTTTAACATGAAAAACTGTATTTTTACATATTTTCTTATGAAAAAATAAATTTCCCTGCCATTATATGTATCACATTCAGCACTGCAGCATGTTGTCATTGTCAGTACAACAAAATGTACATTAACTATGAAAAATATATATTTTCAATAAAAAACTAAAAATTACACTATTGAATGTAATACATATTATGGCATTTTTCCATTTAAAAAATATGCAAGAACAGGGAAATTTCCATGATAAACTTTTTTCACAGTGATTCAGTATCAAACCGTTTTGCGAGTTTATACATTTGCACTGTTGTGCTTTGCAGTTTTTCAATGTAAAATGTACAAACTATTTTACAGTGTACAGCTACAAATACTCAAGCACAATACAATAGGGCATTTCTGCCAAAGGAGTGTCTTAAATTGTGTCTTGCTAGCTTTGCACTGCAGTATTATTTATGTCGGATTCACTTGTATCTGTAAAGTTAAATGTGTCAACCAGGCTGATACATTATGAACACATTTAAGCTAGTCTGCCAGCAGCTGTCATTTGTCACCACAGGCTAGTTGTCTTTCCTTATGAATATCTGTGCACTGGCAGTACTCCAGTGGCCACTCCTGAATAAGCTTTATAACAATAGCTATAAAGCAGCAGTTGCACCACTTTTATGACCAGAGAGCCACAACAGTGATATTAGTGCCTTTGAGGATCCTACTCTCAAAATGAGTCACATTTTATAGATTATATTCTGCATCCCTCACTGTGTCTTGTATAGTGTTTAATTAATTCAACAGCCACACGAGGCTCAGGGCACACTACATTGGCCCCCGCCCGGGCATATAACCGGCAGCGTGGAAGCTTTCAGACAGGACCGGTCTCTCGTTTCGGTTCATATTAGCTGACATTGAGACAGGATGACAGATGCAGGACAGAGGGATGGTACTTTTGGATAATTTCCACAGGCTTTTAGAAAATCTCCCCTGTGTTTTTACTATTGGAAATATTTGCTTTGGGAAGATGGCTTTTAATGGAAGGACACGGCAGTGGCCTCAGGGTACAATATGATGACAAACAGATGGTCTGCTGTGATTTGTGTTGTGCTTGTTGGTGTGGAACATTGTGGAGCTTTAATGGAATATGATAGGAGGAGATGATAGGTTTTTCTCAATAGAGGGTGTTAGAAAGAATATTTCTGCTCTGTGTTTACATGACAGTCTTACTTCTCTTATATTTTCGGATTTTTTCCCCCCTCAACCTTTTAAGCTTCTGCACAATTGTGCCTACATTTCTTAAAAATATCAATTGAAGGCTGTTCTTGAACCATTTTAATAACATGGAATCGTCGTTTGCTTATATTATAAATGAAAACATGAAAATAAAAACCAGGTTATTGGAGGTGGGTCATATTAAATAATGCAACAGCCATTTGTGAATATTTATCAATGTTTTGGACTATTTTTGGACACCATTTGAACTACATTTGGACTACATTTAGACTTCATATTTCTTTTATTGGGTGTTTTTTGTTGGATTATAATTGCATTTGTTGGAATATTATTCCTCTGTGGATAATTATAAAACATAAAAGCCAAGATCAGCTGTTTGCTGTTTGTTATTGTTTGAACAAATAAGTGATTGCATGCACTGTGGTTATTTCATCTGAAAGTGGTTTATATCAGCTGACGCCTAAGAATCTCTGTTGTCCAACTTGCAGTGACTGTAGGCTTATGTGATGTGTCTTATGTGGTGGTTTTCTTACTTTTGTGAGCGCCTATTTTCGGACCATATGTGGACCCTTGGAAAGCTACAAGGGTTAACTTACCCAACTCCAGAGGTGTTCGATTCATGCCTGTGTTGTTGATGATACTTGCTCATCTTGTATTGTGAGTTTGTAATGGTTGAATGACCATGCAGTAGTACAAAATATATTAAGCCACATTATATGATTGTATTATTGTTATGTTGTTATTGTTTACTGAAGTTAATGTTGGTTGACAGTCACCCCTGTAACACATTTCAAGGACCCCCACATATGTTTATGTGTATACAAAGCCAGCTTTATCTGTGAATGTCATCTCCTAAAGGTGGCACGTGGATGTTGAAGCATCCGCTATAGCAGCTCATTGTCAGGCGTCCGGACATGGTTAGGATTCCTCTCAGGGAATGAGATATGAAATATTAACCTTGTTTTCCATCCTAATTGGCTGAAGCTTCAGAGGAGGTGAGAGGTGAGAAAGAGAAAGCACTTTGAACATTGCGAGAAAGAAAATAGAGGCCGACGTTCCTGGTCAGCTCTGGGGAAGCGCTGGCTTGTAGGACGCTCCGTCTGTGAGAAGGAGAGGTCAGATTTCATGAAGTTTGTTTTTTTCAGACAGCTCACACTCTTCATTTATTAGAGCGCTGTGGATAAAGTGTTTGGGGCCATACGCCTACTAAACTATTGAAATGAGAACGCAACACTAATGTGAATGTATTTCCTCATACAATAATACTCTGGATGTTAGACTAGAGTTCATGCTAGTTTTCAACTTTTTAAAAATCGGAAATCAATATCAGCATCTTTTTATTTCTGTTAATTTTCCAGTTGTTTTTTTCTACCTTTTGGCTCATCTGCACTGTAAAAAAAGTTTGTAAATTTTGCAATGAAAAACAGCAAACCATGACAGTGTAAATGTGTAAACTATAAAATGCTTAGATAACACTGATTCACTGTGAAAAAAGTGAATCATTAAAAAATTGGGGGGTTTTTTACACATTCTTTCATGAAAAATATATTTCCCTACTTTATATATTTTTTAAATGGAAAAAAATATTACATTCAATACTGTAATTTTTTACATTTATTTCTTGAAAAAAAAGTTTTTTCACAGTTTAATGTACATTTTGTTGTACTGATAACTTCATGCTGGCAACTACAGCTGCTGCTATGATACTGTAATAATAATAATAATATTAGAAATCATATACATTTTGAAGTAAAACAGGGTATTGGGTGTTGAAACAAAATTTTTTGTGGAAAACCCTTGAATCAAAAAATTAACTGTGTCAATACATATTGTTTTTGTAAATGAAGAAAAATGTTTTACTGTAAATTTACGGTCACATTTTCATTCATCATCAGTTGTTCGGTTGTCCATCTGTCCATGTATGTGCAAAACCTTTGACATGTACAACTGCTTCTCAACCAATGGTGGGGGGGGGCTCGGCAAAAAAAATGCTAAGGTGAGGGGAGGTCACAGCTTTAGGGACACATCCTGCACAAACAGGTCTGTTATGTTACTTGTAGAATTCTGTATTGAGGGAGACATCATACATCTGTCTGTCTGTATATGCAGAAACATTGGTGTGGGGTTTTGAAATGTGTGCATGTTATGTCGTTTCTTGCAGTTAACCAGGGTTTGTCCATCAGTCCATAACAAGTTATGTCATTTAGGAATGTCAAACAAGTTTAACAGTTTATCTTTAACATGTAAATGCAGTAGTTTTCCGTTACAGTCCATTTGCAACTGTATACGACTTTACAGTTTAATTGAAGTCGATGTGAAGAGTTTAGAAAAACATGGACTCAAAGCCTTACCTTTAATTTAATCCTTCCTCATTCTCAGACAAAAACCTGCAGCTCAGCAGCACCATTTATTTATTGTCCTTCATCTTGAATTATTACAGGGTGGAAAGAAGGGAGCCATTAATTAGACAGGGATGTAAGATGTCTCAATGCCAACCATTTGTCTTGCAAGTGATTACTTAGAGAAAAGCTTTTTCTTTGATATGTGGCTGAAAGCCATAGTATTCTCAGAGAGAGAGGTACAGGAATAAAGATAAAGCTATGGCATCACTCAAAAATGCAAGCAAGCCGCATACTGAGATTAGCGTAACCTCAGTAACCACTGATCGATAAAAGAAAAAGCCAGTAAGAATGACCACAGACTAAACACACAATCTACCAGGCAGTGTCATTTACTAATTATTTGGACATTTCAATACTGTAGGCATTTGTTATCATCTCAAAATGATTTAGTCCTCAATAGTCACTGGGACTCATAATGGCAATATTTAAATCGTATGCAGGGAAAATGCCCCTTTTGTGATCTTATGTGATTAAAACTACCATAATGTCTTGTTTACAGGCATTATGCCACTTCAATCACCTTATTCAAAATTTCTTACTAAATATAAGGAACACTGCAAGGCTTAAGAGACTTTAGGGAGTTTAAATCATCTGCTTAAAGTGGAAAACAGAAGAGCAATTGGCTTCACACAGGGATGGTAGACAATTAGTTAACTTTTATGTTCTTAGGCATCCAGTGGCTTTGCAGGCCAGCTTGCCAGACAGTATTATGTTTTGTATGGTTATACTTTTACTGTGACAAGGGCAAACTGAGAAAGAAAAATCCAACAGAGACTCAGAAAACGGTGATGCACAACTTATAACCTACATCTTGTGGGCTGAATCCTGTCGGTCTATAGATTTTTTCTTGCTTTACCTGGTTCTCAAAATCTGTCATCAGTAGAAGAAAAACCTTTTCAAGACAATTCAGCAATGAAATACTTAAACAGTTACATTAAACAAACCTTTAGGTTTTCCAATGTGTGTTTCATGTCTTTAGCTGAGGACCAACCCCAGTGTCAGTTCCTTAAACACAGAAAGCCTTAGCATAACTTAAAGAGGCCATACGCCTGCAGAATACACACACCTCTATGGCCTAGTCCATGCAGTAAAATTTACGAGTGAATCAGTTAAAGTTTGTTGTCGTTTTGGCCTCACGTCCACATGGCACAGATGTTTTGGGAACCCCAAAATTATATCTTTTGAGAATGGGTTAAAGAATGGAAAAATCTGGCAATGGTGTCGTTGCATTGCCACCTGGATGAGTAAAACACTTTTGTTGATGACTAGCATCTATGTCATAACCACATGACCAAAACAAATAGATAGCTTCACACGCAACATTCATTGGTAAACAAAACAGTCAGCATCATGGCGGACACTAGCGTAGCAGTGGGTAGCAGAGATGCCGACACACATCTTCTTGTTGTTGTTTATTTCCGGGGTGCATTTGGCATCAGTATGCTCATGCGCTTTACTTCTTCTGTTCTGGTGTATTTGATGTGACTGTCAGCGCACCTAGAGGTGTGGCATGTGTATTGCATTGTTTTCAGCAATGGTTTGTTGCCATGTTTATGTGATATTTTACGAATCCATTCTCAGTGTGGACACCATATCTTTTCTATACGGTACAAAAAGAAACCTTGCTGTGTTGCTGTGTGGGTGGGGACATTTCAGAACAAATGCAAAAGGTGAAATCAAATCATATGAGCCAGTTTGAGCTGCTTCTTCATAGAAAAGGAATGCAGCAGCAGAAGTACAGGCAGCCTTACTGCTCTATTAAGCTGCATGTGAATACCTATTTCACTATAAATCAATTCTCAAAGTCCTCTTCCTGATCATAGCTATTTGTAACTTTGATAGTGCTGTCGCTCGCAGCCTATAGCCGACTAACAAAACAGATCCATCTCTTTTCTAAATCCTTCCTCTGCAAACCATCCTATAACTGTCTAATGTGACCACATTCACACAAATGCAATGTTCTAGTCACATATAAATCAGGCATTTTTACAGAATACAGATCTCCTACGCACATTTTCACTCCTAATACAAGAATAGCTTTGCATGATTTAGCCTTCAGTCAACTCTTTTAAAATATGGAAGTGTTGTGTAGTGGTCCATCTGTAGTAGAGTATTTCAGCCTGAGCATCTTACCTAACAGCTCACTTAGAGCTGCATGATTTTAAGAAAAAAATTGAATTGCAAATTTTGTGGCAGATATTGCAATTTCAATCTAATTCACAATTTTCTTCAAATCAAGTTTTGGTGGTTCAGCAACATTTGCAAACATGACAGTAACTTTACATTTCAAGAATAAATGCCATACCCTTACTGCAGGGGCGGGTCTAGAATTTTTTTCTAGGGGGGGCCAGCTAGGGGCACAGAAATTGGAAGGGTGGCACACCGAAATGACTTTAAAAAAAAAAGCCCTACAGTCTTAGATCATAATAAACGGTAGGCTGAAGTATGAATGATATAACTATTTTATTTACCCAAATAATGTACAGAACAGTGTAGCATCAAGCATTTAGAAATCTGATTTGACTGAGTAAAATGTTTTTTTGTTTGAGTGGGTAGATCTGTGCTGTGGAGGAGTATACTGGTGTATCTAGTAACCTAGTAGTAGTATAGGTTTTCATCAAGATAAACGATATTGTTTCATAGGTATCTAAGCTTACCTCTTTGTTAACTTAGAAAGACAGAAACATCAAATTGAGTTTAGTTATGATGAATGACTTTATTTTTTGACTTCCATTTTTAAATTATATGGCAGCACAAACTGAAAGAATTCAAGTCAGCATGTGTGTGTGTGTGTGCTATTGAATCAACTGTCATAACAGGTACATAGTGTGTACACATCAAAAATCCCTTTGCCATTAACAAGTAATGCTGAACTTAACACAAATACACTTAAATCAGTCTCACTATACATCAAAACACTAATCTGCATGTACATGTGCCATTAACCTGTGTGTTATTGAATCAACTGTCATAACAGGTACATAGTGTGTACACATCAAAAATCCCTTTGCCATTAACAAGTAATGCTGAACTTAAGAACACAAATACACTTAAATAAATAAATCTCACTATACATCAAAACACTTGTCTGCCTGTACATGTGCCATTAACCCTCCTGTCACCATCCCTGGTCAAATTGACCCAATCTGTTTTGAATGTTTCTTCTGTCCTCCCTCCTACCCTCCTTTCCTTTTCCTTCTTTCTTCCCCTCCTACCCTCTTTCTTTCCTCCATCCTCCTTACTTTCTCTCTCCTTTTCTTCCTCTCTTCCTTCTCCATCCTTCCTTCTTTCCTCTGTCGCTTCCTCTATCCTTCCTTCTTTCCTCCATCCTTGCTTCTGAAGAAATCATGCATATTGTTTGGTTAGAAATAATATTAAGTCAGAAAATCACTTTCCTTAAACTGTAACACACAGGATAGGTAGCTATAACATGCAATTATATCATCCTTTAATGATATGTATCATTAGATGCACACATACATACACACACAGTGAGGGTCCTTGTAGTCGATAAGTCTAGCTAAGCGTTGCGGTTTGTTTTCTCCACATTTAACGGTGCAGGCTAATGTTTCCTGTAGACTTCAATACGTTATGCTAAGCTAGCATAGCCTACCGTGCTTACTCTAGATACGACTTAACATGCAATTATATCGTCCATTAATGATATATATCATTAGGTGCACACATACATACACACACACACAGTAAAGGTCTTTGTAGTCGATAAGTCTAGCTTAGGGTTGCGGTTTGTTTTCGCCACATTTACCGGTGCAGGCTAATGTTTCCCATAGACGTTATGCTAAGTTAGCGCACTGTGCTTACTCTAGATACGACTTAGTTATCAACTTAATTTAAACATTTGTAAATCATTAAACACGACACATTGTGAGCGACTGTTTACTTACCCTTATTTTCTCGTTTTAAGCAGAAACAGTGCAAGTCTGCAAGACAGAGCTGAAATGCATCCGGAGTGAATCCTGTAATTCTTTGAATTTCGACTCGAACAAACTGATTGGCAGCTCTGATGGGGGTGGCCAGCAGGGTGGCCAATCATATTCCAGGGGTGGCCGGTGCCACCCCCAGCCACCCCTGTAGACCCGCCCCAGCCTTACTGACAGGCGGAAGAAAGAGGGGAAAAAAGAAGAAGAAAAAAAAGGAAAAAGGTGGAAAAATCCAACCAAAAGTGTAAAAAAAAAATAGGAAAAAGAAAGAAACACTAAGAGAAAGTAACATAAAAAAGAAAACCACTTTAATTCTCACTATTTACATTTTCTAACTGAAAACATTTTCTGACATTTCTTTTCATTTGACAGAGAAAGCTCTAAATATTGGCTCAGGCCTGTATCAGTCATGAGGTAACGCTGGTGATCCACTCGACAGTGATGCTAACTCCACGCCGCACCTCCTCTATTCATTTATACGAGAAGCGAATTCCGCTCGCGCAAAACATTCTGGGTACATAGCTTGGGCCCGCATGGCGAGAGTAGCTGTTCCAACGCATCCAAAAAGTTGAGCCCAACGTTATGCAAATGAATCCATTGACTGCGAGTACATCACGAGGCGAGTGTCCAATAGTACGCATTTCATTTGTATATTCTCCACTCAACAATCATGGCGGATTAGAAATTGATAATTCCAGTGTCCAGCTTTCCTTGTCTTTTCAACATGTCTTTAGAATCCTACAGGGTCAATGTCATGCTCCATGAAGGATGGAAGAGAGTAGCATAGATTGTTGGGGTTGATGGTCAGTGGGGTAGTTGTTCATTTGTTTAAATTAGACGTCCCTTATACTGTGTACAGGAAAAGTGCAGTAGCAGTGCTGCATTTGTTTTGTGTCCAAAATATTGCATTTACTGCACTAATACTGTAGTTGTTACCACCCACACCAAGGTGTAAGGAACACCCACCTAGCATCTGCGGGGAGCGTAGCGTTGCGAATCACTGCTGCGGCGCAAAGTTTGCATTGCTGTCTAGTGGATCACCAGAGTAAGGTCGAATAAAAAAAAAATAAATATAATAAAAAAAAAAAACAGCATCAGCCGTAAAATATTTGACAAAACATAGTTAGGATCACTGCAAAAAAAAAAAAAAATGCAGCTTTGACAATCCCAAAATAGCGTCGTCTGAAATTGCAATTTTCGGTCCAAAACGATAGACTGTTCTAAGCCCACTCTGTTCTGAGCACTCATGGCAAAAGAAGCCTGTGAAGTCCCAGCACACCTTGGCTGTGAACACATACAGATGGGTGACAAATTAAAGGAAGGACTCAAATAAAGTTTCCTAGCGAGGTGTTGTTTCAGCACCTCCCTCCTGCACAGCTTCATTGTGCCTTCAAATGAATTCAACAAATCTGAGAACTCAACTGCAGGATGAACAAGGCTCCGACAAAACATATTCCCTCATTTGAGGTTTTGATAATGACAGTCCTATCTAACATCTAACACCACTCCAAGATATCTAATAGGTGAACGGGGTTGAAATCTGGTGAGTGACAGAGCATTGTTATACCAGCAGATACAGATATAGATCAAGTTTATTGATCCCCAGGAGGAAATTCACTTTTCCATCAGCTCAAGAAAAATAAAGAAAAATAGACTTTGATTTTGATCAAGTCTGCTGTTCAATGAATAATGTCTGAGATGTGATGATGTAAGCCATGATGTATTTTTGACCACTTTCTGAAAATCTGAGAAATTTATATTCAAACTGAAGACAGTGTACTTGTAACTTTTCATTTCATAAATGTAATTTTTTTTTATGTGGTAATTTTTCGATTCATATTCTGACATATTCTGACAAATATCAAACACATAAGTACAAATGGACTCATTTTAGAGTTTGACAATATTTATTTTGTGCTCAACTACAACCAAAGACACATGCATATCCCAAATATGTACACATTACTTTACTATAAATACACTTAATTTTGTCCCAAAAATGGCTCCACAATTGTCTCCTTTCAAATAAACTAAACCTAAACCTAATACAGAGATATGCAGTGGTGAAAAAAAGTTTTGGGACACATCATACATCAGTCAATTATTACATGAAGAACCATACTTAAGTGTCTTATTGTTTATTCTTCAAACCCACATGCTCCATTCTGAGCATGCTCTGTTTCATAGATGTTAAAGAATGTTAAAATGTTAGTTTTTTCATTCTGGTTGGTCTGTCTGTCTGTCTGTCTTCTAGCAAGACAACTCCAAAATTTGTGAAAGAATTTTATAACATTTTCAGGAAATGTTGACAGTGGCACAAGGAACAAACTTAACATTTTGGTGGCAATCCATATAGTTATTTTTTCTTTTTACCAATAATCATAAACCATTATTAGCTTTTGTTTGCCGGCCACATGTTTTTAAAATGCAAACAAAGATTTTCTGCAAATATTTCATGGTAATATTTGAGATTGTAAGGGTGTCCCAAAACGTTTTTTCCACCACTCTACATGTTTTTGTCACCACATTATCATGAAGCAAAACCTTACAGAAAGACTTATAAACAGGATGTGAATTACAGCATATACTACTTGGATGATGTGTTTTAATGTGTCACTGTATCCTCTGTGCTTGTCTCTGCTGTTTTTACACTTTGGGTTTCCCCTGGTACACTCATGTTTGATGTCACAACACTCTGAATGTGGGTAATTCCCTCAGGCAAAGTCTGCAGAGATGTAGACTCAGAGAAAGTGTGTATAAAGGGCTTAAAATGTCTGTGAGGGAGCCTTCATTCACTTGACAATTTGACACTGGGACAGTTCTAAGCCCAAACAGCCTGGACAGAGGAACCATGACGTCACCCAGTGCTTTCCCATCTGCTGTTTTCAGACCAAAGGTGTGTAATGTTGGCATTTCGGGGCAGAAAACACCCATATTTGAAAATACCAGGTACTTTTTGCAGGTAACTACAGCTCTCGATTAAAAAAAAAAAAAAGGTGTTTTATTTCCACAAATCTAGAAGTCTGACTTGGTGATGAGCGAACTGTCATATAGACCTGTCAGTCAAAGCCTCACAGGGAAGGCATTAAAGCCTTGGAAATGTAGAAATTGACCAGCAGATCATTTATTAGAGGGTGAAATGAAAAAAACTGATGAGAATGACTACTAGAAAAAAGATGAATGACTTGTTTATCAATGAGTCCAATGGAAGACATGTTTTTTATGAGCCAATCCCATTGGCTGTCAGTAGTATTTCACTTTCAGATATATTACACTGACTTCATTTAGGACCAACTCTCCACTTCTTGGTGGATATCAGGAGAACATTTAAAAAGTGAAGACAAATAATCTGGTCTAAATCCTGTCCCTTTGTTCACTGGGACTTTAGCCATGCTAAAAGTTCACACTACACATCTACAAGTACGTCACATGTTTCAATTGTGGGCAACTGGACTTCTTTTTTGGAGTTGAAGAGATTTCACATTTCAACTCCAAAAAAATATCCAGTTGCCCACAACTGACTAACATGACCTGGATGAATGATAATCTTCACAGACATACAACACATCTATATTTTTTATGTTTTAGGTCAGTCTCTATTTAACTCATTCACTGCCATTTACGTGTTTTGGCGTCAATTCAAATCCAACTGAACAGTCTACACTTTATTTTGATGCGTGCCATACTTATGTAGTCTTTAATTCTAGTATTATATTATATTATATTATATTATATTATATTATATTATATTATATTATATTATATTATATTATATTATATTATATTATATTATATTATATTATATTATATTATATTATAGTATTATATTATATTATATTATAATAATATAGGATAATATATATATAATATTGATTATGTTCTGAGTCAATATTCTTTTCTCATTCACTGGGCAGTGAATGTGTTAATTTCCGCCTTTCTGTCTTGTTTAGCAGTTGTATTGTTTAACGTGAGGAGGGATTGATGCAGTGACCAATCACAGTGCAAGATCCATCAAACATGCAGCCAAGTAAATGGACTGCATTTATATAGCACTTTTCCACCTTCATGGTGCTCAAAGCGCTTTACATTAGCATCTCATTCACCCATTCACACACACACTCATACACCAGTAGGTTTCTAAGGTCTACGGTAAGTTCTACTGGGGGCCTAAGTCAGGGTTCAGTGTCTTGCCCAAGGACACTTCGACATGTGGACAGCCAGAGCCGGGACGCGAACCACCAACCTCTCGGTCATTGGGCGACCCACTCTACCAACTAAACCACATAGCTCAGACAGATCACATGACATCCCATTATGTCACACAGGGAACATGGTGACTTCCCTAACAGCTAGACTTAGGCTTCATTTTTATAGAATGGCAAGAAATGACAGCACAACATTCATGTCATGTCTATTAACAAAATATGACTGGATTATAGGTTATTGGATCATTGGGTAAAGCTTGAAAGAAAAGGAAATATTTGGAATGTAACCAAATTTGAAGTTCAACTTTATAGTCTGACAACTACCATTTTTTTTCATTCCTGAGACTATTAGTGTCAAAAGTATTACCTGGTTGTAAAAAAAATATTTTAGTCAGAGACAATTCAATGTCATATATACGTTTTCTCCGTGTAGGTGTGTCTTACATTAAATTTTAACACTCCATTTATTAGGGCTGAACAATATATTGCAAAAACATTGTTATTGTGATAATGCAGATTGCAATATTCATATCGCAAAGATGATTAATCTTTTCCTCTTTTCTTTTTTTTTACCTCGCCCCCCAAAGGGGAGAGGGGTATTGTTTTTAGTCTGTTTGTTTGTTTGTTTTTTTCATTATCAGCAGCTTTACACAAAAGCTACTGGACCAATGGACAGTGGATGGACACACTTAGTTTATGTTCTTTTCATGATATATTGAAAAACAATAAAACTGTCACTTTTTTCCATTTTTTAAATAAACCCCTTACCCTACCGTCCAGGAGTAAAGATGTAAACTAGTAGAACTGCCTCAATGATGAAATCAAAGCTGCTGAAAATTTGGTTCTATTCAACAATCTTTATAAAAGCTTCCTTCTGCACAAATATGCAGAGGAAGAAACTGATCACATTTTAGGAAACCTTTAATGTCCATTCCAGACAAAAAATAAAATGATGAAAAACGGAAGCTCTTCATTCTGTGTTGTTTTTTTTTTTTACCATTAATATACCATAAACAAAAACATCAAAATGCTGCAAAAGCAGATGCTTGTAATAATGCAAGAGGTTCTGCTTTAAAACAGACGGACAGACAGATGTCAAGACGGACATGGAAATAAGTGATGTAAATGAATTCTATAAAACTGTCAACACTAAAATATTATTTTATCCTTTTGAGCAGTAACTCTGAAATCCTTAGTTTGTGTGTGTTGTCTGTGTTCCTTTTTGTTCTATACCATTTTAGATGAACAAATAAAATAACTGAATGAATGAATGAACCCTCAACTCTAATACAAACTTTTATGGACATCAAAACCATCAATAAATCAAATAGGAACATAGCAGATTTTCCATTAAACATAGCAGATCATAACAAGAGACTAAATGGTGATGAATGACTTCAGAAATGTTATAAACTCATACAGAACTGACACTAATATAGACCTGGTTCTGTATGGATTAAGGAATATATTTCTTAGAAGATGGAATTGGCATTCCTGTATGTGAACAAGAAATATTGCAATATTATCATATTAATATTACTGTACACACTTATCACATGTTGCAAGTTTTGCTAATATCATGCAGCCTTACCATTTATTATTAATGCCCTGAGCAATGTAGAAGATGTGTGTGTTTATTAAGACTGTAGTGGTGCAGGAAGTGCCACAGTGTGACCTGTGCTGGCTCACCTGGAGCAACTTGGAACTCGTCGTGTGTTTCTACCTTGTTTCTTTCCTCTATATTCTCTGTCTGCCTCTGTCTGATTCTTTCTCCCTTTGGTTGGTGTATTGCTATCAGCACCAGTCAGAAATGTTCCTGTTATTGATGCACACCAATGCACAGCCTCTGACAGGAGCAGACAGCATGAAAAGAGAAGCTGCTGAAATAAATACATATGTAATGAGGGAAAAGGGGTTACCAAATGGCTTGGCAATTTGTGTTTGTCAAAGGCTGAGTCAGGGTTGCATTGACATATAGATCTATAATGGAGCCACTTCTTAAGTAATTTAGAGGGGTCTTCACAAGGCATCCCACCTTCCCACAGAGCGGTCTCTTTAGAGAGGTACTAGATTAGCGAGGTGCCCAATTTTCTTCATTATAGAAAATTGTTTTGTCCAATAGAGACTTGAAGTAATTCTCGCTGTCTTCACAGAGAAAATAACCTGCAGTTTCTGCCAGCGGCTTTACAAAGGTAAAAACTACTGACTAAAGCCACCAAGTTGAGCATTTAACAGCAATTTCTTTTGCAGAAAGGTAAAGAGACTCACCTCACTGTGTGTATTTTTAAGATATTTGAACTAGGACTGCAGTGCAATGTAAATGTACAGTTATTGTCAGCTCTCCAGGTGTCTGGGTTAATAATCAGAGAACAGGATAGTCGCATTTCTTTCCAATGTCAGAATTGGAGAAGTGAATTATTTTAATGACTTCCTGACAAGCACCTCTAAGTATGGGTGAGTCAATACTGCAAAGCTGAACTTCTACCTACATATGCACTTCACAGCTACCTTTACTTTCTATGTGCTCAGCAGGGACACTTAAAAATAATGTGAATGCTTTTTACAGGAAACACACACACACACACAACTTCTTGAAGCTTGATTTGGATTGATCATCTTTTGGTTTCACGAGGCAACAGTTCTGTCGTGCTGCTAAGAGTCAGTCCATATTCTGTCTATTCCTCGACCAGAGGTGGAAGTAACTAAGTACAAATACTTCCTGTACTGTACTTACAGTACCTATATTTTAATTGAGTATTTATTTTTCTGGCAACTTTTACTTTTACACTTTGTTCATAAATATCTGTACTTTATATACAGAATAGACTCATTACTTTTTCAAACTAGACAAATGTGACAGTATGAAAAAAAATCTTAAATTTGTAAAACAGAAATTGTGACTATATCATAATTTTTACTTTTTATCTCATAATTATGCATTTGTTATCTCAAAATTCAGACTTTTTTCTCATAATTCAGACTTTTCTCTCATAATTCAGACTTTTCTCATAATTCTGACTTTTTAATCTCACAATTTATGTTTGCCATAATTGTGTTTTTTTTAGAATCTCCTATTTATGACTTTTGAATTTTTCCTTAAATGCCCTATCCATTGCCACTAAACTGAATACCATGACCCAATAAAATACTACCCAATAGCTCCGTTTTAAATGGTTTATTTTTTGTATATATTTGACATTTTTCTTGAATTAGTACTTCTACTTTTACCAGAGTATTTTTTCATACAAATACAAATGGATGTTCATCTATAGCCTGTCCGTCAATGGGAGTGGATCTCTCCTTCAGTGTGGTTCTCCTCAAGGTTCCTTTTTTTCCCACTGAGTTTTGGAGGATTTTTTTCTTGCCGAGAAGAGAAGGAGGGTCTAAGGACATGGGATACTTGAGACTTTATCTATTTCTGTGGTTGATTGTTTTTTTTTAAAGCCCTGTGAGATGACTCTGTTGTGATTTGGGGCTTTATAAATAAAATTGAATTGAATTGAATACCAGTAGCTGTACTTCTGCAGTATAGAGTGGGAGTAATTTGACCACCTCTGTCCTCTACTGCTCTGTTCTTTGGCACAACATGGATGCTTGTCTCATTATATTTTGACAGAGTAACGTCTTGATTGCAGTTTTGAGGCGAGGATCACCACCAAAATCTAATCATTTGTTGATTTCCCCATTACCACCACACACTGAATATTTAACAGACAAACAAACAAACAAACCAACACTGGCAAAAACATAACCTCTTTGGCAGAGGTAATAACTCATCTGGTTTTCTTCTGAAATACTAATAACAGTATAGAGACACCCATCCATTGTTTGGGTTTGTTCAATGTAATATGTTTTTATTGCTTTATTTATGTTGTTTGTATGCATTTACATTAGCATTTTGAAATGTGTCTTCTTGCAGTTGTATCTGCTTGTAATTGTGTATTTTAATAATTGTTAATTATATATACGTATACGTAGGGTGGCTGTAGCTCAGTTGGAATAACTGAAGGGTCGGCGGTTCGCATCTCGGCTCTGCTGACTGTCCATGTATGTATACACATACATATATATGGAAGCAGGACTTCTAAGGTATGTGTTGGAAAAAGCTACTGTATATACACAGGCTTTTTCCTACTTTCATGACCATTACAAACAGGTATGAAGATGTTTAGCGTTAGAAATACAGAGATCACGTCTAACAGCCGAATTTATTTCAAGCTAAACCTTAAACAAGTCTTCCAGCAGGAGAGGTGTTCTGGAAAATGATTGCACATTTAACCAAGAAGACCCACTGTATATTCACAATTTCAGTCTCCTTGTTTAAGTGGTAGTAAAAGTGTGCTGTGCTTTAACCTCAGACTGAGCAGTTTCTTCAGTCTTGGAGATTTGCTTTGTTTAGGATGTGGAGCAAAACCAGCACTGGCCCCGTTCACATTTATACAGCATTGTTCATGGGGGGACTTTTATTCTCTGCTCTGTCAGAATTATTGGACATTATTTCTCTTTGCTGAAAAGTCAGAAAAACAAACTGGAGGAAAACAAGAAAAAGGGGAAGTCAATGCACAATTCTTTTTGTTAGACTCACAGCAGCATCAACAATTGAGTCAAATGTTATTTAATCAAGAGGCACATATTGTGTAAGTGTGCTGCATCATCTATTTGAGAGTTCATCATGAGCATAAGTGATGGATCCAAACAAACTCCCAATCATTTCACATGTTTATTTTATGCAACACTCCTACAATACATCAGACTACAGAAGAACAAAAAATGTATAAAAACAGGACGTATGAATTATTGAAAAGTAAAAATCAAGAGACTTTGTATTTTATTTGTTTATTGAAGTTATATCATGTATGAGTATGATGGTCTATCTTCTGCCTGGCTGGCTTTCATCTAATGAAAATGGAACTAAACCTTTGGCAACTTCCTTCATTTGCAAATGAGAAATGATCCTGAGATATTTAATGGCATTTAAATGGAGTTTGTATCCAATTTTAACTTTAATAAACCCTGCATTGAACATTAGCTGCTAAACAACATAAAAGAAATGGATAAAGACAGTGGAGCAGCATCATGATATCAGAGGTTCTGGACACAAAAGATGGCCCAAAATAACCTCACAAGTGTAGTTACCTGTGTTACAGACATTCATGCCATAGAAAACTGCTCTTTGTTTCAGGTTAAGATGAACCCTGTTACAACCCAAAACATAATAACTGCCAATACTCTAATCATTTGGGCCCATTTGAAACATAATAAAGCCAATAACATAATAAAATTTTTCCACCATAGGTCATGGTGTAAATGCGGAGGTTAACAGATGAAAATATATCCAGTCATTGTTACGTGTTTCTACATTACAGGACAGAGGTGAGAAGAAATATGAACAGTAAAATCGTAAAGTACACTGTAAATACTACTCTACTGAAGTCATCTGTGCCACATTATCCCTCCCAATAACCACTCAATAATGTAGGCTAATAATATGGACTAATAATGTAGGCTAATAATGCAGATTAATCATGTAGGCTAATGAAGTAAATTAATAATGGCAGACAGCAGATTTGGTAAACCCAATATTTAGACATTTTCTAACATGAATGAAAAAATAAAACAATGTAAAACACAATTTGTTACATTATTGGAATAGTTATTCCATTATCAACATTTTTGGTGTAAGGTCAATAATGTAATAAACTGCCAATAATGTAATACCTTATTACATTATTGGCAAAATGGTATTATTGGCAAAATGTTACATTATTGGTAGAGAAATGTTATTACTTTATTAGCTTTATTACATTTCAAATGTGGCAAAATTATTACATTATTGGCATTTATTAGAAAATAGTAGAATTATTTTGAATTATATTGCGCAATAGGTCATTTAAAAAAAATGTTAGCTGATAAAAAGTAGTTGTTGTTTCTTATTTTTAATGTCTCCTATGACAGATTAAAATGACACAAAATCTTACATTCATCCAGCCATACCTTAGAGATAACAAAAGTGGTTATTGTCACAGTACTGTGGCATTGACGTTCTTTTTTGTCTACTACCACAGAGCCTAAGCAGGGTCTGGTTATTATACTATATCATGTGTAGACAGGTAACCAGCACTCAATAACCATCATATGTCATGTGTCTACCTGGTTACAGGAAAAGGCGAGGTACCAGTTACCCTTCCTTCTGCAGATTCTAAAAGTTTTATGTCCATACAAGTTTTGTTTCAAGAAATATTCTGTGTCTAAGTGAAACAAGAAAACTTCTGTCACACCTATATGTGGCGCTCTCCACAAACATAAGCAGAGGCTCAAGTTATACTAAAATCACAGAAGAATGCACTGAGCATGTGCAAGAGGTTATGCCTGGGCTTTTCTTCTTCTAGTCATGTGACACTATGGCGTCAATGTTTCCAAAAAGTGGTGATTTACTTAACCAGAAGCAATGTGAGGGTGATGTTGTGAGATTGTTCTGTTCTCAAATCTGTTTTCCAGTGTCAAGTGGACAAAAGGCAGAAACGTTATTAACCCTTTGATGTTTGTCATTATTTTTTTCCTAAGTGTTTTTATTCCTCTTTAGACTGAAAAGAGCAATGAGATTGAAGTATTTTTAATGAACCTGTATTATATGAAGTTATAAAAATATCAACTCAGCTGGAAAACTAAGCTTTGAAGCAAAGAAACATGTATTTAAAACACACTATCATAACACTATGAAATAAAACACTTTAATGCAGTTTGTTTATGAAGAGACTGTTAATTACAATATAATAACAACAACATTTGATTTCCAGGTAAACATGTTACCAGTTACAGTAATGATATGAACTGACTGATATCAACTAAAACAACTAAACCTATGAATATATAAGAGAACAACTGGACAACAACTGACCACTGGACTGACCAGTATGCATTAAAGGGCTAAGTATTTGTGAAATGGCATGATGTGGTTGTAGTGTATACACCGTCTATCACCAGAGTACTGTGCTAACAAGAGAATAATGACTGAACTTTTTCAGTTTTTGTGCACTGTGACTTAGTCCACTGAATATGACCCAAGTCGATCCATTCGAGCATGCAAGGCAAACTGAATACTGTACACAGCAGTCACACCTTTTCCAAATACATTAAATATAGTTTTTCACATTAAACTGTTATATTGCCATGTATTATTCAGACATATGCTAAAAAGTGTAGTTTCTAAAACACTTGCAATCAAAAATGCAAAATGCCTTTAATGTAATTTAGAAAATAAATTTTATTCCAATACCGTCCCATAACTGTCATGACCTCTGCTCTGGTGACCTTTCCCCCAGTCATTTCCACACTCACCTGGTCCCGCACTGCGCAGCTGCAAGCCGTTCCTCATCTATGGCTATAAAAGCAGTAAGGCTTGCAGTTGCCAGTGCGGGACCATTCAGTAATGTCACCTCCATAACCCGGACAGCTTTTCCATCTCCTCAATCACCATCACCATCACTCAATCACCATCACCGGACATTCATCATCACCACGGACTCTGGCCATTTGTTCCCAGGTTTTGGTTTGGTTTTGTCTCTGTCTTGTCTTTATGTTGTGTTTTTGTTATTAAATTCTTTTCCCTTCAGCACTGTGCATTGGAGTCCTCATTCACCTCACTCCAATCCTGACAATAACCAATGGTGCCTGTGGAAGGAGTAGTGGAAATGAGAGTGGAACACTGGATGGAAGTCACTTAACAGGAAGACAACAACAAAAATGGAATGTCATTCACATCCTTGGCTCAAGCTGCATCTTGGCTGCTATTACCTTTTTTTAATCATTGCATTGGCAGGAATATTTGATGCAAACAACACTGCCCAAGCAGTTCTGAAAAACAGATACATGTAGTCATTGTCCAAGGTTCTGCAAAATGCTCACTGAGCTGCATTTCTCCAGAGTTAAATTTTACTTCTCTATCTGCAGTGGAGCATTAGCCCGGAGAACAAACTGTTGAAAGATATGGTGCTAGGGTTGGCTTATGATGGTCTGGTTGTGTTGTATTATAACAGAAGTGGAGATCTAAGATATGTGTTCACCTCCTCTGCCAAGAGCAGCAGAGGAGTAAAGTACTGACATTCCTGTACTACTGTAGAAGTATAGCTACTGGTGTGAAAAAAAAATTCTCTGGTAAAGAGAATTTGCTGAAATACAAGTAAAAAAAATACAACTTCTCAACTAAATAAAAAGTAAAACTGCATTTTTGGCATGGATGAAATAATACATATTTAAACAGGGAAAAATCATAGAGGTTTAAAAAATATCCATAAAATAGTGCCTTTAAAAGTGATTTAGTATGAAGAAAATGTGTTTGATCATGTCATGGTACATGGGTATGGACAGGGAAATGTAATGGAATGGAAAAAAAAAAAGCAGAATTCCGAGATAAAAAAGTCAAAATGATGGAGATAAAAATTCACAATTACAACAACAAAATTATGAATTGAGTCATACTTATGATATAATTATGTCACAATATTTCTCTTCCACTGATTTTCCGTACTTATTTACTTAATTTACTTATTTTTCGTGCTCTTACATGTTTAGTTTGAAAAAGTAACAAGTCTTTTCTAAGAATGTAAAGAGTATAAAGTACAGATATTTATATAAATGTAAGGAATATGCAGGTATTTATAAACAAATGTAGGCAGTAAAAGTAAAAAGTCGGCAGAAAAATAAATATTCAAGTAAAGTACAGATACCTAAAAAAAATCTACTTAAGGATAGTAATGAATTACTCTTACTGAGTGACTTCTCACATCTGCAGAGCAGTGAAATATTTGAAGCTTTACATAGAAAATGCTGACTTCAGCCTGCCATGGCTGCAGAAGACTTTTCTAAAACATCTGTTAATGTACGTGGAAGGATGTCATGCTACTAAACAGGATTGTGTTTACTGTGGAGCCTGACGCAAGGAGGAAGATGGTGCATGAATATTTTCTTTACACAGTTTTTTCACATTCTTTCAGCCAGTGTAATGTGGGCATCCCGTGCAATTATTTCCTAAATCAAACACAGTTCAGACTTGAGTTGCAACAAACTAATTCATTCTCTGAAGGAGTAAGTCAGAGTGCAGTGCAATATGTGCACTACACATATGACAGTTATGCACATTACATTCAACATTGCATACTTAGTATGACGTGACTGTGTTGATGCTTGAATGATTAGTGGAAACTGGAGACTTCCTATTCCCCCTTTCTACTGTAATCACCAGCACATTTCACTGTTTTGTTTTTTCCCTGAGAGTGCATTCAGCTGCAGTACAACAAGACAACAAGCAAATTATCAACACTGCCAGAGGACGAAGAAATTAACATTAAGGCAAAGGTCTGACTAACTTTCTCTCAAAACCAAAAATAAATACGTTTATATATATATATATATATATATATATATATATATATATATATATATATATATATATATATATATATATATATATATATATATATATATATATATATATATATATATAAGGCAACCAGTAGTGATCAGGGCACTGGGGGCAATGACCCCCAAGCTGGGAGAACGGCTCCAGCAGATACCAGGAACAACATCAAAGATCTCTGTCCAAAAGAGTGCATTGCTAGAAACAGCTAAGATCCTGCACAGAACCCTCTCGGTCGGGTCATTTGAGATAAACATTAAAATAACCTGGTAAATGTGCTTTATTAACTGTATTTCCGTGAAGGTGACGTACAACGTCAGAAGTATCCGACGGTATGGAGGGAGCAAGAGAGAATGTCAAGTTAGGAGAGTGGAAGCTCTGGAAACATGCAAACAAACAAAAAATACGTTTAGGACACATTCGCTGAGATTTTTAAAGATAATGAGCGGCCCCCAGTGTTTTCTTTTCCATGGAAACCGTGTTCAAATGGCTTTTTGGGTGTTACAGGGTGTTGGTCCCTGGTTTAGATATGAGCAGCATCCGTTAGCTAACCTGAGTGATGTGAGCAGCAGCGCAGACAATGTGCATTAAGACAACGTGCTCTTTTTTTTTCCAAACATGATGTGGACAAGTGTGGTGTGCATCGAAACTTTTGCACTTAATATAAAACTTGAGGATGCATGAGAGACATTTGGACAGTCTGGTTTTAGAGCCGTTAGTCCAGACAAAATCCTGACATATGGTCACCCTACTTAGGTTGTGCAGTTAAATTTCAAAGAAAACTCAAGGTGTTAGCCTTTGTTTTGTTCGGGTTAAAATGCTGATGCTTGTGTCTTGTAAGTGACATTGTTACGTTACAGTGAACTTTAACACAAGTAGCTCATTGCTGGACAGACATGTGTCCATGTCATTCCCCCACTGACAATCTGATGACATCATCACGACTCATCAACTCGACTTCGACTTTATTTAGTCGACTTGAAAAAAGTTGCACAAAATTTGCAGTGATGAAAGTAAGTTGGGACAAGCCCCTCTGAAGCCATAGAGCCATTGAAGTGACTGTTACATGAAAGAAAAAAAAAGCATCAAAGTCTATCAGTGAACCCTTGGGCGATTTTCAACGTAACTGAAACTGCCCCAAAAAGGGTGGTACCAAGTGTCACTGACTGTACTTAGGACTTTGCCCTGATTTGACAATGATACCCACAGTGAGACAGATGGTAAATGGACCGCCCTTATATAGTGCTTTTCCAACTTCATGGTGCTCAAAGCTTTACATTAGCCTCACATTCACCCATTCACACACCTGTAGGTTTCGAAGGTTCTGTCAGTCCTACTGGGAGCCTAAGTCGGGGTTCAGTGTCTTGCCTAAGGACACTTCGACACTTGGACAGCCAGAGGCAGGATGTGAACCTCCCAACCGTCAGTCATTGAACGACCTGCTCTACCAACTGCGCCACAACCACCCGCAGATGAGATCAGCCAGCTCCACTAAAGTAGGGAGGGGGGAAAATAAACCTTTTTTTATGTTTGCTCTGGTGTGGCAGTGCATCGCCCAATCGCCCTTATGGAGAAACTGCCCATGCTCATTGTAATGAAAGAGTTGCTGAACATTTGGATTCAATATTCTCCAATAAGATCAAAAAACTGTTGTAGCACAAAGCACTATTCTGTCTGCCATCGTTGTCTTTATTAACCTCTTCCACCCTGAGCCTATTTTCAGAGAAAAACGCCTAAAAAAACATACCCAAAGTAAATGAAGAATTGCTCC
This sequence comes from Siphamia tubifer, assembly GCA_020466265.1. Lineage (NCBI taxonomy): Eukaryota > Metazoa > Chordata > Actinopteri > Kurtiformes > Apogonidae > Siphamia > Siphamia tubifer. The sequence continues at coordinate 22,984,098 of CM035785.1, read as the reverse complement.
ACAATCCTAAGGTTTATATGGATGTTCTTTGTATCTATGGACATCTACAGGCTTCACATAATCTATTCCCATTGTCTAAAATAGTGTAGCTACTACTATGACTGAATAAACTGGAATAAACTAAAAGATAAAATAGAATTTTTTGGTCTCGCTTGAATTTATTATTTTTTTGACAAAAGAAAACACCCTGCTAACAATGATTCCATGAATATAGACACTATTGATCACCTTCAGTAACTCCTTTCCAACACAGGAACAAAAGTTGATAGAATTAGAGCAAAGGACAAAGCCTCCAGAAAGGTTTAAGTCCAGATAACACCAGGCGGACACTGCATTTGGAACAGTTTGGCACACTGTCGTGCCAAACTGTTCCAAATATATTATTTTAATTTTCCAGTAAAATCTGTCTGGAAAATACAACTCATATCCATTACAGAAGTCTATTACTGTCTACTAGAGCTTTTAGAAATGAAATTTACCTTGTGTTTCATCAACTTCTACCTTTGTGCACAACTAAAATGAATAAAACCATATAAACATGGATTATTTTGTCTCCAAATGGAGTAGTTTTATTAAGAACTTACTCCAAACAATATAATAATATATCAATAATAATAATAATAATACACTTCAGTAAAAATCTAATATAAAGTTGAACATATGTGCAAAAATATATGATAAATTCAATTAGAATAAATATAAATATCAAAATTAGTGCAAATTTTCTAAACAAAATAACTAATAAAAACATTCAAAACACAACAATTGCAATAAAGTCCAAAAATGTCCATGTGTTATCATCAGGTGGGGGGCTAGTTTATCATTAGGTTGGGGGGGCTGGCAGCAGACTGAACTGGTCCATGTATTTCTGAAAAAAGCAGTTTTATTTGTGTCAAATAAGGCTGTCATCCTCCAACCTAGGAAAAATTAAGACAATCATGATTTGAGACTTTTTCCTTCTCATGAAATGATAGAATGTTATTTATTTTTGACAGAGAAAGTGAATAAATCCTCAAACAATCATTGATTAATTATTAACTTATCTACTTATGTGGAAAAATAACAATACAATGAGAAATGAGACTGAAAAAATACTACTATAGTCAACAGTGTTTGCATGTGTATAGTATAAAATGTAGTATTATTGTTATTATTACTATTAGTTTGTAAAAAAGATATCAGTAAGATACAACAACTTACTGGGTAGATGTTCATCCTGTTTTGAGTTCATATCCACAGTCAGATCTCAGTCAGATGTTGAACATTCAGCTGCTTCTCTGTAGTGTCTCTGTTGTTTACACACTAGCACGCGGCTAACAGCTAACACTTCACAAAGCTTACCAGTAACAGTCGGGAAAATACACTGTCACTCACTGTTACTCACTAAACCTCTCTAAAATGACTTAAAACTACGAGTAAAGTCGGGAAATATAACTATAACCAGCACACAGATGTCTCTACCATAGCGTGTGTGCCCCAGGCCAGTATGTGCATGCGCCCGACATGCGCAAAGATGCTAACCTTTCACCTTTTACGCATGCATTTCCTGTCCAGAGGGAAATGTAGTTCATGGAATGTGAGGTGTCATTGGATTCAGGAGAATCTCCTCTTTCAAACGCCTACAAACATGGCCGCCTTATCCCTCGCCAGAATAAGATATAAATGAATTAATAGCGCGTATCGGCGATTAAAAATAACTTATATTTCACCACACACACATTAAAGATCATGTTTAAAGGTGACTTTTATCACTAAAGTACACTTTATATGTATTTTTATGAACATTAGGGTCTTAACTTTGAGTAAAAGTTGAAACAAATTTCCATTGTCCAGATTTATTATATGTTAATAATTAATGAAAAATTACACAATTTTCTCGGGCTAAAGGAGTTAAGTGGTGTCATTTCCCCCATGGTAATAGAGGTGGAACTATGGCATCATAATTTTAGAAAAGACAGTTATATATATTATAATGATATATATTATTATATATAATATAATAAAACTATATCTGTGAAAAAAACATATTTAGGTTTGTCTCCATGTTTATGGTATGGTATCATCTCATGCTAATAAATAAATCCTCACATTTGTGATTGAATGGATAAATGGATATTACACACTTCTGTTTTTGACATTTAATGAATAATTGGTCATGTTTTACACATAATATCCAATGGAAAACCAACTACACTACACATCTAAACTCAGCTAAGCACAAGCAATAAACAGGTGAGTGAAACATGGTACCTTTTTACTCAAATTAGATTTGTTTACTTTAATGCAATGTTAGATGAATTTATTATTCTGTGGAGTTGTGTGCACCAGCTGCTCTGCATCTGAGCAGGTCTTCTGAAATGAAGAATACAGGTCTACTGAAGGTTCCCAGGGTCTGTAAAAGTACAGTAGGAGCTAGAGCCTTTAGTTATCAGGCTCCTGTTTTATGGAATCAGCTTCCATTTAATATTAAAGGGGCCAACACAGTCTCTATAGGTTGAAAGCGTTCTTGTTTGAGAATTCAATTTCAATTCAATTTATTTATAAAGCCCCAAATCACAACAAAGTCATCTTACAGGGCTTTACCAAAACACAATCAACTACAGAAATAGATAAATAGATAGAAAGCCTATGGTTAGGATAGTTAAAAACAGACAGATCACATTTCAGCCTAAGTTGCCCTAGGAGCTAGAATGCTCTCTCTCTCTCTCTCTCTCTCTCTCTCTCTCTCTCTCTCTCTCTCGTCTGTATTTGTTATTCTTACTGTACATACCAAGTCTGTTCATGGCTAGTCACCTGGTGTCCCCTTTATGGCAAGCCAAAGTGTTCACATAGCCACCGTTGTCTTTATTATATCACGCGTTACAGAACGCGTTCGAGCACGCGCACTGGCGCGCTGTCACGTTACAGGACGCGTTCTGGTACGCGCACTGGCGCGCGCAATGGCACGCGTTCTTTCACGTGTTCCATAACGCGTGCTGGAACGCGTGCTATATGGTAATGATCTCCTCCCACTTATTTTCTCCGCCAATTAATTTGTAGTGCTTTCAGCCAATCACTGGCCAACACAACGAGTCCAGAATAGCTGAGCACTGATCTTACCTTCACAAACGAAGTGCATTCACTCAATGTTTAATTTTTGCTAAATATTTTTGACTTTTCCTTCATCAATCTACTTTATTTAACTTGTTCAACTTTAGTGTCTATTCTTACAGGTTTGTTTATTGTATTTTCAGGTTTCATGCAAAGGGATCAAATAAAGTGAGATGCCGTTTCATACTTTATTAATAAATAAAGCAAAATGTGAATTGATTTGTCATATTTTGATTATATGTCAATCGAGGTTGCATTGGCTGAGATGACACACTTGGTGAAGGCAGAAATGATGGGAAAAAATATATAAGAAGACATACACGGTTGCGCATGGCTCAATGACATAATTTTGTCTGTATCATGTGACCCTGTTGTGATAGTTTTCTGAAGCAGTGCTGTGGACATGTCCATCATTACTATTATGTAAAATATGTTGTTGATTAACCTAATTATTATTATGGTTATATTTGTCATCAAGAAGGTGAAACAAGAGAAACATATATGGGATAGAGATCTATTTACAATAATATTTGCACACATACGCTTAGTTACAGTTTTTCTCAGGACAAGTATAATTCACAGACATACATTCAGGATTTCAAGTTTTTGATTTAACATGTCATAGTCTCCCTTTAACATGTGGTCTCCCTTGCTCTCTGTTGTACTCTTGAAATTGACACTTGATGTTTAACCATGCACACAGTAATATGCATAACTATGTACATATTTATATTACCTCCAGGGTATATTTTTATTCATATCTTTCTCTATATTCTTATTTATCCTTTACTTACTTTATACTTTACACAGTAAATTTTGCAGTGTTAAATCAACACTTAGAGAGTTTATTTAACTTCTTCTAGAGTGTATTTGGTCCCATTGTCTCCAAATTAACACTGCAAAATTTACAGTGTACTTATTCTAGTCTTTCATATCTTGTATATTACTATATTTGTAAGTTGTATAGTTGTATATTTGTTTTGTTATATTTAGCTTTTTGCATCTTTGTACGGTCTTAAGGGAGTGTCGCATCCATTTCACTGTGGATGGTCATCCACACGTCACAAATAAAGAATTCTGATTCTGACATATTTCATCTTCTATTGTTTCGCACCTTTCACTTGCATTGAAGATTAAACTGCATTATTATTATCGTCTTACTTCGCCATCTAGTGGCAAAACATGCAACCTACAGCCTGCACATTTGTTAGATTAGCACAACAAAATAAGAATTAAAATACAATAAACAAACCCGTAAGAATAGACACTAAAGTTGAACAAGTTAAATAAAGTAGATTGATGAAGGAAAAGTCAAAATATTTAGCAAAAATTAAACATTCAGTGAATGTACTTCGTTTGTGAAGGTAAGATCAGTGCTCGGCTATTCTGGACTCGTTGTGTTGGCCAGTGATTGGCTGAAAGCACTACAAATTAATTGGCGGAGAAAATCAGTGGGAGGAGATCATTACCATATAGCATGTTCTAGCGCGCATTATGGAACGCGTGCTAGAACGCGTGCCAGTGCGCGTGCCAGTGCGCGTACCAGAGCGCGTCCTGTAAACGCGTCATAGCGCACCAGTGTTGTGTTGTGTTGTGTTGTGTTGTGTTGTGTTGTGTTGTGTTGTGTTGTGTTGTGTTGTGTTGTGTTGTGTTGTGTTGTGTTGTGTAGTGTTGTGCTCCCCCTGTTGTGTTGATCAGCTGTTTTTGTGCTGGTCACTGTCTTTGAGTCTGGGTTTGATCTGTTTAGTTGCTGCCCAAAGTACAGTATGGTCTCTTGGTGTTGAAACATTTGAATGGGTTTAGTTTTTCTTCTCTTAAGGTTGTGTGTACCGTGTGTTATTGAAGACACTGCTGTGTACTTGAAATGATAAAGACCTATTTATGTTTCTAATGGAACATTGTAGTTATTTGATTTCTATAACGCCTTTCAGAATGGCTGCTCAAGGATGCTCCACCCCCTTTTTCACTGTGAGCATTGCACCACCCCTGGTCGCCATGGATTTCTTATGATTAGAATAGAATAGAATAGAATTACTTTATTGATCCCACAATTGGGAAATTGCTTACCTCTACCAGTGGAGCTTATGTAATCATTGGTGTCTGTCTGTTAGCAACACAGATTTCAACAAAATTTTCACAGAATGTCCAGAATGACAAAAGCAACAAGTCAGTTGGAGATCACCATCGCTTTGGACACAAATGGTCAGTATATAAAACTGGTGAAGGTTTGCACTCTTAACACTCACAATAGTTAAATATGAAGCTAAATATATGGCAAAGTACACATGAATATTTTCCTTCAGAAATGTTACAAAGATACAAGCTGTATTTAAATCATATATATATATATATATATATATATATATATATATATATATATATATATATATATATATATATATATATATATATATATATATATATATATATATATATATATATATATATATAAATGACATGACATGTGAAGTGTTATTCAATTGAATTGCTATAGACAATCCGAGATGTTCAATTAATTTCCTCCAAAGCAATATTTAACTACAGCTTATAGTCTTGAACTCTGGCTTTTTATTCTTCTGGGTTTTGTTCAAAAATCACTGTGGATCAAAGCATTTATTGTGAAGAGCCCCATATCCAAGCGGTCTTAACTTAAATGCGCTTCTAGTTTATCAACATGATGTTTGTGACCAGCCAAGTGAACAAAACAAGGAATTGCAAATGCTCAAAAACCTATTTTTGTTCAAGCTGTCAATATTCACAGCTGACGGAAAGTGCCTCTCAGAAACACATGTCACAGACTCGGTACAAACGAGCTGACGGTGGAGTTGCCAGGGCAACAAGCATCACGATCCCTGATTGACGAATGACAATCACACCCAAACATCAGGAAGTAGACGGCTTTGCAAATGCACTTACAAACGTGCCGTGCTCCTACATTAATGGGTCTACAGCTGCCGCATCTAAAGCATTTCAATTGCATGTTGTTTTTGGAGAAAATGGTAATTTCTCAGAGTAAATGGAGTGAGCAACAGTGTATGTTTTTAGCTGGTACATAATCAGTCAATCAGAGATACATTATACAGTTTTCCACTGGAGCTCAGTCCGTCTGGAGATTTGACTGTGCACAGTTTACAAACAGCCTGCACTTTGCTTCAGTGGAGAGCGAATAGGATCCCTGTGGACGGACTGAAAGAAAAATCACGCACACACCAAGTTCACATTACATCTTGAGAACACTACCTTACATGAGGTGTTTTTTTTCTTTTCCACCAGCTTGAAGGCAAGAAAATTGAAAGCCCCCAGCAGCATTTCCTGCTGACGGTATTACAACTCCCCTGCTCTCTCTATCCCTCTCTGGCTGTCTAATTATCTCTCACTCTCCCGCTCTTTCTTTCTCTCTTCTGTGTCTCCTTTGACATCAGAGAAGTCGCAGTTTCACAGGAAACATGAAGGAACATGTTCAAACGCCTGGATCCCACACAGATGTCCCAAAAAACCTCACCCCTAAAAACTTATACCCTACCTCCCTAAAAACCCTAACCCCCAAAAGCCAAAGCATAACTCTCCAAAATGCTAACCCCCCCCCCCAAAAAAACATAACCCCTAAAAACCGAAACCCCATCCCTGGAAGGATGCTGACAGCACACACACACACACACACACTGGTTTCCATGTCTCATGATGACCATGATAATCACTTGTAGGTAAAGTAGCCATTGCATAGTGAATATGAAGACATCTATAAATAAATAATTTTAAAAAAGTTTAAAAGAAAAAAACAATAACAAAAAATCGAATCAAATTAAAAGTAATAATGAAAAATAAATTACACAAAAAATTTAAACAAAACACGCATTCAAACCTTTAAAAAATACATGTTTAGCTTTGCGCATGTTTCCCTCATGCTTTATGGGGACAAAATAACCCAAGAAAAATTACAAGTTAATGTGTTTATAGGGCCACATCATTTGCATACTTCACACAGATTAATGTTTTACTAGTGGGGACATACATTTATATTTAACACTGACGGGGACCTGAATTTTGATCCCCCTGGTGTAACTGTGTGAACAGATCAATGTCCCCATAAAGATAGGATAGAAGCACACACACACACACAAACACGCCCTCACTGTGATGTGTACACATGCTTTACACCAGCTCCTTTTACCCCGCTGTTGTCATGCTATCCATCTTGTACAGCAGCACAGAATGCAGTAGAGGGTGTGTGTGTGTGTGTGTGTGTGTGTGTCTGTGTGGGTGTGGGGGGAGGGAGGTCTGAGACTAAACCGTCTTCATTCATTCCCTCAGCCTGGCGGAGAAAAAGCCCTGGACGCTGGTTAGAATCCCTGCCTTCCACTCTGCATGCCTTCATCCTCGTTTGTCTTTTTCCTGCTCGTCCGTCTCCTTTTTTCAGCCTCCTAACGCTACTCTAATGGCAGCAGAGGCCTGTATCTGGCAGGGGAACAGGATCTCATCTACTGAGCTGCCCCCAGCTACAGTACACACACAGACACACATGAAGCGTGAGCACAACATGCACACAGGAAGGCCAGCATGTTTCAATTGAAAAGAAGCTTTACAGAAATACAACAACAAGGGGAGGGTACGGGATTGTTTGTGCTTCTGTTCGCTTCTCCCCTCGCCTTGTTATTCACCACCTTGAATATGGAAAATTAATAAGAAATATGATTTGCATTATGGCGGTCAGTCACAGAAAAGCAGAATAAGTTTGCCGTCAACGAGCAGAGACGCAGCCTGGCGTCAGCACGTACAACAAACACCAATATGTCATAAGTTCTGTTCAAATTTCGACATGCCAGGCTAAAATGATTGGCTCTTTAATTAATTGCATTATCATCAGCAAACACAGTGATTTTCTCCCAGCCGTGAAAGCTCCTGAGAAAAGACAGATAGAATGTTGCTGAGGCCACTCCACTCAGATGCTGCAGGAGGAAATCAACAGGCGCAGCGCTGACACACAGTCACAGTGCCCCCTACTGGTGATCAAAGCAACAACACCCTAGGAGAAGAGTGCATTACCCTTGGCACTATATCCAACAGCACAAAGCAGAGGGGAGGGCATTTGTGCAACAGCCATGGGACACTCAAAGAATGGCATCCCTTCTGAATATGAAAAGGATTTTCTGCCAAATGTTTGGCAGGCCATGCAGGGCTCATGCATACTCAGTTTTGGGGAGGGGGGTTGATCTAAAACAGCTTTACATGATAGTGGGCTGTGAACATCTGTCACTATAATGCAAAATATACAGCCCTCCATGTAAAGCATTTGTAAGCTGCCAGAGAAAAGCCTCATAAACAGTGACAGTGCATCCATGTCTACAAAGAATGTAAAGTGCATGGACTGAAATACCCTGCCCGTCCAAAAAAACAGCCGCACATGCAGTATTTGACTGCACCACCTTTAGTTTTGATTACAGGAGACATTTACTTTGACTTTTTTGCCACATCATGCTTATGTAGTGTCACAATAAGGTTTATTGTATATTTTTTGTATCATAGTTGCATTAATTTTTTATGATGATGATGCTGATGATGTTCAGAACATTCCATCAACCCTTCATCATCCCAAATTAGAGTCTGGACTTTTGGAGGCTAATTTTTGTGTGAAAATGATGTCTGATGATCCCTGTCACAATGACCCTGATCAACCCTGGTGGTGTCAAATGTGTTAAACATTACAGAGAGGATACTTACTGTATCTGTTAGATTAAATGCATATTATTAACCACCATGGAAGGATCTGAACTATTAGCTTAGTTACATTCACTGTCAGTCTGCTGGAATCAAAATCAAAGGTGGTGTTGTGAAATATTGCATGTGTGACTTTTTATTTTTTTTGGCCAGGCAGTGTAGATAGACTATCTATAACTTTTCTTCTCCTCCACAGACCTCAGTCTGGGTCTGACTCCTTCTATCACATCTTATCTGTGTCAGCTTTTGCCTTCACATTTACCAGCATGTTGCATTCTGTGGCAAAATGGAGCCGTAAAAGTGACTTCTGTGTTATTATCCCTCCCAAAGAAGAACAACAAAAAGGGAGACTGTGCTGACAGGTCATCTGGAGACAAATTCTGAAGCTGATGTGTAGACGCTGAATAATGGAACGACTCCTGAGAGTGTTGGCAGCTGTGCTGAGATATCATGACATCCTGAGACTCACAGCTGGAAGCTACTGTCAAAGAAAACTCCATCAGGCTGGATGTCTCAAACTAAAACTTTGTATGGCAACAAATATAATTGAAAGAAAAAAACATCAGACGAAGGGCCAGACTAACCCCCCCCCCCACACTCAAAAATAAAAAATAAAAATTGGTCCTACAGTTCATCCCTAATGGAGCGATTTTTGGGACAAAATTAAACCATATTCACAGGAAAGTATTAGGTGCATATTTTGGGATATACATGTGTCTCTAGTTGAGCATAAAATAAACAGTCAAATCGGTTAAAGTTTGGCTGCACTTTTGATACTAAAAGCACTGGTCTAGGTGGAGAAATTAGCATTAAACTGTCTGTGTTACCGGGAGCCACAACAGCTGCTCAATGATGAATGAGGGTCAAAGGGTAAGGAAAAGCATCATGGGTAGCTCCCTCATAGCCAATGGGATGCTATGTATAGTACGTATGTGACATATTTACGTAAATTACGTAGTTACATATAGTAATGTACTGTATTTATATCTCAGTGGTTTGTTTCCTTTCATGAATGGAATTTTCTTTCGTATTTAGAGACAAAATTTTGAGGTAAAGGTTTTTTGTTACTTGGATTTTTCGTTATTTACATTAGTAAATATTCCACTAGAAAGAAGATCTGGTAGATCTGACACCAACATTACATTGGACTAAAATTATTTCTCTTCTCAATTCTAACTACATTCATTCTAACATTTTCAGATCAGACTTATATTGGAAACCTGATCCAACCTGCATTTAAGACTTGAGTTTTCTTTATCACTAACACACATGTGGAAACATTTCATTAGTTTGATTCCGGAAGCATTTCATTTGTAGACGAGTATTAGTTCTGTTTTAAATTTTCTTCCATATTCTGTTCATTTTCCTCCATATTGTAAGGGTTAGGGTGAATGTTCTTGATTACTTTGTTAATTGTTACAATTTTTGTTAATTTTCTGTCAGATTTTGTTCTTTTTTGCCCATTTTATTGCTTAATTTTCATCCATATTTTGTTAATTTCCTTCATCCTAATTTATTTAATTTTATGTCAGAATTTGTTGGGAGGGGTTGTGTTCATTTATTCATTTTCTTGCATTCCAGCATTTAAGACTTGAGCTTTATTTATCACTAACACACATGTGGGAAAAATGTCATTAGTTTGATTCCAGAAGCATTTGACTGTAAACCAGTGTTCTGAGCAGATACCCCGCTATCAGATACAAGTACATGTGCAGCTCACTATCATTAGAAAAGTGTCATTGTTATCATTTAACCAAATGTGTGCTTCTGTTTCTAAAAAACCATCTCCATCAATGCTACTTGAAACAGTCAGAGTTGTTGCGCTAAAATGATGCAGTTTGTTTGGAAACAGCAGCAGCAGAACGGGCATATGGTTGAACTGGGCAGAGCATATGTCCCCAGTATTCATGCTCCAGTCTGTCTCCACAAACATGACAAACCCAGGCCAACAACCCCCGGCAAAAACTCTGCTCTATGTTTCTTCTAAACGCATCCCCAGTGTATACACTCTTTGCACAGCGGTAGCAGCCTTTGGACTGTGACTACTGTTAGTTTCTACATCCAAGTACAACTGTTGCCCCACTATTGGACTGTCTTTTCAGGCGTTACAGTCACAAATCAGATGCCACGGTTACGGCTGAATAATAATAATAATAAATTTTAAAAAATGACCTCCTATCTCTGTTTCCTTAACATTGTAACATCTTGACGTTTTCTATCAACATCTAAGAAAGATGTGAAGGAGAATTTCTAAGGCTAACACTTAGAGAATTGTGCAGGTGGACTGGGTTGTGTAATGCACTGTGTTGTGTAATGCAGGTCAAATACACAGATAACCCTGAGGAAAACATGAGCTCACCTCCAAGGTTGGAAGAGAAACTCTAAATTGAGTCTATTTGTACTTGTAATGTGTTCGATATTTGTCAGAGTACGAATCGAAAAGTTACCACATCAAAAACTATATTTACGAAATGAAAAGTTACGAGTACACTATCTTCAGTGTGAAAATGAATTTCTCATATTTTCAGAAAGTGGTCAAAATGTGGTCAAAATGTTATTGTTGTAATGTCAGAGTTACAACAATAACAATACAACTATATATATATATATGTATATGTATATATATATATATATATATATATATATATATATATATATATATATATATATATATATATATATATATATATCAGTCTATATATATATATTTAAATATCTGTATAATAAAGTGTAAATGTAAATTTTACACTTCCTTGACACGATTTCTATTACATAAATTAGAATCAAGCCTAAATATGACAAATCTTTATTACACTGTGAATTCTGTCATTCTGTTACTACCGCTACTCTGGTGTCCACCATGATGGACACTCTGCTACTACCGCTACTCTGGTGTCCACCATGATGGACATTCTGCTACTACCGCTACTCTGGTGTCCACCATGATGGACACTCTGCTACTACCGCTACTCTGGTGTCCACCATGATGGACACTCTGCTACTACCGTAGGGCGGATGTGGCTCAGTTGGTAGAGTGGGTCGAAGTGTCCTTGGGCAAGACCCTGAACCCTGACTTAGGCCCCCAGTAGGACTGACCTTAGACCTTAGAAACCTACTGGTGTATGAGTGTGTGTGTGAATGGGTGAATGTGAGGCTAATGTAAAGCGCTTTGAGCACCATGAAGGTGGAAAAGCGCTATATAAGCACAGACCATTTACCATTTACCGTTACTCTGGTGTCCACCATGATGGACACTCTGCTACTACCGCTACTCTGGTGTCCACCATGATGGCAGCTCTGCTACTACTGCTACTCTGGTGTCCACCATGATGGCAGCTCTGCATCGGATTCACTCGAAAATGTTGCCCTGTGTGGCCTAAGTATTTTACCCAGAAAGCAGTTCCAGAAATGTACAATGAGACCAAAAGCAAAGTAGTGGAATGAGTGAGGAAAGCATGTAGGAAAACTGTGACATGTGATGCACAGAGGAATCTTTGGATTTTTGTTGGATTTATGATGCTCATTGAAGATTTTGTTTGGATATCATTTATTATGACTGAATAAACCAGTGCTTGCGTTGGTACAGATTGAATTAGCTGTTTGTTTGTTTTTTACTGCAGAAGCATGTGTGTGTGGAGGGTCTGAGAGTTTGAGTGGCTTCCTGGGGAGCTATTGAGGAGCCAGAAAAACTAAATAAGAAATAGTTTATGCATTTATTTTTAATTAGACTAGTACAGAAATCTGTGAAAACCACTTTTGATTGAAATAAGTCTTATTTATTTATAAAGACACTTTCATTACACCAACGTTTTTTGTATTATTAATAGGCATATATTTTTGAAAAGTATTGCTTTTAATACAACAAATGTTTTTGCAGGTAACTTGAAATCTGTAGATGTGAATAAAAGTAGCTTTTACTGTATATAGCAATGCTGGTTTTTTCCCCTGTTGGATATCTGGTGGAAAATATGTCGGATCATTCAGCAGTTTAACACAAATAAAACATAATGGAAACAAAATTGTTTGATTGCTTTAATTCATCAGTTCTGACAAATATAACTCATTTAAAAGTATGAAGTAGCCAGAGAGGGAGAAAAAAATTCTGAATGGGGGAAACAAAGCTGCTTTGAAAATCATTATAATCGTAATAGTCATAATAATAATATATAATAATCATGATTGTGATAATCATTGTTTAATGGTTTGTGTATGCTTTTCCCTTGTTTAAGCGAACTGTATATTTTACATACATGTTTCCATGAGTTTCAGATGTTTCAGTGTTCTTAGGCAGGATACAATTACAATACAATTATTCAGGCCAATTAGAACTGTGGCTTCATAACATCCGTACTTTGGAGAAAGTTTTCCTCTTTACCTTTTCTGTGCTTTACTGAATAATTACCAGCTTATTAGTGATCCGTTATGTGTAAAAAGTGGCTACAAAGACATTATTACTATGAAATTACATCCAAATTATGATAGAATTACCGCCTTATTAGTCATCTATTACTGTACTTGTAATAAGTGGTTACAAAGACACTATTACCAGAAATTACATAAAAATTACTACAGAATTACCACTTTATTAGTCATCTGTTACTGTACTTGTAATAAGTTGTTACAAAGACATTATTACCATAAAATGGCATCAAAATTTTTTATTAAAATCACTTAATTAGCAATCCGTAATGTAAAGTAAATGGTAAATGGTCTGCACTTATTAGCGCTTTTCCACCTGCATGGTGCTCAAAGCCCTTTATATTAGCTTTACATTTACCCATTCACACACACACTCATACACCAGTAGGTTTCTAAGGTTCTTTCAGTCCTACCGGGGGCTATAAGTCAGGGTTCAGTGAGGACACTTCGACATGACCAGACCATTCCCGGGACATGAACCATCAACCTTTCAGTCAGCTCATTATTGAGTTATAGTAAGTTATGGTGTAAGATGGAAATGTGTATCAGTCTTTTATTTATGTGAACATTTTTCCAATTTCCATGTTCAATAATGGATGGAAAGAAAAACATACTTCTGAAAGCACAGAGGCTCCTTTCCTCAGTGTTTATAGAATTCAAACAGCTCTTCTTGTGGCAGTCCCAACAAGAAATATTTGTAGGTTATTTCATTCAAGTAGGACAGTTATTAAAAAACAAAGAACTGTTCCATTTCAACTTGTGTCAGGAGCTGGTTTCAGGGTATTAAATAGTCTATTTTAAAAGACGGGGGGACAGAGAAGAGGAGATGAAGGGAGGATCTGATGACAGAGTGTGAACAAGGAGATGAATCATCAGTAATGATGGATGAGGGTGAAAGTAATGAGGGAAAGTCAGATGAGGGGAAAGAGCAAAGAGATTCTTCTGGTGAATGTAAGGAAATGTGGAGGGTTTAGTCTTTAAAAAGGTGAGAAGGGCTGGAGAAGAGGCAATCTTTAACAGGTAAGAGGGACAGGGTTACAAAGCTTCAAGCAGGTGAAGAACAGGAAATGGAAAAGGAAGAAACACAAGAGTCTTCAGAGTTGAACGCTTCCCCTGCATAAAACATGGAGGGAAACACTGGTCCAAAACCAGGGAAAATGGTTTCTCTAACAATAAACAGAACAGAACCTTTGACCTACATATATTAAAAAAATAAAATAAAATAAAATAAAAAATACAAATTCACCATCGAGTAGAAGATCAGTCAAAAATCACTCATGGGAAAAAACATACAGAGAAGGAATGGAAAGGAGGGAAGAAAAAGCTCAAGTAAAAATTCAACCCTTGGAAAAAAACACGATGTTTACAAAGCAAGTCTTCGTGCACAATTCAGATTTTTTTGTGAATACAGTTATTTGGAGTGCTCATTCATGTTATAGATTAAATGACAATTTTATCAGTCTTGAGTGTGAACGGAATGCATGCCAGAAGTGACCCTGAAGTAACCCTGCATGCACAAGAGGCTCCGACGTAATGGTGAATGAGGAAATACGGCATAGTACATGACACATGTGGAAGGTTAAGACACTAGCGGTTGCTATGGGCAACAGCGTAGTTTCAACATGAAGCAAAAAGCCGAATAAATCACGATTTAAGATTTTAAAAATGTGTAAAGCGGAAGCAAAAGCAAAGAGGTTCATATAGAGAGAAGATAAGGGATAAGGGATTTGGAGAAGATCAGAGATATGAAGGATACGTCTATGATACCAACTATCCACTGGCCCCACCCCCATGGACCTGTAACCACTATCCCTGCCCCCTGTGGACTTGTACCTACTGGCCCTGTCCCCCTTGACCTCTACCCACTTTCCCTGGCCCCTAGACCTGTACCCACTGGCCCCACCCCTCTGGATAAGTACCCACTTGGCTCCACCCCCCTGGACCTGTATACAGTTAGTTCACTGTCTGGTTTTGGACAACTTCCTACACACTGGAAAATGTGTTTTAACAGATATGAACAGTTTTACTGAAGATTCAAGGTTTAGCGTCTATAGACTGATGACTGAAAACACTGTTGTGCTAAAGGTCAAAGGTCAATTTGTGGATAGTCACGTGTTTATGTGTCTGTGGTTATTGTAAATACATTAAACCCAGAGGCAGGATATTATGAGTTTACCACTAGAGTATACTCATAATAGCCTACCTCTGGGTATTTAGGTTTGTTGTGTTCAGACTGAAGTTGCATTGCAAAATATTGGATACCACATATGAAAGTGGTCGGATTTAAAAAAAAAAAAAAAAATCTGATTTTTGCAGTTCAGACTGTCTTTAACAGGTCAAATATAGGTCAAAGGTCAGCCAAAAGTTGGATTTGGGAACATTTACCTGCAGTCTGACCGGAGCCTAAATGCAGACTCAGTTGCAGATTCCGATAATGGAATCCAATGGAGGAAGAAAAAAACTAAGAAAGTCCAGGAATGGTCAGAAATGGCTCCAGTGTACACTTTGAGCATGAGAATTCCATAGAAAATATCTATATTTATCTATGATCTATTTGGATTCAGTTGTCTGTTTGTCTGTCAGCAGCATTGCACAAATTATTTCTGAAAATAGGTAATAACCTAAATGAATTCCCATTAAATTTTGAGAATGATCTGGATAACATCTGGATTCCAAAAATGATCCAAAATCCAGATTTCCCCATTTACTTACTTAGTGTGTTGAATAAACAGTTTTTCTGCAGGTGAAGAAAGAAAACTCAGATTTTTTCTTGTGGTGAATGACAAGAGAATTCTTCAAGTAAAATCAGATTTGTTGTGTCAAATTCTATGAAGCTGCTTATATTGGAGATTTATTGAAGACAGGTCAGTTTGACCCAGAGGACATGGGCTGTAAACAGAACATGAGGACAACAGGAGGGGTAAAAAGTGGTGATAAAATCTAAACCCATGCATGAAAAAACAGCGGAAATATGTAGATGGAGACAGCTCAATAGGTAAAGTGGATTCAGTACAGAGGAAAATCTAAGATCTAAAAACACAAATGGCAGTACACACTACACACAGATGCTCCTTATGTCCTGCATTACTGACTAAAAGTGCTGAATTCTGCAGAACTGCTTTATTCTGCATACCTCTCCAGTGATCTAAATACATAAAGTATACCTGTGGGAAATATATTTGAGTTTCCAAAAAAATCTACAAAATATTTTGATCTTTAAATGTAAAGTTGGAAAGAGGGTTCTGGAAAGTATCCACTCATAACAGACATGCTCTTATCGCCCATCTGTTCTCTATATTTAGATTATTTAGCTTGGAACATACATAAGGCATCGGGGCACAATTATTTCCTTTTTTGCATTTCTATGAACACTCAAGATGTGGTTTACAGCTTCAATCATGAAGTAGGGCTTTGGGTTTCATGAGAATCATTAGATTTTGAATAAACCAGCGTGTCCTTGTAAGATGGAAAAAAGTACTCTCAATATTATATTCAATTTACAGAACAAACAAAAGAAAAAGGATGCGATTATTGATTTCTATAGAGGTCATACCACTAAAAGTTGAAAATACACAGAGGAAACAAACAGATGAAATATGTGGATAATATGGATGCATGTCTGCTGTGCATTTTCCATTATTTCTCATCTAAAGATGCTTTGTAAAACTAGGAATCAATATTTGAAGGCACTGCTTCAGAAGGTCAAGGGTTGCTCATTTTACCAAAACATATAACTGTGCAAAATAACCAATGTGGTTACATTTCTTTGTGTATTATCGACAATGCAACAAAATAAAGAAGAAAAAAAAAAACAGAATTAAGATGACCAAGAAAACCTGAGTTTCCTTATCCCTAGTATCAAGAAATTCTGGGATAACTTTGATCCTTTTGCCAAGGGAAGATGGAAAAATGCTCTTAGAAAAAGGTATTTTTAACCATTGACACAGATGCACACATACATCTCTGTGATTGTGTATCCCCTCAGGACAAGCATTTGTATTGCAGGCAGTGTGCATCTCTGCTTTCAGATGCTTTTCTTTCTCTACTTGCTGAAGATCTAGGAGACTCCTCAGGTCAAAGGCACTTGCAGTGACCTCCAGTAGCAAAATAAAACTTTTATAGAAAAAACAACAGGCTTGAAATACACCCACATAAAGCTGTGTACCTGCTGCATCCATGAAGCCAAACACTTGGTGTTAAAATCACCATGGAGGAGGTAAAGCTAACCTCAGTGCCCCAGAGATCTCACATATCTGCTGCACCAATCAACACATGCTTTAACTTTTGGCAGGTTGAATTTGGCAGTGTGGGGTGGATCTGTAGAATTTTCCAATTCGAAGAATATTGTTCTTAAGCTGCTGTTTTTCTTTTGCGATGTACTGTGATGACAACCACATCAGTTCAGATAATTATGTAGGATGTTTCACATTGATTTTAATCCTACTTTAAGCAGCATTGTTTTACACCAGGGGTCTCACACTCATTTTGCATCAGGGACCACTGATTTCATCTCAAGTGGGCTGGACCAGTGAAATAAACATAATAATCTATAAATAATGAAAACTGTAAATGTCTGTGTTTGTTTTAGTGCAAAAAAACCCCCATTCAATTATGAAAATACTGATGTTTATAAACTATCCAAATAAAAAAAAAGATCATAATTACTTGTTAAAAACTGAAAGTTATCAGCCAAAAATTTGAAGTTGTCATTGTTTATTGGCATGATGTAATATTATTTCTTTCACATTAAATTGATAAGAAAATAAATCAAATTGATAAGAAAAGGTCTTTATTTTTTGTAGGTTATTTTTTTACTGTATATAACATTAGTCTGGATGTGAAACCTGAACTAAAACAAGTTCCACAGTGGAAATCTTGTACGTTGTAAATTCATCCTAGGGTCCTCATTGGAGCCTTTGGCAGGCCACATTTAGCCCCTGGGCCGCGTGTTTGAAACCCATGGTCTACATGACATTATATGTAGTTCTGCCAGTTAATTTTATGGCTATATAAAATGTTCTTCTTCTAAATTCATATATCAAGGTCAGTTATCTCCACTTTGTGACAACAGAAAATGAGCTAAACCAAGACCTTCAGAGCTACATCATTGTTACCCCCCTTTACACACACACACACCAAAGGGGAGAGGGGCATTGTGTTTGAGTCGGTTTGTTTGTTTGTTTGTTTGTTTGTTTGTCTGTCTGTCTGTCAGCAGGTTTATGCGAAATATACTGGACCAGGTGCGAGGTGGTCCAGAATAGATCCTATTAAATTTTGGTGAATGTAGGTCAAAGGTCAAAGATCACAGTCACGAAAAATGTGTTTTCAATGATAACAAATAGGGCAAATCAGGTAAAATATGTACAAGGGGGTGGGGATTGTTGTGCCTGGCACCACTTGTTTATTTGCTTGGTGGGTTTTGAGGTCTTTCCATTAAATCTGGGACAAAAACCACATTAAATTTAAAGGGCCTAACACAAAAGAATGCCTAAAGTAAAAAAAAAACAAAAAAAAACACCACCACAATAATGTAAAGGATTTGTATGGTCTGTGCACACTGAACTACACAATGGCCCTTTAAACACGTCTTTTCTTGACTACACGAGCTCTTTTACTGAAAGTAACAAAGACACCAGGACCTAACAGATGACTCTTCTATTCTCCTTCACCTCCTCTTGGCTTAAAGAGGAGCACTGCCTCTCCTCTGAATGTTCGTTCCAGTCAGCAGGTTCACATGGATGCCATCCAACTTCCCTGCAGACTGCAGGGGAACAGAAGGTCTCTGCAGTAATCTGTTGCCATTTCCTTTACAACCCAGCAATTAACTTCACCCGGCGACAAAACAAAGATTTTTCTCAATGTAATCCAAATAGGAAGTGATTTTTGTTTTGTTAAAAAACACCCACACGAGTCCCCATAGGGATTCAAATGAAATGTAATTGAAGTTTAATGGGTCTCGGTGGCAATAACAAGCAGCAATGAATATTAATATTTTAAAAAGACAATAGTACTCTGTATGGGCTGAAAACCCTACGAGTTGCTACAATGTGAAACAATTAGGGCTAAAAAAAGGCATTTGCTGGCAGCAGCGTGACCTGCTGAGGAGGAGAAGGAGCACGCGAGTTGATTCAGACTCAGTGTCACAGTTCAGCCACAGTCAATGCAAAACAGATGGTGCACTTAGGAGCAGAGGCGACACAGGAAGGCACTGCAGCAGTATTGCTTTCAGATTCTTTCTAGAGCGAGCTGTAATTATGTAGGAAGAGTTCACTGAGCCTCATGCTGTTTGTCAGCATCTCCCTGTTTCCACACTCACACTGTTAGATGTACAGTACAAGCTCTGTTACTGCAACTGCTACTGCTACTGCTACTGCTACTGCTACTGGTCTGCTACTGCTACTGCTACTGCTCTGCTACTGCTACTGCTACTACTGCTGCTACTGCTCTGCTACTGCTACTACTCTGCTACTGCTGCTGCTGCTGCTGCTGCTACTGCTCTGCTGCTGCTACTGCTACTGCTACTGCTCTGCTACTGCTACTGCTACTGCTACTGCTACTGCTCTGCTACTGTTACTGCTACTGCTACTGCTACTGCTCTGCTACTGCTACTGCTACTGCTACTACTGCTGCTACTGCTCTGCTACTGCTACTGCTACTGCTACTGCTGCTGCTACTGCTGCTGCTGCTGCTACTGCTACTGCTACTCCTACTGCTACTGCTACTGCTCTGCTACTGCTACTGCTACTGCTGCTACTGCTCTGCTACTGTTACTGCTACTGCTCTGCTACTGCTACTGCTACTGCTCTGCTACTGCTACTGCTCTGCTACTGCTACTGCTACTGCTCTGCTACTGCTACTGCTACTGCTGCTGCTGCTACTGCTCTGCTACTGTTACTGCTACTGCTACTGCTACTGCTCTGCTACTGCTGCTGCTGCTGCTACTCCTCTGCTACTGCTACTGCTACTGCTCTGCTACTACTACTGCTACTGCTACTGCTCTGCTACTACTACTGCTACTGCTACTGCTCTGCTACTGCTACTGCTACTGCTCTGCTACTGCTGCTGCTGCTACTGCTCTGCTACTGCTACTGCTACTGCTACTGCTACTGCTACTGCTCTGCTACTGTTACTGCTACTGCTACTGATCTGCTACTGCTACTGCTCTGCTACTGTTACTGCTACTGCTACTGCTCTGCTACTGTTACTGCTACTGGTACTGCTACTGCTACTACTGCTGCTACTGCTGCTACTGCTACTGCTGCTGCTACTGCTGCTGCTACTGCTGCTGCTACTGCTCTGCTACTGTTACTGCTACTGCTACTGCTACTACTGCTGCTACTGCTGCTACTGCTCTGCTACTGCTCTGCTACTGCTGCTGCTGCTGCTACTGCTCTGCTACTGCTACTGCTACTGTTACTGCTACTGCTACTGCTCTGCTACTACTACTGCTACTGCTCTGCTACTGCTGCTACTACTACTGCTACTGCTACTGCTACTACTGCTGCTACTGCTCTGCTACTGCTACTGCTACTGCTTTGCTACTGCTACTGCTACTGCTACTGCTACTGCTGCTGCTGCTGCTGCTACTGCTCTGCTACTGCTACTGCTACTGCTCTGCTACTACTACTGCTACTGCTACTGCTCTGCTACTGCTACTACTACTACTACTGCTTCTGCTACTGCTCTGCTACTGCTGCTGCTACTGCTCTGTGACTGCTACTGCTCTGCTACTGCTACTACTACTGCTGCCATTGCTTCTGCTTCTGCTACTGCTATTGCTCTGCTGCTGCTACTGCTACTGCTACTGCTCAGGTTGTTTATACCTTGACCTGTGCATCACTGTTACATATGTATTTACATTCAGCACTGTAATATTTACATGTATTTCTTGAATTTTTTTTATATACATTTTGTTGTACGGATAACAACATGCCGCAGTACTTATAACAAATACATGACTATTTGTCTAACCCTAAAAAAAATATACATAATAATAATAATATATACATAACATATATATATATATATATATATATATATATATATATATATATATATATATATATATATATATATATATATATATATATATATATATATATATATATATATATATACCATTGTGTTTCAGCGACCACAGCTGCCATAATTTTGCCATAAAACTAACCTCCTTTTTTTTACCCTGTAAGTTACCTGAAAATCGGGATCACTTACATATTTATCTCTGCTAAAATAGTTCCAAAATGGAAGGGTCTTTTAAAGGGCTATTTTATCTTCAATCCCCACCACCTCCTGCCAGCACTACCGTCCATGCACTGAACTCACTTTAACTCTGCTTCTGACCCATTTCCCTAGCAATGAGCTTGCAGAAGTATCTGACAAATGCAAGTTCATGCCTGCATGCCCAGAGGACTGTGGCTTCAAGGAATACTTCAAGATTAAAAAAAATTGTAAGGTAACTGTAAAGGCATTCAAATTTCAGGATAAAGAAGCTCACAAAGACAATGAGGGGAGATTTAGAGTTCCTAGTCCTGTGAAATATGGATTAGACTGCAGATTTCCAAACTACAGGATAATCACTACTTAGAACATGTTTAAATGAAACAGTCGGTGGTGCACACACTGCTATTAAGACAATGCAAGGCACTGATGCAGTGTTTCCTTGTAGAATAACTCGCAGGCTTCAAAGAGAATCTATTAGCAGATGAAGTGTTAACGATTTTAGGACACAACTCCATTAAAAGCCATTTTCTTTAAAGTGGGTAAGAAAAGCCCATGGGTCTATGGAGTCCAGCTTTGCTCCTATCAGCTCCAGTGTGGAAAAACAAGAGCACTGGGCCACTGGGAAATTCTTCCAAGCATTATCAGCGTTCCTTAACTATTCTAAACTGACATCAATGGCTGAGCCGGCTTGATCCCAGCGGACCTTGTTAGCTCCATTTAATGGCAAAATGAGCCAACTTCTAAGTCCTGCTCTGGCACTGGGAGCCGGCAGCCTGGGTTGGACTGTTGTATTAGGTGGTGAATGTAAAAAGACATCACACTAATTACTGATGGGACATACAGTAGGTTTGAGGTTTCAACATTTGTACATTTGTTTGTATATGTAGCCAGTTTGTCTTGGCACATCCATATACGTGCTGTGACTAACACATTGGAAATGCAGTCTGATCTTTTGCACAGAGCAAAGACTGAATTAAGCGTGCGTCTGTCATAAATATGCCCATTCTGTTAGTGTGCTGCACTGTAGGAGTCCATATTGTTGCATATATGGAAAACATTGGATTAATTAAAAATCAGAACTGTAACAAAACAAACTGTCCCAAACGTTTACATCTCCATCAGACCGGCAAATTCATAAATCATTCCAGGAATGCTAATCCAGCAACACAACAGTAATTATTTACCCAAATTACTCATTGGTGTGTGATCTTATGAGCTTAAATATGACAAGAATAGATAGAGAAAATGATTAAATGTGTTAAAGGTAAGCCATGACAGAATGCTTGGTATAGGCTCTTAAAGCTGAAACCTTTGACACACTGAATAAACAACATTTGGTTGCTAATAAATGAATATATTTAACTTGTTAGAGGAATATGTTGTCACATCAAATTGTTGAGCAGACTGTGACAGTGTGCAGTCGTCTGCAAAATGTGTTTGTTCTTTGTGTTTTTGTTGCTTTTGTTCATTGTTTTTTCTTAAATCTGTTTATTTTACTATTATTGTGATTATTATTATTACTATTATTATTATCCATTTGGTGTGTAGGTGTGGATTTGTGTATGTTTTATTTATTTACTCTTGTCGCATTGTTTACTTTATTGTGTTTTCATTTTGTGTTGCCTTCAAGGATGTCCATTTGACTGTATGTATACATTTATTAATTTTTTACTTTCGCATTGAGTCAAATTAGGTTTGATTGAATGTGTATGTGCATGTGAAGATAATAAGTGAAAGGAATTAATCCAAACTACTTGATTGTTTTTCATGTATTATGTTGACAGGAAGTTAACCCATAGACTGTTTTGTGGAGAAGGGGTGGGATTAAATATATTTGACCCACTCCATTTTGAATATGCAAATGAAGTCATGTTTTGTTTTGTTTTTCATGTATATGTGTTTTTGAGTGTGATTGTTGAACTGAACTGAAAATATAACTTGCTAATGTGTCAGACTTAATTGCAAGAAAATGAAATCTATTTAAGAAAGTGAATGCGTGCTAAATCAAATCTCTGATTCTACAATATGCCTCAGTTTGACTTGTTTTTTAGCCCGTTTTACCCATTTTTTCAGAACATTCTGATGTTTTAAGGCATCTCATTCTGAAAGGTGTAAGTTAGGATGATTGCTGATATAATAAAGAATTAGGGAGTAGAATGTATAGCTGCCCTTTGTTGGACATTTTCTCCATTTCACCAACTGAATCACTGCAAATCTGCCATGAGGTGAAGGCTCCCTTTTTGTCAGTACCTAAAGTAGACTAAATCACCTTTGCTTTTTAACCAGTAATCATTCTATTAAGCTCTAAAGCAGGGGCTCCAACCCTAGCTGACTTGTCCTTCAGAAAGCCATGTAAGCAGCAGTTACTCTAATGTAGTCAACACCCTGAAACTGAAACTATACCCAAGAGCATAGGAGAAAATAAGCCACAGTACCATTTTCTGCACACCAAAAAAATTAGTAAACACATATACAGTATATTGTTATACATGCCTCAGTAAACCTAAGGATAGTTGAAAAAAAGCAATGAAAGTTGTATTTGCTGCCATTATCCCTGGCTTTTGTGTATGATAAAAACCTGTGGGGGTGATACAGGCTAACGTGTTGATCACAGCTCACTAGGCAGCACCGAGGTCATTAAGAGCTTCTCTAAATGAGACGGGCTGACCGTTGCTGTGGCAACAGACTACATCGTCAACAAAAACAGGAGACAGATCAGAGCGTGTGTGTCTGCATGTTTTTGTGTTTATATGTGTGTTAGTGTATGTGTCATCTTCGAAAGACCATCATATCTCCCAAAGCTCGGCTACAATATTATATGGATCTTTTGCCCTTTTAATAGGTCATTAACCCTTTGATGGATGAATTATAAGAACCTTAGTCAAGATTTTATCCTCTAACTGTTTTTATTTATCTTTGGGCTGAAAAAAAAAACTATGTTACAATGTAACAATGTAAATTTTTGTAATGAACTTGTTTTTTATGGAGTTATAAAAATGTCCACTCAGCTGGAAAACATGTGTTTAAGCTTTGAACCAAAAAAAACGTGTATTTAAAACACAATACCAGAACACTATGAAATACAATTTTTAATGCAGTTCTTGTTTAAGAAGAAACTGTTAATTACAGTTAATTTCAGTTAATTACAGTCTAATAACAGTAATATATTTTAAGGTAAGCATGTTAGTTAGTTAGTTAGATATGAACTGACTGATATGAACTAAAACAACTAAACCCATTAATATACAAATGGTAAATGGTCTGCACGTATATGGTGCTTTTCCACCTTCAAGATGCTCAAAGTGCTTTACATTAGCTTCACATTCACCCATTCACAGACACACACTCATACACCAGTAGGTTTCTAAGGTTCTGTCAGTCCTATTGGGAGACTAACTCAGGGTTCACTGTCTTGCCCAAGGATACTTCGACATGTGGACAGCCAGAGCTGGGATGTCAACCGCCAACCTCTCGATTATTGGACAACAGAACAACTAAACAACAACTGACCACTGGACTGACTATTAGAACAACTGACCATTGCACTGACCAATAGAACAACTGACCACTGGACTGACCAGTATGCATCAAAGGGTTAAAATACTTCAGGAAACATAAGACAGAAATCCAACATGCAAAGGCCTTGTCGCATATTATAATGTAATAATTACAAAAAATATATAATAACACCTGAAAATGGAAGTTTGCAGTTACCTTGATGTAGTAAACCCTAATAATGTAATAACTTCAGTAAAAATGTAATAAAATATCCATAGTGATTAGATGCTCTGATCAACATTTTTTGGCCCTATCATCAATACCGATCACCAAAAAATAGTTTGATAGATGCAATTGTCAAATATTTTCGTAATCGAGTATTCTGTCATGTTGTTTTCATCGATTAATTGGATGAATTCCATTTAAAAAAAAACAAAAAACTTTTAACTTCTGACGCTTCATTGGTGAGTATTCTATATGTATGAGATTTGTTTGTTTTTACTATTCCCAGTATCCAGTTTTGTTGTGACTATTTTTTCCACTGTATCTTCATAAATTTTTGACCGAATTGGAATTGCCAGAAAACATTTGAAGTGAATTTTTTAAGAGCCCAGAAAAAAATCCTACTGGACCAACATTCAAATACTTGTTGTCTGTTCCAGTTCACAGTCCACGTTCAACATCCTTAACTAATGGACACTGTCTTTGTCTTTTCTCTGTTATTCCACCTGTTTTGACACTAAAACACAGTAAAACAAAACAAAAAAACCCTGAAGAAAAGAAACACAAGCACAGAATCACAGCAGCTTTTAGGACAAATTCATAGCAGCACATTTACCTGGAATAATGTCTCAGAAGTTAAAGGGTTAAACTAGATCAATCAATAAAAGGGGATGGGAGAAGACCAAGGTGTTTTGGTGAGGTGGGCGGCTGTGGCTCAGTTGGTAGAATGTGTCATCCAATGACCGAAGGGTTGGTAGTTCGCATCCCAGCTCTAGCTGTCCACATGTATCCTGCACAAGACACTGAACCCTGACTTAGGCTCCCAGTAAGTCTGGTCGAACCTTCGAAATCTAGTGCACAAATGGGTGAATGTGAGGCTAATGTAAAGCGCTATGAGCACCATGATGATGGAAAAGCGCTATATTATGGCGGGCCATTTACTATTTTGTGTTGTGTGTCCACAAACAGGTGCACATGCCTGGTTATGTGAAGCAGATGTAGCCTAATAAGTACACTACCTTGGTACATTTATTAAAAATAATTACAACACGTGAGGCTAAATGCTAACAGCCACTAGTACTCACCAGTTAGCAAAACATAGAAGCTCTGACTCCGCTTTGATATGCCTTTCAAGTGCTGTTGAACTGTGGATGTGTTCGATTCAGCAAATACGGCAGTGCTAAGCTAATGCTAATGTTTTTTTGCCGTGAGCACACTGTTGTCTGCTTTATGCAGCGTAAAATGGCCCCAAACTCCTACTATTAGTTAACTACATTTTAAAAAGTGCAGAAACAGACAAGATGAGATGTTTGAAAATGGTCACTAGTAATTTATGTCATGTGATCAGAGAGAAAAGAACACGCCCCTGTGCTCCAAACCCTTCACTGGCTACCAGTTGAGTTTAGAATTAAATTTAAAATCGTCCTCCTTACATATAAAATCATTAATATTATGGGCCCCTCTTATCTTAAAGATTATCTAGTTCCGTACCAGCCCAATAGAACCAGAACCCTTCGTTCTCAGAATACAGGTTTATTGAAAGTTTCCAGGGTTCCTAAAAGTACAGTAGGAGCTAGAGCCTTAAGTTAGATTCTTATGGAATCAGCTTCCATTTAATATTAAAGAGGCTAACACAGGCTCTACATTTAAAATTAGGTTGAAAACATTCCTGTTTGAGAAAGCCTATGGTCAGGTTAGTTAAAAGCAGACTGAAGTCACAGTTCAGTCTAAGCTGCCCTAGGAGTTGTTTCTGAGTTGTTTCTCTTTCTCTCTCTCTCTCTTTCTCTCCCTCTCGCTTCTGTTTTTGTCATTTTTATAACATCTTACATACCAAGCCTGTTCATGGCTAGTCACCTGCTGAGAAGGAGGGTCTAAGGACAGGGGATGCTTGGGACTTTTCATATATCTCTGTAGTTGATTGTGTTTCTGTCAAGCCCTGTGAGACGACTTTGTGGCTTTATAAATTGAATTGAATTGAATTGAATTGAATTGAATTGAATAACAGACAGGAAGACTGGTGACAGGAAACACAGCCAGTCAACATGCACACAGACCCACATAACAAAATAAAAGCCCAGGATTCCAACAAAGACAACAAATAAATACTGTAAAAGAACACAGGAAGACTAACAGAAACTCACTTGACAAGACAACAAAGTCCAGAATAAGAACATCTGATCGCTGATCAGGCTAGTTTTAGGCAATATCAGCCGATTATGATCGGCGACCGATCAATCGATGCAACACTATTTTTGACATTGGGATAACAGTTTTACCGATAACGTAATATATTTATATGTGTGTCTTTTTTTCCCCAAAACTGATCATTTTATTACATTTTCAAGTTTTATTACATTTTCAGGGAATGATTACATTATAGGATGCAACAGGCTTGAATCACCTGTTACCATTAAGCACTTGGTTTGAATGAAAAAAGACAAAAAGTCACATAATATCTTCAATACCAAGTGTAATTATGAGATACTGATGAAGAAACACTGGAGTTGTATTTGTGCAACATAAAGATATAAAAAGTGAAAATGACAGTATGATAAACTTTTGCCCTCTCTTCGGTTCCGTCTCTGTCTTTTCTGTCTCTGCAATTTGTGAAGCATCAGGACATATTAACCAGCATCCCACTTTCCATTATCCTTGATATCACCAGCTAAACTGCTGCTAATTTCCGTTCACGCTCTCTGCATGGCCTCTTTTTCAAGTGGTTATTCATTGGTGTCTTAATCCAGTGGTGGAGCTTAAGTAGAGACAAAATTCACTAATTGATGTAATGTGATTAATTTAATGAAGAATATTAACCCATCGACGCATAAAAAGAGGCTTTTATTATCTACATTATCTTTGCAATAAATCACTGCCATCACTCAGGATGTGCAAGTATTCTTCAATTATGCAATTAATGACTTTTTTTCCTAATAATATACAGCTGTACAAGGTCATCTGGTCTGATGAGTCCAGATTTAACCCTGTTTCAGTGTGACGTATGCATCAGTGTGAGAAGAGTGGTCGTGAGGTGATTACTCTTCATGCCTATTAGTACCTGCAGTATAAGCATAAGCCTGTGGGTTCTGTGTTATGCTCTTTGGTTGTTTTAGGTGACCACATCTACATCACCAAGTGTCAACATTTTTCTTTGAAGAGGAACACCTGATACCAATGGTGATTCGAATCTCGCTGTTTCCTGTCATGTTCTATTCCTTGTGTTTTCTGTGTGTTTCTGCTCTGTCTCTGTTCTGTGTCTCTGTCCTCACCTTTCACCCTGTTCTGATTATTGATGCACCTCACCTGGTGAGAGCAGCTGAAGCTCATCAGGTGAGGTGTATAAAACCGGCTCTCAGACCTGACTCTGTGCCAGATTGTCATGACCAAGTCCTCTGATTTTCCCGCAACCTTTGTTCCCCGTGTTCCGTGTACCAGTCCCGTTTCTGCCCGACCTCTGTTTTCTGCCTGTTGTCTCTGCCTGTCATTGTTGTCTCTGAACCTGGACCGGAACCTGATACTCCTCTCGCCGCCTGCCCTGACCCTGGAACGTACCTCGACTCTGATACCAGCCGCCAGCCCTGACCCCGGAACGAACCCCGACTACGAGTACTGCCGCCAGCCCCGACTTAGGACCAGAACCAGCCCGAATCCGGTCTCACCCTCAGACCAGAGGAGATCACCCGAGCCACGGCCGGATAAGTACCTTCCAGCCCTGAGAGACTCTAAAGGGGACTCTGCCTTAGGATTTTGTATTGTGATTTTATTCTGTGTAAGAATAAATTACTGTTTGGACTTTTACGCACGCCTCCTGTTTTGCGCTTGGGTTCTCAGTGGTCCGTTACAGTACAATCTGGCCAACATGAATCCAGCAGAACTAGAGGCTTTATTAGAAGCAGTCCGCGGCCAGGGCGAAGTGACTTCACAGCACAGTGAAGCTCTTAATGTTCTGGCTACAGGGATGAAGGAGCTTGGATCAGCCATCTCGGAGGTCCGCGCTCAGCTCCGTTCCATGGATTCGCGGCTCTCTCCGCAGACTCCGCCAGCGGGGATCACCTCCGCACCGACCCCTGTCATCACCACCCCCTCCGTTTCCTCCCTGGTGACAACTCCGGCGGCAAGCAGTTCACCCCGGGAACCCCACATGCCCACCCCAGTCAGGTATCAGGGTGACCTGGGTTTATGCGGTCAGTTCCTCCACCAATGCTCTCTGGTCTTTAGCCAACAGCCACTCAGCTACCCCACAAGTGAGTCTAAATCAGCATTTGTAATGAGTTTACTCTCTGGACAGGCAGCAGCATGGGCCTTGGCTGTGTCTACCCATCGCCCAGAGCTTCGGACAGACTATAACCTATTAATTAATGAAATGATGTTGGTTTTTGATCATCCCGTTAGAGGCAGACAGGCAGAGTCCAGGTTGCTGTCTTTAAGACAGGAGGACACACCGGTCGCTCAATATGCTATCACTTTCCGTATTGCGGCAGCAGACTGTGGATGGGAGGACAAAGCATTACGAGCACTGTTCCGCAGGAGTCTGAACGCTGAACTTAAGGACGAGTTAGCGTTGCGTGACGACTCCACATCCTTGGAGGAGTTAATACGCCTGTCCATTCTGCTGGACAATCGGCTGAGGGAGCGAAGGAGGGAGAGAGGTGAATCTAGCTACCCTTCCAGGATGTCATCTGTTCCACCCCGCAGTTTGCAGAACACTGAGGGGGAGTCCAGACCGAGGGTTCGACCCAAGCTAACCCAGCAGGAACGGGATCGTCGTCGTAAAGAGGACCTTTGTCTCTACTGCGGCGGCACTGGACACTTCATTCGGGAGTGTCCGTTAAAAGATCAGGCTCAGCAGTAAAGGGGGGCATTCTGCTGAGTCGGTCCACCTCCGTTGCCCCCATTTCCCGACCCCTGTTCCAGGTTCAGCTCCGTCCCAAGGGTGAACCTATCACGCAATCTGTATTTATTGATTCAGGAGCTGACAGTAACCTTATGGACGCTGGGCTAATTAAGCAGTTGGGTATTACTGTCAGTTCCCTTAGGGAACCCATAGTGGCACATGCCTTGGATGGGCATCTGTTGGCCAAGATCACACACCAGACTGAGCCGGTGTCTATAATTACTTCTGGCAACCATGTTGAAACTGTTCAATTTTTCGTCCTAGACTCTCCAGAGCTTCCAGTCATTCTAGGATACCCATGGCTCCGCCGACATAACCCGCACCTGGATTGGCAGAATGGAACAGTCATAAGCTGGGGTAAGAACTGTCAATCCCTCTGTCTCCAGCAGAGTGATCCGGCTGCAAGACCTGTACCTTCGTCCACTCCGATAGACCTGAACAATGTTCCTCCCGTGTACTTGGACTTCAAGGAGGTGTTCAGCAAGACCAAGGCTACATCTCTACCTCCCCACCGAGAGTATGACTGCTGCATAGACCTCCTACCAGGTACCTCCCCCCCTAAAGGGAGACTATACTCGCTTTCCGCCCCTGAGCGGGAAGCGATGGATATATATATTAATGATGCCCTTGCTGCAGGTATCATCCGACCCTCCTCCTCTCCGGCGGGAGCAGGGTTCTTCTTCGTGGATAAAAAGGATAAGACACTGCGACCGTGTATTGACTACAGAGGTTTAAATGATATTACGGTAAAGAATCGTTACCCACTGCCACTCATCTCCTCCGCTTTCGAACTCCTTCAAGGGGCTACCATCTTTTCTAAGTTAGATTTAAGAAATGCATACCATCTGGTACGCATCCGGGAAGGGGATGAGTGGAAGACGGCATTTAATACTCCATCAGGACACTACGAGTATTTGGTAATGCCGTTTGGGCTAACTAACGCTCCTGCCGTGTTCCAGAACCTCATCAATGAAGTGCTGAGAGACATGTTAAACCAGTTTGTGTTTGTCTACCTTGATGATATTTTAATATTCTCTCGTTCTGAACAGGAGCACGTTCATCACGTTCAGCAGGTTCTCCAGAGGCTCCTCCAGAACTCTCTATATGTCAAGGCAGAGAAATGTGAGTTCCACGTTCCAACGGTCTCGTTCCTGGGTTACATTGTGGGTCAGAACCAGCTAAAGATGGACCCTTCCAAGGTAGCCGCAGTAACCGATTGGCCAATCCCTGAGACCCGTAAGCAGCTCCAGCGATTTCTGGGGTTCGCTAATTTTTACCGCAGGTTTATTCGTGGTTATAGCACTATCGCTGCTCCCCTTAGCGCTCTAACCTCTTCCAAGGTCACCTTCCGATGGAACCAAGATGCAGACCTGGCCTTCCGTAAGTTGAAGGCTCTCTTCAGTTCGGCCCCGATCCTCCAATTTCCTGACCCTGACAGACAGTTTGTGGTGGAGGTTGATGCATCCAGTATAGGAGTTGGGGCCGTACTTTCTCAGAGAAATATCCTGGATAACAAGATGCATCCTTGTGCTTTCTTTTCTAGACGGTTGTCCTCCGCTGAAAGGAACTATGATATAGGGAATCGGGAGTTACTGGCGGTCAAACTGGCTCTCGAGGAGTGGAGACACTGGCTGGAGGGAGCTAAGGAGCCGTTCATGGTTTGGACTGACCATAAGAATCTAGAGTACTTAAGAACTGCCAAGAGGCTCAACTCCAGACAAGCCCGATGGTCGTTGTTTTTTAACCGTTTCAGTTTTTGTCTCTCTTATCGCCCAGGGTCCCGTAATATTAAACCAGACGCCCTATCCCGTCAGTTTCTCTCCTCAGAGGAGGAGGAGGGAGCAGAAGAATCCATTCTTCCCAAGTCAGCCAGGGTCACGGTCATAAGATGGGATGTGGAGGAAAGAATAAAGGCTGCGTTGGAGGATGAACCTGGACCCAGCAACTGTCCTGATACTCACCTGTTTGTTCCTCTTCGTTTCAGAAGCGAACTGCTGCAGTGGCTCCACGGTTCCAACCTGACCTGTCACCCTGGCATTATTCGAACTCTGGAAGTGGTAAAAAGGAGATTTTGGTGGCCCTCATTAAAGGAGGATGTCACCACATATGTTAATGCCTGTTCCGTCTGTTCTCAGAATAAGTTTTCCAGGAACAGGCCTGCGGGACAGCTCCGGCCTCTACCCATACCCCATCGTCCATGGTCCCACATCGCCCTGGATTTCGTCACTGGGTTACCCCCGTCTGAGGGTAATACGGTAATCCTCACCATTGTGGATAGATTTAGTAAAATGGCCCATTTTATTCCCATGCCCAAACTCCCCTCTGCTAAGGAAACGGCTCAGACCGTTCTCCAACATGTTTTCAGGATACATGGTATTCCCACCGAGGTCACGTCCGATCGGGGCCCACAATTCACTTCCTCCTTCTGGAGGGAGTTTTGTCATCTCATTGGGGCTTCAGTCAATCTCTCTTCAGGGTTCCATCCTCAGACCAACGGCCAATCCGAGAGGGCCAATCAGGAATTGGAGTCCCTGCTGCGGTGTACGACGTCCAAGGACCCGGGACAATGGTCCAAGCAACTCCTATGGGTGGAATATGCACATAACACCCTGGTCAACTCTTCTACCGGCCTGACCCCGTTTGAGGTGGGTAATGGGTACCTTCCTCCCCTGTTCCCTGACTCGGAAATTAACTCTTGTTCTCCCTCGGTAGAGTCCTTCCTTAAGAAGTGTAGGAGAGTTTGGAGAGACGCTCGGGCCTCCCTACTGCAATCAGTTAAGAGGCAAGCAGTACAGGCCAACAAGAAAAGGTCTATAGGGCCCTCTTATAAGGTGGGACAGAAGGTTTGGTTGTCCACCAAGGACCTTCCGCTACGGGTAGAATCCAGGAAGCTTTCTCCCAAATTCATCGGCCCCTTTGCTATTGAAAGGATAATCAACCCGGTAGCTGTTAGATTAACCCTTCCCCAGTCCTTGAAAATTCATCCAGCATTTCATATATCCAGAATCAAGCCTGTCTCCCAGAGTCCGCTAATGGTTCCCTCCCAGTCTCCGCCTCTCCCCAGAATGATCGACGGCGCACCAGCCTACACGGTCCGGAGACTACTTCGGTCTAGACGATGGGGGAGAGGACTTCAGTATCTGGTGGACTGGGAGGGTTATGGACCCGAGGAGAGGACCTGGGTACCGGCCCGGCAGATCCTTGACAAGAGGCTCATTCATCAGTTTCACGCCTCTCACCCAGGTCAACCCACTAACTCCAGACGCCGGAGGCTACCCCCTGTTGACATCCCAGAACCCCCATCTAGCGATGAAGAAGAATCAGAAGTTCCCATGGATGAGGACGAGGAGGGGATGTCTGAACATCTTGGGGTTCGCCCGCCAGGGGAGGTGTCGAATGAGGAGGAGATGACCTGGGAGACTTGCGAGGAGGAGGATCTTGAAATGAATTCGGATGTCTCTGAAGAATTCTAGCCCTCCTCCGGATCCCCCACCGCCCTCCCGTGTTGTGTTTTTGTGTGTGTTGTTTGTGGAACGTCGGGAGACGTTCCTTGGGGGGGGGGTTCTGTCATGTTCTATTCCTTGTGTTTTCTGTGTGTTTCTGCTCTGTCTCTGTTCTGTGTCTCTGTCCTCACCTTTCACCCTGTTCTGATTATTGATGCACCTCACCTGGTGAGAGCAGCTGAAGCTCATCAGGTGAGGTGTATAAAACCGGCTCTCAGACCTGACTCTGTGCCAGATTGTCATGACCAAGTCCTCTGATTTTCCCGCAACCTTTGTTCCCCGTGTTCCGTGTACCAGTCCCGTTTCTGCCCGACCTCTGTTTTCTGCCTGTTGTCTCTGCCTGTCATTGTTGTCTCTGAACCTGGACCGGAACCTGATACTCCTCTCGCCGCCTGCCCTGACCCTGGAACGTACCTCGACTCTGATACCAGCCGCCAGCCCTGACCCCGGAACGAACCCCGACTACGAGTACTGCCGCCAGCCCCGACTTAGGACCAGAACCAGCCCGAATCCGGTCTCACCCTCAGACCAGAGGAGATCACCCGAGCCACGGCCGGATAAGTACCTTCCAGCCCTGAGAGACTCTAAAGGGGACTCTGCCTTAGGATTTTGTATTGTGATTTTATTCTGTGTAAGAATAAATTACTGTTTGGACTTTTACGCACGCCTCCTGTTTTGCGCTTGGGTTCTCTGTGGTCCGTTACAGTTTCCTAGTCAGTCCATTGTGTCCTTGGGCAATACACTTCACCCTCCTGCCTCCAGTGCCACTCACACTAGTATATGAATGTTTGGTGGTGGTGGGAGGGGCCATAGGCACAACATGGCAGCCATGTTTCTGTCAGTCAGAAATTGTAACTTACTATATAATAATTATGACGTTTTTATCTCAACATTTTTACTTTCTTCTCATAATTTTGACTTTTTATTTTGTAATATTGACTTTTTATTTTGTAATATTGACTTTTTATCTTAATTTTGACTCTTTTTTTTATCTCATAATGTAGATTTTTTTTTTAATCTCATGATTGTTGTTTTGATGTCCTATTCATTACTTTTTATTTTTTCCTAAACGTCCTGTCCATACCCAGTAAACTGAGTACCATGACCCAACAAAACACATAATCTACACAGTAACTCACTTTTAAAGGCATGTTTTTATATATTTGACAATTTTCAGATTTTTCATGCTTAAATACATATTATTTCATTCATTTTACCTTTTACTTTATTAAAGTTGAGAAGTTGTACTTTTTAAAATTTTACTTCTTCAATACTTCTACTTTTACCAAGGTATTTTTCCACACAAGTAGCTATACTTCTACATAAGAACAGAATGGGAGTACTTTGAACACCTCTGCTACAAATGTAGTTTAGCACCACAAGAATGAGAATGTGAGAGTGATAATGTAAAGCACTTTGAGTGGCCAAAAAAGTGCTATATAAGTCCATTATTATTATAATTATTATTGCAGATATGTGTAAACAATGAGCTTTATGTGTGTTCTGAAATCTGACTCCACCTACAGTTGGATATTTGGAACACCAGCCCACAGGTAACCCCATTTGACAAGTTCTTCACATTAAGGTCTGCCATGAACATAACCTGTTCTATAATAAGTAACTTTCTTTAGCATTGTGCGAGTACTTTTCCTGCTGCTTTTGAACTTAAGTGTGGTCTTTACAGTTGCTTCCTGAACATTGTGTGTGCCTGCCAGCCAGCCAGTGTGTGTAAGTGTGCATGCATGTGTGTATTTGTGTGCGCTTTAAGCCAGGGTCATTGAGGAGTAATAGGATTGCTCGGCCCAGCTCCCTCTCTCGACACCCTGGCAAAGACAGGCCTCCTAAATCATCCTCATATCTCTGAGCAAGATGGAGGACCTGGCGTCGCCTCTCCCCGCCCTCCGTCACCACCGCAGCCACAGCCACTTTCCCCACTGTGAAGCAAATACGGCTCGCAGCCATGATTTCCCTCAAAGCTACAGAAAGACTGGAATAATATCTACTCAGCATTCTGTAAATATCCACTGGGAGATTGCACTCCAGTTCATTGCAGCTGTGCCACAGTTAGCGTACATGGGCTCGACTGCTGATCCTCAACTTGTGCTCTTTGTTCTTGAACTTTCATCTTATGACTTGTAATAAGGAACCCGAGTGTGAGGTGAAGGAGCCTGTTCGGCCTGTGCTATTATTCATTATTCCTGTTGTGTACTTTTCGATTCTCATTCAGGGTCATGAAGGGCTGGAGCTGCTAACACCTGTCTGCACATGACAAACTTATGCTAACATAACCACAAAGCCAGCATTTGTATTCCATTTCGATTTGTGTTGTTTTGTTGCTATGTAAGAGATTTAGAACAATAGGAAAACAGTCTCCAAATTGTGCAGGATATGAAAGTTATACACTTTAACATGACAAATGTAGACTTATTTATAACTAAAAGACATTGATGCACATTTTTCCTGTTATAATTACTACAATGCCAAAAAAAATTAAAGGTACCTTTCCTTTTGTGTCTTTAACCTTAGAAAAAAAAAAAAAGACATTGAATCAGACAATGCATTTCAACATGCTGCTTTGTTGCTTTTAAAGAGTTAGAATTATACAGTTTCCTGCTATAAATGTATTCATTCACATTTATTTGTAATAGATAGATGTACTGTATGTATGTATGTATGTATGGGAGCAAAATACAGTCACACACCAATAAATATTCAATTTGATTCGAACCACCAACCCTTCAGTTATTGGACAATCTGTTCTACCTCCTGAGCCACGACCACAGTCAGTGTCAATTACAATGTTTTTTTCTTGTCTAAAGAGAAATACAAATCATGAACAACACCCTTATTTCCATCTGTGGTTTTTTTTATTATATTTTTGTCTGTTGACATGCTGCTCACTTGATCCTTTTTTGTGTAGTCCTGGTTTTTATGTCAATCCATATATACAATTGTATTTATGTGCTTTTGGGAACTAGGGTGCAACACAAAAGTGTTCCCCTCTTACTTTCCAGCTTCCTCAGTCACAACAATAACAATTTACAAGCAAAATCCACTTCAAATATTTATTTTAACAAAGGTGTCAGGGAGAGTGGAACCAAAACAAAAAATTACTTTTGAACAGAAAATTTTTATCAAAGAAAAAAAAAAGAACAATCTCTACAACTTCTTAACCAAAATAGGAGAAAATAATAAAAACAAAAATAGTTTCCCTCACTGTCAAAACTAGTAAATTTCACAAATGAATCCAATTGGGTATATTTACAAATTTCACACTATGTAATGGAGGGCACATGGTCGTCACACACGACTGGAGAAGGAGTGAGAGAGTCAACATTCTATGTCCATTCTTCTTTCCTTATAAAGCAGCTGCAGCCAATCACAAACTGCCACCTGGAACACAGTAAATACACACACACAAACAGGCACACAATACTGGTTTCCAAGTTTCATGAAGACTTGTGGGGACCACTGTCTGTAGAGGTTCTAGGTAAAGTAGGCATTTGGTAGTAGAACCTAAACACACCTTCAAACTTTTCCTGCTACTGTATGGATTAATTTTGATGAATCAAGATCAGAATACTTTACATTGGTTGACTGCTCTGTCTTGAGGTTTTGTTTCGGGGGTTTTTGTACTCATGTTTTCCACAGTCTTGAGGGAATTTTGAGTTATATGGTACTAATTTTGGAGCTGACAATTGAATACAGCACAGTAAAAACAACGATGAAGATTGGGTCAGATTGGTTTGACCCAAAACCTGGACCTCCCAGGAGACCCGTATATGCAAAATAGAGTTGATTTGACCTTTACATTTCTTTTCTTTGTGTGTCAAATACCTACTTCAAAACGGGTCAAAATTTGTCCCAAGAATTCTAGGTGTTTTTTTTCTATGGGTGTGGGCGTTTCCCGGTACGTGTCATAGGTGCGTCCTCATTTTGACCCGCTCGTGACGCCATCTTAGTCGAAACAGAGGCCGAAATGCAAAGGACGCAAAATGGGTCAAAAATAAAAGTATTTTCAGCCTGACCTGAAACACGCTCCCATGTGACTCTGGGTGTCGGAAAAGGCGACTGTAGTGTCCCCGGATGTGTAAGTATCCCAAAAAGTGCCCCCTGGAGGAAAAGTTTATACTTTGAAAATTTTTCACTCAGCTTACCTCAAGTTTCCCTAACCTGTCCAGAGGACCCCATGGTGTGACTGTGTAAACAGATCAATGTCCCCAGAAATATATGAATACGAGCACACACACGCGCGCACACACACACACACACACACACACACACACACACACACACACACACAGACACACACATACCACCACATCATAACAAAATATACAAAACGACCAGGGGTCATAACACCAAATAAAACAAACAAACAAACAAACAAACAAACAAACAAACAAACAAACAAACAAACAAACAAACAAACAAACAAACAAACAAACAAACAAACAAACAAACAAACAAACAAACAAACAAACAAACAAACAAACAAACAAACAAACAAACAAACAAACCAACCAACCAACCAACCAACAGACAGACAGACAAACGGACTCAAAAACAATCCCCCTTTCCCCTTTGGGGCAGGGTCATAAAGTTCCCATAATTCATACATGAAAGGGTTAAATGAGCCAGTACAGATACACTCTACTAAGTGTAACTGGGCTTGAATCTGAAGGAAATCCAAAATAAATCAACTAATAATTTCATTCATTCAATTTCATTATTTTGGATTTAATTATTATGTTTAAATTGTTCAAAGTTGAAATACTTAAAATCTATTCAATTATTTTAATCAAAGTTGAAATACTATGTATTCAATTATTTTAATTGTCACCTTGTCAACATCATCTATGTCAGTTGACAATGGTCAAACTTTTCTGAGTGTGTGTGCAGCTGCAGCTACTTCAGTATCCCCATCACCATGACGATGCCAGCAGAAGCACATGAAGCCCCCACCTCTGCCTATGTAACTGCAGTAGAAAACTCACTTCTTTGGTGGAGGGAAATCAGAGTTTTCAAAGGTCTGTTGTCTTTCAGAGGGTTTTTCCAGCGCAGAAGCCCAACATCCTGCTGCTTGGTTTTTATCAGCTCATGTTTTGTCTCTGGAGTTTATTCATTAAAAGTTGAATGAGCAGAACACATGAAGGAAATCTTCACATTGTAATCAATGAAGTGCAGCTGGAGAGCAATGGAAGGTAGATATGCTGGAAAACACGCACATGATGCAACCGATTGTACAGTTGAAGGGAAAAAAAAAAAAAGGCGGAGGAATCTTCAGAGTAAAGGTTTCCAGAGACAAACGAGTGCAGCTGTGTGTGCAGAGCAGAAACAGACGGATGAAAGAAGCAGGAGGCCTGTGTTTGTGTCCGTCTGTCAACAGCGTCTTCACATGTTCCTGTAGAAGCTCAAAGACAAACACTAACAACACTTTAGATCCAGCACTTTCATTAACTGGAGGATTTTATTGATATTTCCATTTTTAATCTCATTCCTGTCGCTTTTCTTTGGAGTGGGTGGTCTTTGGTTCTGGATGTTTTCAGAGGTGGAAGGAACTACGTACAACTACTTCATTACTGTATTTAAGCAGATTTTTTAAGGTATCTGTACTTTTGAGTATTTATTTTTCTGGAAACTTTTTACTTTTACTCCCTACATTTATATAAATATATGTACTTTATACTCTTTATATTTATATAAATATCTGTACTTTATACTCTTTATATTTATATAAATATCTGTACTTTATACTCCTTATATTTATATAAATA
Organism: Siphamia tubifer; assembly: GCA_020466265.1. NCBI lineage: Eukaryota > Metazoa > Chordata > Actinopteri > Kurtiformes > Apogonidae > Siphamia > Siphamia tubifer. The sequence continues at coordinate 22,944,760 of CM035785.1, read as the reverse complement.
TCTGTACTTTATACTCTTTATATTTATATAAATATCTGTACTTTATACTCCTTATATTTATATAAATATCTGTACTTTATACTCCTTACATTTGTATATAAATATCTGTACTTTATACTCCTTACAATTATTGAAATATCTGTACCAAATACACTTTACATTCTCAGAATTGTTCAAATTAAACTGATGTGAGTCGCTTCACAGGGAAAATCAATTGTGATAATAATCATAATTGATGATAATTTATGCATTTCTTATCATAAGACAAGAAATTCATAATTATGAGAAAAAAGTTGAAATTCTGAGCTAAAAAGTCAAAAATACTCAAGTAAAGTACAGATACTTAAAAAAATCTACTTAAGTACAGTGATAAAGTACTTTTACTTAGTTACTTCACACCTCTGTGCAGCAGGCAGACTTAACACCTGAAAGATGTACACTTAGTAAGTACTGAAAGTATACTGTGTGGAGGTGTACTCATGACAGTTTAAATATTGGACCACAGCACAGGACAAAACTGTCCATGCTTTTATCAGTTCAGGTTTAGATGACTGTATGCCCCCCCCCCCCCAATTAATCCATGGTCTTCAGTGAGTTCGGCTGTGGCTCAGTTGGTAGAGCGGGTTGGCCAATGACTGAAAGGTTGGTGGTTCATGTCCTGGGTCTGGTCTGATCATGTCGAAGTGTCCTCACTGAACCCTCACTTCGTCTCCCAGTAGAACTGAAAGAACCTTCGAAACCTACTGGTGTGTGAGTGTGTGTGTGAATGGGTGAATGTGAGGTTAATGTAAAGCACTTTGAGCACCATGAAGGTGGTAGAGAACTATATAAGTGCAGTCTAGACTCCACCACATCCTTTTTTCATGACACTGGCTTCTGCTTCAATTTCACATTTCACACATGTTGTTTTTAAAGTTTAAATGTTCTGAATCCTCCGTATCATTTTAACAGTCCAGAGCCCCAGCACAGCTCACATGTCGTCAATACAGATGCATTTAGAAGTTCCCATGTCCCAGTACAAACAATGACTCACCCGTGGAACTCACTCACCTGTGGAACTCAATCATCTGTGGAACCCTCTCACCTGTAGATCTCACTCATCTGTGGATCTCACTCACTCACCTGTGAAAAGTCACTCACCTGTGGAACTCACTCACCTGTAGATCTTACTCACCTGTGGAACTCACTCACCTGTAGATTTCACTCACCTGTGGAACTCACTCACCTGTAGATCTTACTCACCTGTGGAACTCACTCACCTGTGGAACTCACTCACCTGTAGATCTCACTCACCCGTGGAACTCACTCACCTGTGAAAAGTCACTCACCTGTGGAACTCACTCACCTGTAGATCTCACTCACCTGTGGAACTCTCTCACCTGTAAATCTCATTCACCTGCAGAACTCACTCACCTGTGGAACTCACTCACCTCTAGATCTCACTCACCCGTGGAACTCACTCACCTGTGAAAAGTCACTCACCTGTGGAACTCACTCACCTGTAGATCTCACTCACCTGTGGAACTCACTCACGTGTAGATCTCACTCACCTGTGGAACTCACTCACCTGTGGAACTCACTCACCTGTGGATCTCACTGACCTGTGGAACTCACTCACCTGTAGATCTCACTCACCTGTGGAACTCACTCACCTGTAGATCTCACTCACCTGTGGAACTCACTCACCTGTAGATTTCACTCACCTGTGGAACTCACTCACCTGTAGATCTCACTCACCTGTGGAACTCACTCACTCTAGACCTGAGAGTTTTTGGTGACCCGTCTATTTTTAAGTCTCGGTCATGACTGACTTTTAACCAACAGTATGTGACACTTTTATATTAAACTGGTCCTTTTCTTTTATTGTTTTATCAGTTATTGTTTCACTGTTTTTTCATTTTTATTTATATTTGATTAGGTTTTTTTTTTATCCTGTTTTAGATGTAAATCACTTTCCTCTGGGTTTATGTTACTGTACAGTGCTATTGAAATAAACTGATTTGATTATTCCATTTCTTTTATTTTTGTTTTATTCTATGCATTTTGTATATTTATTCCTGAAAGGTGCAACATGAACTTTCTTATATCTTAAAACACTGACTTGTCTTCCAAACATAAAGAACAACTAAAAGTATCAGTCAAATTCTCACGGAGGTTCATTATATGAAAGGTACTTTTTTCTGCACTCAGTTTTTCAGCACCTTGCAAGTCAATGATCATAAAGTTTTATTCTGTATGTGGGTGTATATGCCTATAGTTTCTCAGCATTACATAAAAATGTAGGAGAAAAGTATGTAATGGTATAATACTCTACCAAAGGGTTTGTTAAACATACACAAGGGTAACTTTAGCCCCCCACAACTGTTTTTCCTTTTTTAGGCTGAAAGACACAATGTGATTGATTTTTTTTTCCTTATATGAACCAAATGTCCACTCAGCTGGAAAATCTGTTTAATTTCAGAAGCAAAGAATTATATATTTAAAACCCATCTTCAGAAAGTGATAAATGTGCGAAAAATTAAAAATGACTGACTGAATGAAAAAAATTAACTCAGCTAAATTCTAACATTTTAAACTTTAATATTACATATTCCTACATATCCCTTCATGGAGATAATATGCAATTAAAAAAAATCATAAAGTACAGCAAACTTACAGTAATAGTATGAATATCAGTGTATTAGATGATGTATAACCCATAAAACCAATGAATACACAATAGAAGAGCTGTGGAATAACTGACCACTCCAGTGGTCAGTTAAATCAGTGGTGTCCAATCCCAATAATAAGCAGCATGCAGCCATGAAATCAATAATAATTTTGTTTTATTATGAGTGAAGTATGACTTTACATTGTTCATCACCAAAAAGGTGAAAATAAAACATAAATAAAACATTCATACAAAATGTTGCAGTAAATCACAAATGAAAGATTTTTTTTTCCATTTAATTTTTCTTTCTTTTTTTTTTTTTTTTACATAAATCATATATACACTTTTGTCATTGCCCTTTTTTTACATGTTGAAAATGAAACTCATCTGTACCATTTTCATAGTACAAGCATTTCCTTCTTTTCAAAGCAGAGGTATAAAAGCTCTTCTCTCTCTCCTGAGAAGATGCAGGGTTCTACTCTAGTGCACTTTTACGTTCAGATTTAAGGCTACAGGAAGTTTAGCTGACGGACACACTCGTCTTCCAGACAGGCCTATCGTCGTCGGGGAGGGAGTTCATTTTCTTCAATTGTGTCTGATGATTGTCCCTTACTGAAAGAGGTTTGTGGTTATGCCTGGCCGCTCCCTCCAACAAACCGTTGGACCTTTTTCTTTTTCTTTTTTTTTTATTTCTTTTTTTTTTCATATTAAACCTGCTGCTGACTGGTTTCAGAGAATAACCAATTACAATCTGACAACTTATTTGTTTCTGCAGTCAATTACAAATGCAGTAGTAAAATGTCACAGAGCGTGAGAGCCCACACTCATCACATTATCTCTGAATGGCAACAACCTGCAGAGAAAAATATGTCATTTTCTCTCAGCAGGAATAACATATAAGGGGGAAAAAAAGGTAAATTAAAAATAGTTTGACATTTCCTGGTTGTTGTGGAAGGGAGGGAAGTAAGTTAGTTATAGGTGCAGTGCTCCCTAGTGGTCAAAACACACCTAAAGCTGCAAAACCCAGTTTTCTCTGTTTCTTTGACAGGATTACACCAAAGCCATAAACAAAAGACATGAAGCAACTAATTGGCTGGCCCTGTAAGCCTCTTAGGAGACACACTAGAATAAAGCAGCCTGGACATGAAGTCAAATCCTCAACATAAACAGCACTTAAACATGAGACAAAAGAGGCAGCGACGAGGCAGTGGAGTGACGCTGCTCTGGCTTTGGGTGACTTTCTTCAACTTGTTGCTTTTTACTTGGTACCTGTCCAGCAGGTACACGTGTGGCCGAAACGCTGGCTTAGAAATGAACACAAGTCACCTCACAATCACTAAGTAAAAGCTACAGTTTCCTCTTGTTGACTGTGAACACTAACCGGAGAAGCACAATAAAGATATTGTGCTTCTCCATAAAAGATTATGGAATTCAGAACAATCTCACTTTGGATCATTGTTGCTTTCATTAGCATCAGTGTCCTCAAATAAAAAAAAAAAAAAAAAAAGAGAAAAGAAGTAATTCCGCAGAAAAAAAATCCACATACTGCAACCAAAGTGCTTAAGATTAACAAACGTTGATTAATTTGAAATGATCAGGTATTCAGAACTTATTAACAAACACTGGAACAATGACACATAACACATGTTTTTTGTTAGGTTAATGTCTTTTCTCATTTCACTAAATGGCTGCTTTGTCCCTAAATTAACATTCTACATTTGCTAAAACCATTGGTGGTGTGTGTCTTTGGAGTCTATTATCATAAATGAAAGAGGGAGGTTGAAGAAAGAAAGGTGAACCCTTAACAGAGGCCATTAGTATGCTACCTGCAGAGTTACATGCAATTAAAAAGGAAGGAAAGCCCTGCTCATCACTGCTCAGATGAAAGATGAGGGCTGCATAAAAGCTCACTGACAGGCAGATAAAGTACAGATCAAGCTAATATCCATCCAAGGCTCTAAAACACACTAAAGGATATGAATTGAGCCATTAGACACAGGGAGATATGTCTCAATCCTTTCATTACTGTTGAGTCTGAAAAATAGACACGTACATCTGAAGAGTTTCACTCTAATATGAAATATCCATAATTCAAATAAATTAAAACATCACCAAGAAACATGATTGATGGCATTAAGTTGTTAGGGAACATATCTAAAATGATCCTGTGCCAGTTCCATTTTGCTTACAAGCTGGAGATGAAATCAGTGGACATAATCACATCTGCTTTTCATAAAGCCAGTAAAGGAAGACCAGGCTACAATTTTTCTTTCAGTGGAGATCTATACAGCAGCCATGTTGAATAAAACACTAAAATGCACTTGACAGTGCTGATTAAAAATTATGCTTGGCGTCTTAAATTGGACAGATCTGGGGTTTCAGTGGCTTATTAACATTGACTGAAGGTTGACACACATGTTGGATATGTTTGTTTGTGTGCAGTTAAAGTCACACAGAGCAGGCCTGGTTTCTGTAAATTAACATAATCAACATCTGTCAGTGCTCTGAAAAGCAGACTAGTTAGAGTCAGAACAAAAATGGAAACAGAATGGTAAGAGCAGCTCATTGCAGACGTAGTAGAGGTCATCAGACCGTGAAATGTTGTTGTTGTGATACTGAGCTGTCACAAAAGGATTGGATTTATTTACTTACTTATTTTTTAAAGAAATTCTGACATCTTTGGAAGAGGAAAATCTTTTTTTTGGATACTGAATATCCCATAATGCTCTACTATTCTGAATCTTTTGTACTGCAAGTATGCCTACCAACAAACAAGAACAAAGCCACTACAGTAGGCAACAGAGCAGCACTGTCCTACAGGAAAAGAGAGGTCATTCTGTCACTTTCTTGCATATAATGATGAAATCTCAGGCTAAATAGATGTCTTCTCACTGGAATCTGTTCCACAGTGTAATGGGTGTAGAAGAATGCATTACTACTTGGCAGTAACACTCTAGATGTTGATGATGAGACACAGGAGAAGTGATCCTCTCAGCAGAAGAAGATCTCTCCATCAACAGGCGGCTCTGGAAGGTGCTGGGGGTCTGAAAGGAAGAGAAGAGCGACATTATTATCACTGGAGAATCTTTGTATGTAATTACCCAGTGCTTTCATGTGTTTCAAACATCTTTACAACAAGGTAACAGTTAATTGTCTATTGGGTTTATTGGAGACATACAGATAACATTAATGAGGACTAGAATGTGCATCACAGAAAATAGTCTGATTTAATAATTTACAAGTGATGCTGTAAAAGCACACAGAAAGAGCTTTGAGAGGATGTCATGCTACTGTCAACGTTTAAATTAAAGCGTTATGGTCAAAGATAATAGCATACACAGTACTTTGCTGTGTGCTGGAAACTATGGCGTGGAGCGTTTTTAACAAGTTTTAGCAAATATAATACATGTAAAGCAAATGTTTGTAATTACACTGACCATTCAAAAACGCAGCAGGACATGCAGCATTTGACTGAACCACCTTTGGTTTTAAAATTACAGGAGACATTTACTTGGACTTTCTTTTGCCACATAATACTTATGTAGAGTCACAACAAGGTTCATTTGATTATTTTTCCATCCATAGTTGTGTTAATTTTTGATTATTGATGATGATGAGGATGATGATGATGTAGTGTCACAATAAGGTTTATTGTATTTTTCCCATCCACAGTTGCAGTATTTTTTGATTATTGATGATGATGATCAGACTGCTGCATCAACTCTTCATCATCCCAAATTAGAGTCTGGACTTTTTCAAGGCTAATTTTAGTGTGAAAATGATGTCTGATGGTCCCTGAAGTATTCTGTCACAAGCCTGATACCTTGATCAATCCTGGTGGTGTCCAATCTGTTAAATATTACAGACATGAGAGGACATTTACTGCACCACTTAGATTAAATAACTTGTTCCAGCTGAAACATTATTAATCACTGAAGTATTTACCCATGGAAGGATCTGAACTACAGTATTAGCTTAGTTCCATTCAGTGTCAGTCTGCTAGAATCAAAACCAAAGGTGATGCAGTGAAATATTGCATGTGTGACTTATTTTTTGGCAAGGCAGAATATAACTGACAGTAATGTTTAAAAATATGGTAACACTTTTTAATGCCTACACACAATCCACTACAGTATGTATTAACCATTTCTTACCTATTTGTTAATTATGTATTAACCATTTGTTACCTGTTTGTTAATGTTTGTTCATAGAAAAATTATCATAAACAAAGCATTTGTTCTTTTCTATGAACGGACCATTTGTAGCCGTGTGAACAAATGCTTTATGATAAACTGTGTAGAAGCAAAACATGAACAAATAGGTAACAAATGGTTAATACATAATGAACAAACCATTTAGGGTAACACATGGTTAATACATAGTGGACTGTGTGTAGGTATTATTAAGTGTTAAATATTTATGTCCTTTTAGGACATAAATAAGTATACTGTGGTTCTATTTACTAGAAGACAAAAGAAGATGAAGAAGTGTCACTACTGAAACTGACAGAAGCTACATTTCTTCCAAAAATATTATCACAACAAACTCAGTGGACTAGGATGTAGACTATTTATAACTAAATCATTCAAATAAAAGTCAATGTCATTGCGATCGCCTATAAAGCCACTATAAATCAACCTGCTCCTTTTCTGTATGTTCTACCTGATGTCTGTGAGCTCCCTCCTCCTTTCCCCTTCTTCTTCTTCTTCTCCTTGCCCTCTTTGCTCTTGTTCTTTGTCAGCTGCAGCAGGCTTTTTGAGATCTGGTTGTTAGCTTCGCTACCCTTGCAGTTTGGATTCATGGAGGATGAAGTAAAGGGATTGAGGCCTTTTCCTTTGGGCTTGGACTTGTGAGGCTGGACTCTGGGCAGGGAGGAAGACAGCTCCAGAGGATCCAGCTCCAGAGACTGTGAGCCGCTGGGGTACTGGGATTCATCCGATGTGGTGGAGGGTGTCCTCTGTGAAGGGAAGCAGTGTGGTGAGACAGATGTTGTCTACATCTGGAGGTGAGTGTGATGTGCACGTCCTAAACCGTTAGGACGCCTCATAAGACATGAGAATATCTTGTGTTCTGGTGACATATCAAGTACAGTCTAAATAAAGAGCTCCAACTAAAAGTGCAATTCTACAATGCAGCAATGTTTTCTACTTTTATAGTTTTTAGATGTATATGTAATAATCATAGAAGACAGGTATATGTGTGTAGGTTTGTTGTATGTGTGGGAGGTTGTATGTTGCTGATTTTCACAGCCATTTGGAGCAAATGGTTGCACAGGAGTCCTTTGATGTCTTTAATGTTTTGTGTGTTATGTGTTACACTGTTTATGCAGTAACTTCCCTGTACTCTAAAGCAAATTTCTCCCTCGAGAGACTAATATAGTAACCTTGAACCTTGACATTTTTAAGGACATTTGTGAAATTAGCTCTCTAGTGCGATGTGTTTAAAGCTTCCAGAAATATCAACCTTGCTGTAACATCACTTGACTAAAACAGAGTACCCCCCCCAGCTCAATGAGAGCTCCCCTGTAGCTGAGGAGCAACAAAAGAGATGCTGTGCCTGCAGGAGGAACAGAGCATTTATCATTATTATCACTGTTATGATTTTTAAGGTGTCCCTGCTAACCTCAGCCAGGCGCAGCTCCTCCATCTTGTCAAGCTGCCGCTGCACCGCCTCCCTGTCCCTCTCCAGTTTCCTCTGGGCGTCTCTCAGTCTCTCCAGGTCCTTCTGGTACTCCTCTTTTCTACTCTGCAGCTCTTGCCTCTGTTCATTCAGCTCCTTCTGCTGCTTCAGTATCTCCTCCTCCTGCAGTGGTTGGTAAATTCAAGTAGTGATGTATTAAAATGGCACCATCAGAGTGACTCAGGACACGACCACGCTATTAGCAAAAGTTATGGATGATAATGGTATCACAATACATTGATTCTGTACTTCATTACAAGACAATCATAATTATGACAATCATAATTATAAATACACAGACATCATTATGTCTGTGTATCTGTGTATCTGCCACCAGACAAAAAAAAAACAAAAAAAAACAAAAACAAAATAAGAATAATGTATTTTTTCACTGCTTTGTTGTGTCCTTTTCATAAAGACCTGCAGGGAGGCTTAGTTTACTAATACTACTTGAAGCAAATGTATTGTATGACATATATTTTCATATTGATATTTTGTCCCAGTCCTGGTGGGAAAACAAAAGAACAAAGAAGAGTACAGAGATTGATGAGTCATTTTGTCAGTGTGTACACTGATATGACAAGTGTGCATTTATAGACGACTGGGACATTCCCATATTTCAGACTGATTGAAACAAAGGTATCTGCCTGAAATGCATGCACATCTATAGTATAAGACAGTAAATACTTATTCAAGCCAACAATCGTTTTGTGCTTATCATATCCCCACTCATCAATCTCACTTGCCAGGATGTTTTAACTGAGTGTTTTTGAACATTTCATTTATGAAACACTGAACTGACTCTCAAACATCAGAGGTCAAATTCATTCATTACAAACTAGGGCTGTCAAAATTAAAACAGATCAATCCATCACTGTGATTAATCTGATTAAAAATGTTAATGCAATTAAATGGAACAGTTGTTCGCAGTTGTTGAAACTGTTGAAGGTGTTGAATAAACCTGTTAATTGCATTCATATTCATTCATATTTTTGCATATGTTTTGGACATTTTATCACATTTTTGGTGGGTTTTCTTGTATTTTAGTACAGTTTTTGATTATGTTTTGAATATTTCATCGCTTTTTTGTGTTTGTTTATATATTTTTTGAAGAATTGTAGTGGATTTTAGCATTTTTTGTATATTTTTCTCTCTGCATTTTTTGTGTTTTAGTGTATTTTTGTGTATTTTGTGAGAAATGTAAGTACATAAAAACCTAAACTGAGACAGACCAGTGCTCTGATCACGATTAATTGAAGTTAATCCAAAGCAACCCTGTGATGAATCTGATTAAAAATTTGAATCATTTGACAGCCCTTTTACAAATGCATGCAAATGTATGAATAACACAAAGATCTGGTTGAAAAAAAATCCATCTACCTGCACTTGCATGCACACCTCCCTTTCAGTCATTTGTTGTTCCCTGAGCTCCCATTCTTTCTCTTTCCTCCTTTTCTCCTCAGCATGAGCTGCCTGTTGTCTCTGCAGGGAGGCCAGCTCCTGCCGCTGCTTCTCCAGGCTGCGCTGCTTTTCCTGCTCGATCAGAGAGCTGGGACGTGAGGGCGGCCGCGACAAAGACGTGAGGGACGAAGAGCGCTCGTTCAGGGCGTGACGCTGATCCTCGATGAAACTGTCCTGCTGAACCACCACCGCCTAATGCAAACACAAAGCTCCAGGGGTCACGTCAGTGCAGTCACTGTGCTGTTGGTTAACCCTAACCCGAACCCTGTGTTCACTTTACTCAGTGAGATTTTAACCCTCGATGGGACTTGTTAAGGAAATGTATTCAACAGAATGATTGACCTTTGCTTTTAAGTGCATTAAGGCCTAAAATTAATTTCCTATGCTCACTGTACAAAATTGACCTTTGACCTTAATTTTGGGGTACCGTCATTTACAAATGGCTTTGTCCTGTTAGGGTATATATTTTTATACTGTTTCATGAATACTTAATGTAAAAAAAAAATATTGATAAAAGAATATGTTCATTATCCATGAACATATTTGACTCATTTCAGAATGATTCTAAAATCATATAAAATACATAAAAATATTCATGTTAGTTATGAATTCTGAAAAGTTGATGAACAAAGTTTGAATGGACAACTACAAATTAAATGTTTTTCAACCCCCACACAAATCAAAAGCAGTGCAGTTAGTTACATTCTTGACACTGACCCACATGACTAAACCTTAGGTAGGCCTAGACTCTAGAGCAGACTTGGGCAAAATAAGGCCCGGGGGCCACATGCTGGCCCTGACTGGCCTACATGAGGTCACTGGCAAATTAAATGTCAATGCAAATATATCACATACAGCTTTTATTTTGAAGAATCTGCTCAGCAAAAGGCTTATGTACCAAATTGGTTTGTTGCTCAGTTTCAGCCCACTCATGTCAGCTAACACCAAAAAATGAAATAAAATATAGCAATGCAGAGATTTTAACAAAACATGGACTTCTAAGTATTCCTTCATTGAAGTCAGAAAAGGAACTGAGATACACAAACAAATCTGCAGTTAGGGTTTTTTATGTAAAGTTAATATGGAGTTGTATAAAACCATTTTCACAAATGTTTTTGTGAATATTCATTAAATAGTTGTATTCTGGGCTCTACATTTTCATTGCATTGTTTCTTTTACAGTTTTTTTTTAAGCGATATTGAACAGAGCGATGGGTGAACTGATCTTGCCCTTAATAATTGTCAACATTTCTCATGTGGCCCCATAGGAAAATGAATTGCCCACCCATGCTCTAGAGCAGGGGTGTCAAACTGCGGTCCTCAAGGGCCGGTGTCCTGCATGTTTTAGATGTTTCCCTCTTCCATTACACCTGGAGGCCATTGCATCATTATCAGTCTGATGAGCAGCTGATTATTAACTCTTTAAGTGTCAGCGCTGATGCATTCTGAATGGATGATTTTGTTTGAATATTCAGAAAAATTTAACCATTTTCCTTTTAGTTTTGTGCATGGACAAGGTGCCAAAAAAGTATTTTTTTAAAATTTGATTTTAAACATTTTTTAAAGGCAAAATTAAAATTGCTGGGGCCAAATTTCAATAGTAGTTTTCTTTCCACATTTGTAATTTCGTAAATATTTATTAGTTTTTGTTCATTTTGTTTATTTTTCTAAATTTATTTATTTTTTTTATTGTAGTATTTTTCTTTGATTTTCTGCCATTTGTGTCTTACTTTGCTCATGTTACCAATTATTTTGTTAGTTCTCAGGAGTTAAAGGGTTAAACTGAATCACATGGAAAAGGGAAATATCTAAAACATGCAGGACACCGGCCCTCGAGGACTGGAGTTTGACACCTATGCTCTAGAGGCACACACAACAAGGTTTTGTTTTGTACCAGATTCAAAAGATATGGTGTCCACACTGGGAACAGGTCAGTAAAATATCACGTTTTACTCCATTTTACACCATTGCCAGAACTTTCCACTCTGTGACCTGTTCTGAAAAGATCATTTTGAGGCACTGAAAAAATTTACCAGATTCACTCGAAAACGTTGCTGTGTGAATGGGACCTAAGTGTCATTATTTTCTGAGTGAAATATGATTTATTTATTTTTACTTTTTAACTGTTTTAAAGAAGGATTTTTTAGATTTCTTCAAATGAAATGACAAAAATAGTTAAAAAACAGTTTAGGCTATTTAGTAACACTTTTTTATTGCTGATGTATAGTTTAAAAATGGACTCACCATGGTACCACGGATGCATGTGACCCAATATGTGTTCTTGGGTCTCTTATACTTCCTTGTTACATCAAATGACATTGGGATTTTAAATAATCTTTGATGTTATTGGTTAGACAGGATTTTAGGTGATAAATGTTATGATTGGTTAGAGGCTTGTGTTATTTCTTTAAAAGCTTTTGTCATTTTCATATCATTTATAAATGACGTAGCCTCATAGAAGGTTAATTTTTCATCATTAGAATAAAAGCTTGAACTCACCTGCAGAGTGCTGAGCAGAAGATGTAGACTGGAAACACTGTGGAGAACCTGCTGTTGGAAAACACACACCACTGAGTATTTTACAAATTCACAATCTCGCCGTCTACTGTGAAAACAGAAAAACTCTCTGTCTAATGCTGCTTTGCTTATTTCATGCCTGGTGGCTGGACTAAATATTAAGCACTGATTCCCTTTTCTTTAAGTGAGTTTCAGATGATAAAAAAATTACCAGAGGAAGAAGCTGATAATAGAACATTAGATTTTCCTTTTTTCCACATTAAGATATTTATGAAAAAGGCCCAAGGACACTGAAATTCAGTATTTTATTTTATTTATTTATTTAAGCTTTATTTAACCAGGTTTGTCCCATTGAGATCAATGATGTCTTTTTCAATGAGACTTTCCAAAGAATGACAGCAACACATAGTTTTCATGTACATTCAGTATATACAGAACAACACCGACAGATGATGTCCACAGACAGATTAAAAGCATTCTAAATAAAATAAGCATGCCCTCCATAGTATAAAGCAGAAGAAGTGGTAAACAGATGGTACAGCTCATAATATTTCCTACCTTTATCATTTTTATTACCTCACACTCCTAAAAGGGAGGTAAGGGGTATTGTTTTTGTTTGTTTGTTAACACTTTAGCTAACAAAATTTTAATTAAAAATCTAATTCAGACCGAATAGAGTTTATAAATTGCTCGTGATCCAGAATAGATCTCCCCACATTTTGTGAACAGTAGGTCAAAGTTAAAATTTTTTATGATATATATATATATATATATATATATATATATAAAATCCCCCCCCCATTTACTTATAACGGGCATAATTTTGCAGCAAAACTCTTGGTTAAATTCATATCAAATTTGGTTGATAGATTGCTAGTGATGTAGAATACATGTGGTCACATTTTGAGAAAAGTAGGTAAAAGTTTGCATTTTTTTAAAGAATTTTGAAAAATGTTTTTGCTTTTCCCATTTCCTTATAATGGGCGACATTTCAAATGTTTGAAAACAATAATTTTATTCAAATTTACTTCAAACCTGGCACATATATAGAAGCATTTGATATGTGATATATATTTAATATGTGGAAGGGTTAGGCTTCATTTTGCCTGGAAACACTTGCTTTTTTCACTACTTTGGGATTAATGTAATCTGTTTCCTCAAGTTTCCATTTTATTGGATGTCTATTCTTCCTAGGCACGTACATTTCATTTTTTTTATTTATTTATTTATTTTACTATTTACAACACAATGAGCCCAGTTTTCATACTTCTGGGGATTAAAATAGGTTGTGACCAATACTAACAAGTACACTACTAAACTCATTACTGTTGTTACTAGTATTAAAACCATCAGTAATGTTATATATGAACCATGTTTACACACAGTTTCTATTTCAACAGCCGCTGTAACTGAGTTAAAGACAGAAAGTCACTGTTACCTCACTGTTCCTCTTCAGCATCACCAGCAGATTGGTGTTTCCTCCCTGTGTATGAAACAAACACGCAAACACAATGAGTACTGTGTAGCCAGAACACAATAATGCACTTACCTGAACATGTACTAGTAACATGCATACTATATATATATATATATACATATATATATATATATATATATATATATATATATATATATATATATATGGCTACTGTTTGAGAATATAATCAAAGCTGCATATACGGGCATGCAGTAAACATGTAATTGTGCCTGGACACGGTTATGTAAGAATAATACATTCACAGTCCAGACTAGCAGCTGACAGGTTACATGTCTGAAATAACTATCATAGTACCAAGTGGATGTTAGATACATTTCAGTAGGAAATCTGAGACTTCAGTAATAATATATTTGCATATTAAGTGTTAAATCGATTATTTGGACTGCACAAAGTGAAGTAATGCGGCACCTCCTTTCATTGTTGAACTACCTTGGGATTTCAACTTCAAGCTTTGAGAAAGTTAAAACATGGAGTAGAACACACAGAGAATAAAAGGTGACTTGCAAAAAAACAAAAACAAAACCCAAACCTGTTTCCATTTAACAGTTTTCTACAGCACACTTTTGTAACAGCAGCAGCTTAAGCATTTAAGAAACAATTAAGGACAGTGCAGCTGCTGAATATATGCACCATAGATGAATACAAAGGCTAATGTCCAGTGCAAAACTACAATAGGAGAACCTAAAGGCAGACCATTTGTTTTCTATTGAATTCTTATACAAGTGATGGTCGCCATTAGCAACAGCATCTGGCAGGAAAAGTCAAGAGGCTAATTCACTAGAGGGAGAGAAGCAGCTAAATTCATCTTAATGGTGTTGTTAATGTTGGAGGACAAATGCACCCCCACACATGGCCTGAGGTTCTCATTGAGGCGTGGGGGTGTAGTGGCTTTACAGTTGAGAATAATTGGCTGCTGAGAATCCGACCTTCTTTAAAACACCGTCGGACTCCGTCCTGCGCAGATCTCCCGCTGACTCTGCACTCTCATCTTTGTCTCCACCTGGTATAAATGGGAAACCACAGAAGAAAGATGAATAAAGCAGCAAAAAAATATATTAATATATGTAGAAGGCCTCCTGTTATGAGGATGAGAACAGTTGTAGCATATAATGCAATGTAGTGAAGTGATACTGTTCATATTAAAGTCATAGACAATGTCAACGTGACATAACAATGCTATGAGGTATTTGGTAAACACAGCTGGATCTGACTAATAAGATTTAAAATAATTAGAGTTCACACAGTGATCAATACTGATGTGTTACAAGTGCATTCTCCACTTTCATACCCAAGTCTACAATCCACAAAACAAGAAAAATGCCTTGGTGGTTTCCAGAACGGTGGTCTATGATGGCTGATGAGAGGCTGTATTTCAGATGGTTGAATGAATCACAGTCCTCAGCTGCAGCAGCTGTTGCTTGAAATGAAAACCTGCAGATTTCTAGGTTATGAAAGCACATGAAAGAGAAGTGCTGACCTGATTTCTGCTCCGGTTTTGTTGGTGATAAATGTGATACCTCATCTGGAAATTATGCAAAGCCTGTTTTTGTTTGCATTTTGTTTGCCCTTGCATTTGCATTTCCTTCCTCCTTCCTTTATAAAAACATCTCCAATGCAGCTTATGTCTCTTTTACCATATTTTAACACAATCTGAACAACTCACTGCGGTGACTGCTTTTTTTCATTATCAAAACAGAACAAATTACACATCAGCCATCAGGCTGATGTGTAATTGCCCTGTGGTGCAAGCTTTTCTTTTCTTTTCTTCTTTTTTTTTTTTTATTTTTTTCAAATTTTTTTCAAATTTTTTTACATCAGCTCTTGGAGTTCTGCTACTGATGTAGAAGACCAGACCACTTAGAGCTCAATATTTGTCAGACTGTGACTAGAGTTCCACTCTGAATTTGTAAGCCTTCAGCTCAGAAGTATTGCCCCAGGCCATGAGTCAACCAGGAAGCATCAGCTCTACTGCCCAAGTTCCCATCGAAAGTGTCTTATCCAACTGCACTGAACAGCAGTATTTGGAGTGGAGCTGGCTGTGCTGATGACAGGCCCTTATGTGGCCACATAAAATCACTTATTGGATTGAAGGGGAGAATATCTAACTACACTGGCAATGGCAGCAGGGCACATTTGTAGTCCAGTCACTGAGTCAGTGGAGTTATCCACAGCAGCAGGTGGGACTTTCGCATGTGCAGTTTGTCTGACTGCACAATTTCTTCATATAAATAAAAACTACAAGCATTTACATCAGCAGACTTACTCTTACTGCTGTTCATCTGGTGACTGTCAAAGCCTCCAAAGGTCTCAGCTCGACGGGGCAAAGACACTGTCCCCGTGGCTCCTCCCTCCTGGACGCTGGCCATGGCCCCTCCTAGACTGCTGTTCACCAGCGCCTGTAATGTCTCCACTGTCGCACACACACATACACGCAGGTCAGTAAATGAATTATCCTGGCTAACTGTATTACTGTTCAGCCCAGCACTCATGAATCCTTCCAGGCACCTCTGCTTTCAGCCTGCTATAGGCTCTTGTTGCTAAGCAACTATTTGCAACCCGTTTGGACTCCACAGCGCTTTTACTGAAAGTTTAAAAATCTTTACCATCTAAATGCATGAACTTTGGATCTCCATATAGACTAGTGTAATCTGCAGACTGTATGTAGATATAGCATGCAGTATTCTGACCTTTCCAATAGAAAAAGCAAAACAAAGCCCTTGGTAGTAAATGGGAAGTAAAAGTAAACATAATAACCTCAGAAGAAGAAATGTCATTACTGCTGCCAATTCACATATAAAATAAGGACAATTATTGCCGCAGGCCTTAGATACAGGAGCTGCAAAATACATTCTATAATAGCGTCTGTAAAAAACCCTTTCATGATTTAAAACTGAAAGTCATTATAGTAGGTCTTCTTAAGACTGCACATCCATTCTGTTTATTTTGTGACCACATAGACTTAGTCTTGCAGCATTCATACACACATGAGTCAAAGTAAGGTACTTTGACTCAGTCTTTCCTACATGACCTAAAACTGGTAACTTCATTAATAATTTACTCAGTTACAGCACTGTGTTCTTTTCAGTGGTCCAACTACAAAAGCAGTGGGTTTCAATTTTAGGAATCCGGTTTAATCAAAATCTGTACATGTTGTAATAAACTAATCACAGAGCAGTTCTTTGTGCTGCAGATGGTGACTGTGCAGCACAATGACAGCAAATTAGAATGCTGTGTTTGTACCGTGTTATTATTTCATGCAACGACTTAATCACACATTTAATAAATTGACTACATCTGTTTGTTGGTCCATTTCTGAAAGAGTAAGATTTTGATTAAAAAAAAACAAAAAACATACAAGACTTGTCAGTGTCACTTTGTATGGCAGATGGATAAAGTGATTAAAGTTTAGAGGAAATCTTTAACATTATTTACTCTATCTAACATTAACATGTAGCATATCTGATTCAATTTCAACATTGTTGCACCATGGCGATGTATGTGCTATATCAAACGCCCTTTTAGTTAAAACTGCAGTAATTTAAAACTCAGTTTAAGGTGTATCCCCAACATATATAGAACAAACAGAAGATCAGAAACAAAACAACAAAAAATACATGAAATTAAACAACACTCTGAACTATTCATCTCATTCCTCTTTTTAGAATATGAAGTTATAATGGTTTAATGATGCTTTCTGACATGGTGCAAATGTAATTTGACAAGTTCTTCTCTAGTTTTATTTTTCAGACTCTCCAAATATTGTATAGAGCCTCTGTTTATGTGTAAAGTCAGCATAAAAAAGTGGGAATTTCTTTTTTGTCTCCCTCTCTCTCTACATTTCAATCCCTCTTTGTCAGACTGTACAATGCATTTCTCACTTCAGGCAGCTTTATTCACATACACATTTGATGAACAGGACTGCCAATGCACCAAAGAGAACAGGAATAAAACTCTAATACAAACTCTGTTTGATCTCCTCGATAATCCCCTCAAAAACACTTCCTATCTAAAACTTTTCAACTTTTGTTAAGACTCAACTGCTATAAGAAGCCAAGTGCTATTTAAATATCTTCAAACATGTCAAGATATTGACCACATCCCTATACTATTGACATCTGAGATTTAAAAAAAATGCTGCAAAATTTGAAAGAAAAACTGTTACAAAATATCCTAAAATATGGTTGAACTTTTTATATAGCCTTGTGTGTAAATATTTTCTCAAGGTTTTTCTGCATGTGATATGAGTAGCATCTGTAGACTCTTTCTATTTGAATGTCAGCTCAATGGAATAGATGTAGCTTAGCTTAGATATTGGTATTTTGCTACAACTTCTGAAAATCAAAACTGAATCTTGCAAAAAGTTAAAAAGGCACAAAATATAAATTGTGTGTGCTTGTACAACAATGGATTTTTAGAGCAATGCAATACATTGTTGATTGATCCCTTAAAAAGCCAACAAAATCTCTGATGTGTTAAAGTGAATGTCATGGACTCTCTCTCTGTTCCCTGCTCTCTATCCTGTCTAATTTTCCACACCTGTGCTCCCTCATTAACCTGCCAGCTGCAATGCATTCTCTCCCATCAACCTCTGTATATAAACCCCAGTCTTCCAGTCCACCCTTGTCAGAACGTCAGCAAACCAATGCCTGTTACCTGTCTGAACCTTCACGTCTCTGACTCCAACCCGAAGATCCTGAACCTGTTTGACTACGCCTCTGATCTCCAGTCCCGGTAAACTCAACCTGCCTTTCTGTTCTCTGACCAAGATTTTTGCCTATTCCTTAATGGTACTTCTGCCTGGCTTTCACCCCTCCTGCTGTTGTGTGTGTGTGTGTGTGTCCCAGGACTTCCAGAATCGTGGCGAGTGAGCTTCATCCATCAACCCCAGACACCAGCTTGACCAGACGCCACTCGGCCACCGGGGAACACACACACACCCACCCCCGTGACACCAACACCCCTGACCTTGGCTTCTCACCAAAGCTAAGCAGGGTCAGGCCCGGTCAGTATCTGGAGGGGAGACCACTCCACACTTTGATCACCAAACCTTGTTTGACTGCCACAACCAAAACCTTCAATAAACTGTGTTAAATCGTGAAGCTTTTGTGGTCCAAATTCTGTCTGGCACCTGACAGTACGTTCTGACCAGTATGGACACAGCGCACGACACATCCATCATGGACACCACCAACCCAGAACCACCAACCGCAATGCAGCGCCTTCAAAATGCAGAGGGAGAAATGCATAAGATGGCTGGGGACATCTCGTCCATGATCCAACTCTTTCACCAACAACAAGAGCTGTTTCAGCAGCAGCAACAAGAGGTTCAAGAGCAACGACGACGTCTTGACCAGACCTTGCAGCTGCTCACTTCTCTGATTCCCCCGTCTGGCCCAGCTCCAGCTCCAGCCCCAGCTCCAGCTCCAACCCCAGCTCCAGTTTCCGGGCCAGATACCAATACCCCAGAGCCAAGGATCGGCAACCCTGAGCGCTTTGATGGCGACCCGACCCAGGCCCAGGCATTTGTGACCAGTTGTCGCCTCCAGTTTTCCCTACAGCCCCGAACCTTTTCTACGGAGGGAGCAAAGGTTGCCTACGCTATCACTCACCTGACGGGCCGAGCTCGGCTGTGGGGAACGGCAGAATTCGAACGCCAAACTCTGGCATGTTCATCCTTTGACCTGTTTGCCAAGGAGATTTTAAAGGTTTTTGACTTGGAGTCCACCCCAGCAGAGAAGTCACAGGGTCTCTTGAACATTCGCCAAGGCAGAAGAACAGTCGCGGATTATTCAATCCACTTCAGGACCCGAGCAATGAGGACCTCCTGGAATATGGAGGCATTGGTGAGTGTCTTCTACCACAGCCTGGCAGACTACATCAAAGACGAGCTGGTGTCCCATGACACACCCACCACCCTCGACGAAGCGATCGCCCTAGCTATCCGCATCGATCGGAGAATTCAGACTCGCCGTAGGGAAAGAGGACGCCTGAACCTGCCAACCACAAGCCCCAAGCACAATCCAGCTCCCATCTTGCCCACCTCTGTCACTCCATCAAGCCAGTTGGACCTGTCTGAACCTATGGAGATCGGCCGTGCCTCCACCTATCCCGCAGAGCGTCAACGACGCATCTCGTTAAACTTGTGCCTGTACTGTGGCGGGGAAGGTCATCGAGTCGCCACCTGTCCGGTAAAAGCCGAGGCTCACCAGATGTAGGAGGGATCTGGGTGAGCTCAATGAACGTTCGGCCCTCCACTAACCACAAACCCCTGATCAAGATCTGTCTTCACCTGTCTGACACAACCCACACTCTGGCAGCCCTGGTAGATTCTGGTGCCGACGCGAACATCATGGACCCGGAATTAGCTCATCAGCTAGGTTTAGAGAGCCACTGTTTATCCTCTCCTGTTCCAGCCCGGGCCCTAGATGGTCACATTCTTGGTACAGTCACACATACCACAGCCCCCGTCTCCATGAAAGTGTCTGGTAACCACCAAGAGGAAATTCGTTTCCACCTTCTCCGCTCTCCAGGTCAGCGATTGATACTGGGTTATCCCTGGCTCCGCCTCCATAACCCTCATCTCGACTGGGCCTCCGGAACCATCAAAGAGTGGGGAGATAACTGCCACCTGTCATGTCTGCATGCTGCCTCATTGCCTCCTAGCTCTATGCCACCCAGCGCTGCCCCTGACCTTATTAATGTCCCAGAATGCTACCATAGCCTCCGTCGAGTGTTCAACAAGACTAGAGCCACCTCTCTGCCGCCACACCGTCCCTACGATTGTGCCATTGACCTCCTTGCGGGAACTACGCCACCCAAGGGTCATCTTTACTCACTGTCGCCGCCTGAGAGAAAAGCCATGGAGGATTATATCAGAGACTCTCTGGCAGCTGGAATCATCCGCCCATCTTCCTCTCCTGCTGGTGCCGGCTTCTTCTTCGTGGGAAAGAAAGACGGCTCCCTCCGTCCCTGTGTTGATTATCGTGGTCTGAACAATATCACCGTGAAGAACCGGTACCCTCTGCCTCTAATCAACTCTGCTTTTGAGTTACTCCAAGGAGCCACGATCTTTACCAAGTTGGACTTGAGAAACGCCTACCATCTAGTACGCATCCGGGAGGGCGATGAGTGGAAGACGGCCTTCAACACTCACACCGGGCACTATGAGTACCTGGTAATGCCATTTGGTCTTACTAACGCCCCGGCAGTTTTCCAGGCTCTGGTGAACGACGTACTCCGAGATATGCTGAACCAATTCGTCTTCGTCTACCTGGATGACATACTAATATTCTCCAGAACCCTGTCAGAACACACTCGTCATGTTCAGCTGGTCCTCAGTCGTCTCCTAGAAAACTCCCTTTATGTGAAAGCTGAGAAGTGTGAGTTCCATGCGTCATCCGTGTCTTTCTTGGGCTATATTGTGGCCGAAGGGAATATCCAAATGGACCCAGCAAAAGTTTCTGCAGTCACCTCCTGGCCAGTTCCAGTGAACAGAAAGAAATTGCAGCAGTTCCTTGGCTTCGCCAATTTCTATCGGAGATTCATTCGAAACTACAGCACTGTTGCTGCTCCACTCACAGCCCTGACCAGTACCAAACACCCCTTCGCATGGACCCCGGAAGCTGAGAAAGCTTTTAATTTCCTCAAAGCCCGGTTCTCTTCAGCCCCCATCCTCCAAATGCCAGATGTAAATCGGCAGTTTGTAGTTGAGGTGGATGCTTCAGATGTTGGGGTTGGAGCCGTTCTCTCGCAACGCATGGCAGAGAATAACAAGTTGCATCCCTGCGCATTTTTCTCCCGCCGACTTTCACCCGCAGAGTGCAACTATGACGTTGGAAACCGGGAGCTGTTGGCTGTCAAGCTAGCCCTGGAGGAGTGGCGTCACTGGCTGGAGGGGTCCACCGTACCTTTCCTGGTCTGGACTGATCATAAAAACCTGGAATATATCCGAACTGCCAAGCGTCTGAACCCCAGACAATCACGTTGGGCCTTGTTTTTTACCAGATTCAACTTCACTCTATCATACCGCCCAGGTTCCCGAAACATCAAGCCAGATGCTCTGTCCCGCCAGTTCCAGAAGAGCGATGATCCCACCCTGGAACCTGTGCCCATCCTCCCAAATCCCCTTATTGTGGCTGCCCTGACCTGGGATATTGAGAGTCAGGTGCAAGAGGCCCTCCGTGACCAACCCGGTCCCAGTTCATGCCCGGACGGCTGTCTCTTTGTCCCAGACAACTTGAGATCTCAGGTCATACAGTGGGCACACAACTCCCACCTTGCCTGCCACCCTGGCGTCCGTCGCACTTGCCATCTCATTGCCCAGCGCTTCTGGTGGTCGTCACTGGGAAAAGATGTCAAGGAGTTTATCAGAGCCTGTCCCACCTGCAACCAGAACAAATCCTCCAACCAGCCCCCTGCTGGATTGCTCCAGCCTCTGCCCGTGCCCACTCGACCCTGGTCCCATATTGCCTTAGACTTTGTCACAGGCCTGCCGCCCTCTGAGGGTATGACGGTCGTTCTTACGGTAGTTGACCGTTTTAGTAAAATGGCACATTTTATCCCTCTCCCGAAACTACCATCTGCAAGGGAGACTGCCCAGGTTGTCCTGGATAATGTGTTCCGTTTACACGGGCTACCTAAGGACATTGTCTCTGACAGAGGGCCACAGTTCACTTCCACTTTTTGGAGAGAATTCTCCAACCTCTTGGGGGCCACTGTCAGTCTCTCCTCTGGTTTCCATCCCCAGTCCAATGGCCAGTCTGAGCGCGCTAACCAGGAGCTAGAAAAGGCCCTTCGGTGCATGGCTTCTGGTAAACCTCAGTCTTGGGCACAGCAATTGACGTGGGTGGAATATGCCCATAACTCCCTCACCTGCTCAGCTACTGGAATGTCGCCGTTCCAGTGTGTGTATGGCTACCAGCCTCCACTGTTTCCCAGCCAGGAAGCAGAGATTTCCTGTCCATCTGCACTTGCCTGTGCTCGACGGTGCCGCCGAACCTGGGCACAAGCCCGTGCGACCCTTCTCAGGTCAGTCACCAGCTATGCCACCGGGGCGAACCGTCGGAGGATACCGGCACCCACTTACCAGATTGGCCAAAAGGTGTGGTTGTCCACCAAAGACCTGCCACTGCGAGTAGACTCTCGCAAGCTAGCTCCACGTTTCCTTGGTCCTTTCCCAGTCCAGAGGGTCATCAGTCCCACTGCAGTACGGCTCCAGTTGCCGAGGTCCATGAAGGTGCATCCCACCTTCCATGTTTCAAAGATCAAACCAGTACATGAAAGCCCATTGGTTCCTCCAACTCCACCTCCTCCTCTCCCTCGCCTCATTGATGGTGGGCCGGTTTACACCGTTCGACGCCTGCTTCGGTCCAGACGGAGAGGTAGAGGCATCCAGTACCTCGTTGACTGGGAGGGATATGGACCGGAGGAGAGGACCTGGATTCCAACCCGTCAGATAGTGGACCGGACACTCATTGCTGACTTCCATCGGCAGCATCCAGACCAGCCGTCTGCCCGTCGGGGCCGGCCAAGGCGACCTCGTCTCTCCGTCTGCCCTTCTTCTGACAAAGGCGCAGCCGCATCCGCTGGGGGTTGCTCTCCAGTCCTCTCTGAAGACGTTGCTATGGACTCGGATCATTCGGAGGAGTTTTAGCCATCCTCCTGCTCCCCCTCCACCCGCCCGGTTTGGTTTTTTTTTTTTGTTTTTGTTTTTGTTTTTGGGGACTTCTGGGGCCGTCCCTTAGAGGGGGGGTTCTGTCATGGACTCTCTCTCTGTTCCCTGCTCTCTATCCTGTCTAATTTTCCACACCTGTGCTCCCTCATTAACCTGCCAGCTGCAATGCATTCTCTCCCATCAACCTCTGTATATAAACCCCAGTCTTCCAGTCCACCCTTGTCAGAACGTCAGCAAACCAATGCCTGTTACCTGTCTGAACCTTCACGTCTCTGACTCCAACCCGAAGATCCTGA
Source organism: Siphamia tubifer (assembly GCA_020466265.1). NCBI lineage: Eukaryota > Metazoa > Chordata > Actinopteri > Kurtiformes > Apogonidae > Siphamia > Siphamia tubifer. Next base: position 22,920,987 of record CM035785.1, on the reverse strand, counting down.
ACCTGTTTGACTACGCCTCTGATCTCCAGTCCCGGTAAACTCAACCTGCCTTTCTGTTCTCTGACCAAGATTTTTGCCTATTCCTTAATGGTACTTCTGCCTGGCTTTCACCCCTCCTGCTGTTGTGTGTGTGTGTGTGTCCCCCAGGACTTCCAGAATCGTGGCGAGTGAGCTTCATCCATCAACCCCAGACACCAGCTTGACCAGACGCCACTCGGCCACCGGGGAACACACACACACCCACCCCCGTGACACCAACACCCCTGACCTTGGCTTCTCACCAAAGCTAAGCAGGGTCAGGCCCGGTCAGTATCTGGAGGGGAGACCACTCCACACTTTGATCACCAAACCTTGTTTGACTGCCACAACCAAAACCTTCAATAAACTGTGTTAAATCGTGAAGCTTTTGTGGTCCAAATTCTGTCTGGCACCTGACAGTGAAAATAGAATAATTCTCACTTCTTCTCATTTTAAACCAGTGTAGAAATTAAGATGAGGTATATCTTCACCCTCTCACTTAACAAAACAAAACAAAAAGACAGTGAATTTAGAGCACATATATAATAAAGCCTGTCTTTTACTGCCTTACCTTCCTGCAGGGCATCTTTCATGATGGATGCCCCCCTGGGTGGCTCCTGACTGGAGGCTGACCTGAAGAAAGGATGGGCCTGCCGGCAGGCCTCTTCAGTGGAGTTCAAGCCCTCCCACATCCCTCTGAAGAGCCGGACCTTCTCCTCCAGCAGAGACATGATCTCTGTATCCTTCTGCCTCAACAGATCTGACCGGTAGTGACACACGCACACAAAAACATGGAAGAAGGGAGGGAGACCAAAACGGAAAAGAAGGGATTCATCCAGTGCGTTTAGACAATTTAAAAAATAGACAGACATGAAAAGTCTGGTTGTCCTCACCTCTCATCTCTTTGGCTTTAGTCTCCAGTTGTCTCTTGTCATCTTCCGTCTCACTGGGGATCCCTTCGTCCTCATCCTTCTCCCTGTTCAAGTAAAATGAATAAAGAAAAATACAATCTTATGATTAACAAAATAAAAATCATCCATATAGGTTTCATGTCTTTTGTAGACGGCGAAACAATGAGTCTGAGCCTCTAAAGCAGGCGTCTCAAACATGCGGCCCACTAATGGTTCCAATGTGGTTTGTGGGATGAAGAGCATAATAACCTATTAAAGGTTCACTCAGTTTTTTTCTTTGTCTATAAATGATGACAACGTCAAATGTTTGTCATTGTTTTACTGCAAAAAATAATATTAAATTATGAAAATATTTACATTTACAAACTATCCTGTAAAAATAAAATATGAATAACCTGAACAAATGTGAACAACCTGAAATGTCTAAAGAAAATTAGACACAATTTGAACCATTTTCTGCTGTTGTTACTAAAACTGTAGTGTCTTTGTAGAACTGATCCATAATAAAACACATAGACTAATGATAAACTGAGGCAGAATATTGTTAAAATTGCCCTTATTTTCCTTAAGAAATACCCCTTGCTTTGCATTTGAATAATTTATAAAAGTATTTTCATAATTTAATGGACGTTTTTGCATTAAAACAATGACAAAAACTTTGTCCTTATTTATAGGTTATTATTTTCTTAATTTACTGGTCCGGCCCATTGGAGGTCAAATCAGGCTGAATGTAGAAAATTAGGAAAATGAGTTTGAGAGCCCTGCTCAAAAATTTTCAAAATGGCTGTGTTTTTGTGACGTGTGGAATACCTTTGTATATTTAAGCAGCTGTTCTTTACCACACAAATGGTACATAACTTTAAATAAAATATAGAAAAATCACATTAGACACATTAGATATTTAATACAGTCTTAATACTTTCTTTATTTTCATCCACTCAAGATAAGTAACCAAGTGATATATTTAGAAATCATGAACCCAATTAATATGCACAGTGTTGGTACAACAATCACACTGTCTGTGTCATTGCAAGATTAAAATTTTAGAAATGTATGCACACAAGTTGCAGAGCAACCATGTTTTTTGTTTACGCCTCCTCTTTTCCTGCCAACGGCTTGATCTCAGTTTTGTTTTTGACAGAACTCGGAGGCAACAAGAAACAGAGTCCTAAATCTCTCTCCTTCCCGTTGGCTACAGTCAAATAATCCCCTCCTTATAGTGAGCTGCCCTTGAAGGCAATCCAGCATTAGACTGTCCCTGAGTACATCCCATCCCCAGGTAGAGCAGTGCTAATCCTCCTGACAGCACAGTGCTCTGTCACAGCTTACCGTATATTACCATCTACACAGCTCGGCTGAGTCTAACTCCTGGGTTACAACACAGACAAACCACCAGGGAACAAGGATGCAATGGGCAGTAAAAGTTATGTGTGTGAGTAAAACAGTAAGAGAATGTCAGGGTTTGGAGCCATATCTGCAGCTTTAGAGTTCTGTTTTGACTGGTAGACAATTGCACTTACTACACAAGGAAATAATAATAATAATAATAATAATAATAATAATAATAATAATAATAATAATAATAATAATAATAATAATAATAATAATTAGTATGAAATGGGTCCAATAATTGGGACCAACTTCAACAAAGACTTACATAGACTGCATAGCTTCCTGTATTTGCTGCATCCAGCTGTTGCGTTCGTCTTTGGAGTTGGCCAGAACCTCCATCATCTCTGGCTTCTCGATGCCTGCTGTGATCAGGAAGAGGCCACGCTCTTCGTTTGCCACCTCCCTCACAATCAGCTTCTGAAGGGAGATGACCGTTGAGCGCTGGTCCTACAGGAAGAGGAGGATGGGAAGGGTTGATGGAGACAAGGGAGGACAGGGGGGGGCATGGTAGTGGGAGGGCCAAGGGGGAGTGAGGGAGGAGGGATGAAAATGGGAAGGGCAGAAAAGGGCAGACAGAGAGAAAATGACACTTAACGTTAGTATTTAGGATTCAAACACTATAAAGCACATTTTAAAAAACACCACAGGCAGCTGTTTAATTTGTCCTCTTCCTTTTTTATTACCCGTCTTTTTCTCTGTACTTTGTTGCATGTTGTTGCTGTGAACTCTATCCGTGAAATTTCCCCACGGTAGGAGAAATCAAATCTTATCTTATCTTGTCTTATTGTATCTTAATAAATTTCCCTGGAGTTTCCATCTTAGGTTTGTGAAAAACACTATTTGAGTTTATGCTTTCCATGATGTCTCTCTATGATCCATTGTCTTATGAGCTTTACAGGGATGTGGTCAACATCTACATACTTTTTCTGAGGCTTCTCAAATATTTTTGAGGAAGGAACTTCTTATTGGAAAGTAAATGTTCTAAGTGAGCTTACATTTTAAACAAATTCCTGCATATCATTTGTCCTATTTCCAATTTCAGTTTGGATCTCATTAAGACCACTGTAACACTTTTGGGTTTCACAAAATTAACAGTAATACCACTTACATAATCTAAATAAAGCTATATAGTGATCAGCTAACTAAATCCATCTATCCATTTTTCCATGGGAGCAGTGTAAGAAAAAGCCCTTTTTCTCAGTTCAGTGCAAATGAAACACAGTAAAAATATATTGTTTATTATTATTATTATTATTATTATTATTATTATTATTACTATTGATAATAATAATAATAATAATAATAATAATAATAATAATAATAATAATAATAATAATAATAATAATAATAATAATAATAATAATAATAATAATAATAATAATAAAGGATGAGATTTCTATAGCAATTTTCAAGGCACCCAAAGCACTTTACATGATTGATCCATTATTCATTCACTCTCACATGCTCTCTCTGGTAGTGGAAGACTACATATATATCCACAGTTGTCCTGAGCCAGACTGACAGTAGACTGGCTGACAATTAGGGCCTATGGCCCCTCCCACCACCTAACATTCACACACCAGTGAGTGACACTGGAGGCAGGAGGGTGAAGTGTCTTTGCCCAAGGACAACACAACAGACTAACTAGGATTCGAACTGCCAACCCTTCAGTTAACAGATGACCTGCTCTACCTGCTGAACCATGGTCGCCCTAATTTGAACTCAATGAGTTCACTTCTCCTTGGAATGAAGTCACAGATATAGGAAGGCAGCAGACCAAGCATGTCCTTAGAAATAAAAATGTATCAATGTCCCTGCCTCCTTGTGGACAGAAATGTTAATCTGACACCAGAATACAATTCACAATAATGTGTTAATGCTCTGCAGTTGGTAGTGAACCTCAGAGAAGAAGCATGAGACAGACTGTCAATTCTTCTAAGACATTGAACAGAAGCGTTCATGTACAACAGGTCTCCATAGTCTAAAGCAGCCTTATCAACTACTGTATGAGTGTATGTGTGAATGTGAGGTTCTGTAAAGTTCTTTGGGCACCCTATCGGATGACTATCAACAGGTGACAAACTACAGTTTATACAAATTACACTGCCTGTCCAAAATAACAACAGCACATGCAGTATCTGAGTGAACCACCTTTGGTTTTGATTACAGGAGATATTTACTTTGACCTTTTTTTGCCACATAATTCTTATGTAGTGTCACAATAAGGTTTACTGTATTTTTTTCCCATCCATAGTGATATAAATTTTTACATTATTGATGATGATAATGATGATGATGGTCAGACCGTTGCATCAACTATTCATCATCCCAAATTAGAGTCTGGACTTTTTGGAGGATAATTTTTATGTGAAAATGATGTCTGATGGTCCCTGAAGTAGTCTGTCACAAGCCCTGATGACCCTGATCAATCCTAGTGGTGTCCAATCTGTTAAAGGTGTCATTCCATTGTTATTTCATTACTATTGTTGTGTTCACCATTGTTGGTTCCATTTAAAAGATTGCTTTGTTTCCAGCTGTTTTTGGAGGGTAGAAAAATGACTTGAGGTTAAACAACAGAGTTTACCAGTGCCATCATGCGGTGATGAGGTGTCTCTGATTGGCTCAAAATGTGTGAAGGAACACTCCCCCCTCCCTTCTATGAATGTGAAATACAGCCAGTGGAGGGGACACACCACTTTCAAACGCAGCATGTGTTGGTAACTCAGGGTGACCCATCAGATTCCAAAAGGAGCGTGGAAAAGTGGTTTACAGTGGAATGACACCTTTAAACATTACAGACATGAAAGGACACTTACTTACACTTAGATTTAATAAACAGTATTAACCACTGAAGTATTTACTCATGGAAGGATCTGAACTATTAGCTAAAAACCAAAGGTGATGCAGTGAAACACTGCATGTGTGACTTTTTTTTGGCCAGACGGTGTATTTACATGTATTAATGGATCAACAAGAACTAAACAGTTTGGATCAGTAGACACTTTTGACTGACGATGAATATACACAATTAGGTTGTGAACACCTATAAGTCCCTCAAAAACCAGTGTATTAATCATAAGATCAACACATGCATGTACTGAAGCTGTCTCTCCAGATCACTTGTGTTTCTAATTGCATAACTTTATTGACAGACTAACAGACTGTCTTTTTCTTTTTTTTTTTTAAAGTGTTTTGCCTGCTCTTCTGCTCTGTCGCAGATGGTCTGCCTGGGAGGGATGACCGAGCCCTATTTCACTGCCCCAAAATATGCACCATACTTATTAGCATTTGTGCCACATGAGTAAACCCTGATCTGATATGAAAAGGCCGCACAACTGAGCAGCATGACACTGGACGGGTGAGTTTAAGTGTTGTTTGTGGGCAGTGACATGGTGGGCTGACATAGCAGTGAGTAATAGAGCTGAATGATTAAAAAAAACCAAAAAATTTTAATTGCGATTTTTAATTGGCAGATATTGGAATTTTGATTTCATTCATGATTTTCTTCAGCAACATTACAAAAATGTACATAGTAATATTCGAAAAATTAATAACATACACTGCCATGATTTACTGAAAAATAAGAAATGAAGGAAAAACAAAAAAAAGGAAATAGAAAAAAAAGGTGAAAAAAAAGGAAAAAAAGGGAAAACAAAAGAAAAAAAGAAGAGAAAAAGAAAATAGAAAAGAAACAAGAGAAAAAGGGCAAAAAACAGGAAAAAAGAAAGAAAGAAGAAAAAGAAAAAAAGGAGGAAAAAAACAGAAGGTAGATGTTTGGTTATGTTTATTTATTTGGTTAAAAAAAATCCATATCAGTCAATCACTAATAAAGTCCAGTAGTTATGAGCGCTGCCAAAAAACACAACTTTACAATTTCAAAATTCTGTCGTATAAAATTGTGATTTTTGGTCCAAAACGATCGACTGTTCAGCCCCAGTGAGTACACAACTTCAGTGTTTTATAGTTTGATAATGCTGCTTACTGACACCCATGGCTTTCAGGCACCTGTGCTGCCAGTGTGTACATATGTGCTGCTGTGACCTTTGACCTTGCCTCTGTGTCATTTATCATCAGAAGTGACATGTATTCCTCCCAAACCTTCCTCCAGTTGACACCACTGTCACACATTTAGAAGCACATGTAATTCCTCTTTTTAATGTCAAGCGCCCCAACTCATACATGCCAAGCTTCGTTTTCATGATTGATGTGATTATTCCACCACAGGCCTGCCTCTGTTTCATTCCTCCTCTGTGTTTGTGTGTGTGCGTCATGCTGTGAAACCGGTAGCCCTGTAAACATGGAAAACCTACTCAAACCTATATGATTTATCACAGTTGGATTTGATGCTTGAGGCTGAAACAGTTTTATTAGGTGCAGCTAGCAAAGCTGACACAGGCCATGTTACACAATATCAAAGCTTAGCTGACAAGCTAATGCTAACAGCAGCTACAGTGGGATAGGAAAACATGACAACATCATCTGCGGATGCCCTAATCAGTTCTTTATTACTGAAGGGAATGACGGCAGGGAGGGAAATGTGGGTGGAGAATGGCAGAAGGGGGGTGGGGGGTGGGTGGGGTGAAAGGGGACTTCTGACAGCAGGGTCTTACCAGCATGGCGAAGACATATTTCTGGTCTTTCTCTTGGAGGAAGACGAAGACATCTGACAGCAGGAGAGCATGGACATCTGGAAAAACAGCCAACAGAGGAAGACTTGTCATATTCAAATTTTACTGAAACTATTTACTGTATTTTCTGGACTACAAGCACACTTAAAATACTTTAATGTTCCAAAGATCACACTGCACCTTATGAACCAATTAACCTATCAGTGCATGCGTTTGGATGGTGGGAGGAAACCGGAGTACCTGGAGAAAACCCACGCACACACAGGGAGAACATGCAGACTCCACACAGAAAGGTCAGATGTGCGATTTGAACCAGGGTCCTTTTTGCTGTGAGGCACAAGTGCTAACACTGCACTCCCACCCATCTCATCATTTTGACTTTTTTATCTCATCAGTTTGACTTTTTTATCTCATCATTTTACCTTTTTTTATCTCATTATTTTGACTTTTTATCACCTAATTTTGACTATTTATCTCATGATTTTGCCTTTTTTTTAATCTCAGAATTTTGACTTTTTATCTCATGATTTAGACTTTTTTAAAGTTTGACTGAGCAGAGTGTGATTTGTTAGAGTGCGTTTTGTTCCATGTTCCAACTCAACAATGTTGGCAGTTATTGTGACTGTTTAATGTTGCTTATATATGAAACCTTATATATGAAAAAAAAAACACTCAAAAAATAAACCATTCATTGACAGTGCACCTTATAGTGCAGAAAATACAGTAAAAAAAAATGGAATACTATGACACTTGGAAGGTAGCTGGTGTCTTCTCACCCTTTAGCCTCCCCTGGCTGTTCTTCAGCTGTAGCGCTCCGTCATGAATCAGCTTCCTTCTCAGCAGATCCTCCCTTGCAAAGATCTGCCCACTCTTCATCATCATGATGGACTTACTATCCATGCGGCTGTGAAAGTCCTTTAGACGTCGTTTCTTTTCGTGTTCGTTCACTTTCCCATCAACTGCCGCGATCACCTCCTTTACGAGTCGCAAAGAGTCGGTCAGGTCGTCATAGTCCTCACTCCCCTCTGTGTACACAATAAGAAGTTATACATTAAAAAAAACAAAACAAACAACAACAAGTGGTGTCAGGCACAAAAACCCCACCTCTTGTTAAGGGTTTAGATGATTGACTTTATCGCTTATTATTACAAAAACATATTTCTGGTGACCTTAACTTTCACCTTTGACCTACATTCACCAAAATTTAATTTAATTCTGGAGCACCTTGTACATTTCCTGGAAATTTCATGGTAATTGGTCAAGTAGTTTTGGGTAAAGTGGCTGAAAAAAAAAACAAATACACAAACGGCAAATCAAAATATTAAAAAAAATCTAATCAAAGACAATACCTAGTCTGCTTTGGGGGGCGGGGTATCTACAGTATTTACTTTTATTAACCAATCAGTCACCGTTACAGCTCAGGAGCCATATGTTTTCTTTGTTTTATGAGAAAACACAGGACCTATTTTGATTCACAAACACACGTATTTCCATCCCATTGACTTAAGGCTAAAAAAAACTAGTACAGATATGTTTACGCAAAGTCAGTGCAGTGAAATTACACCCAGTTGGCCTTAACTCTGCCTGTATTTCTATATCGATATTGAATATTATTCTGTCAGGAAATTGGCCAATGCAGCTCTTCAGAGTAAATTCAGTGCATATTTGCATAAATGATGTGCACTCAATTGTAGAGGTGAAATGTATTAAATACTGGCAACACACCACATGATGCACATTATGTACTCACACCATTTCCATTCCATGACTCCTCATCATTTTGTTCCTCCACTCAATTCCTAAAGCATTCTTTATACAGTAAATGACACATATTTAGATGCATCCACTGTGCAAATGCAGCTTCCACTACACTGAGAACATATCTCTTGGCAGAACATCTTCAAAATTGGCAGAAATTCACAAACTGGTCAGATGTTTGTGACCATACTGTCGGTTAACTTTCTATGGGCCTATGTCATTTATAAATGACGCTAAAAACAGCTTTAAAAAATTAACACAAGCCTCTAACCAATCATATTGTACCATAAATTTGTCACCTAAAAATCTGGTCTAACCAATAAAATCAAAGATTATTTAAAATCCTGATGTCATGTGATGCAACAAGGAAGTACAGGAGACAAGAGCACATGTTGGTTCCCATGCATGAGTAGTGTAAATAAGTACATTTTTAAACTATAAAACACACACACACACACATATATATATATATATATATATATATATATATATATATATATATATATATATATATAACTAATAAAACAATATTACTAAATAGCCTAAACCAGGGGTGCTCAATCCTGGTCCTAGGGAGCTGCTATCCATGTATCCCTCTTCCAAGACACCTGATGGTCATTATCATGCTTCTGCAGAGCTTGATAAGAGGATTAGTATTTGAATCAGGTGTTGTTGGAAGGGGGATACATCTAAGGCTACGTCTGCAAGAGTTCGATACATGTTAGTTTTGAAACTGTCAAAAAGATATTATGTATAAATGATCTAAAAATCCTACTTCACTCAGAAAATAATGTGACCTAATTGTAGTCTCTTGAACCACATTTCATTCGTAGTCCATTCAACCTTATGTTCATCAACTTTTCAAAATTCATAACTAACATGAATTTTTTTAATTTTTTTTTTTTTATCATTTTAGAATTATTCTGAAATGAAATGTTCCAAGTGTTTTTTTGGTTTTTTTTTTAAATCAAATATGTTCATGGATAACGAAACCATTGTTCCTTTATCAATATTTTTTTACATTAAGAATTCATGAAAAAACATAAAAATATAAAAACATATACCTTAACAGGACAAAGTAATTTATAAATGACGGTACCCCAAAATAAAGTTCAAAGGTCAATTTTGTAAAGTGAGCATTGCAAATTTATTTTATGTCTTAATACACTTAAAATCAAAGGTCATTCATTGTTTTAATGAATTTTCTTAATTAGTCGTAGAGGATTAATGTTGTTGCAATGACACAAGAATTTTTGCTGTAACTGAAGAAACTCAAACTATGATGGAAGGACGATAGTGAAGGCCGATGAGGGCTGTAGCACAAAATCTAAAGCACCTTTCCACTTCAACATTTCACACAAGTATTAGCTTTACTGAGAAAGATTTCAAATGAATAATTATTGATATTCTTAATATTAGAAGTCAGGTATTCTGAATATAGTTAAAAAATATATACTGAAAATGTTTTATGAGAGGTATATTTAATCCACTCTAATATGTAGTTTTGGTTTTTATTCCCTTGGCCAAGCAGGTATTCATTTGGATTCAGTTTGTCCATCAGCAGTCTTGTGCAAAAGTTGTGGGTGGATCTTCTTCAAATAATTTCTGGAAATAGGTATTAACCTAAGTGAATTCTCATTGAATTTTGAGAATGATCCGGATAACCATCTGGATTCCAAAAATTACCCAAAATCCAGATTTTATATATAAAAAAAAACCATCAATGAAGGGTTCTTCTCGATCAGATCCTGAAGAAAGATCCCATTATCAATATCGTCAGAACTATTAAAGGTACCCAGAAGATTTCCAGAACTAGTGGTATGTGTTCAGGTCAACTCTTCAGATTATCAGACAGTCTAAGGGCTACAGAGGTTCAATCCACTCATTCACAGTCATGCTATCTTTCACTGGAGCCCTATTAGCCTTGGCCGAGGTATGAAAACTCTGTCTTGCTTATAATTTAAGAACGGAACTCTTCAGTTGTTCATTGCATAGTTAGACTTTCTGAATTTTACTTTGTCAGCCAGACAGTGAAATACCAGTGAAGATGAAGATAAATCTGAATATTACACGAGAGCAGCCTGTCAGTCTGTCTGTTCAGCAGCTATCATTGTCTCATTTTATCATTGCAGCTCATCTGGTTTCTCAAATTGAACTAAACATTTTCCAAGTAAAAAAAAAAAAAGTCTGGTCCCCAATTCCCTCAGCGTATTTGCATATCTTAATTTATAGGAGCTTTGAGAGAATTAGAATCAACAGTTACCTGTAGGACTGAAAGCTCTGGAGTCATTAGATTTCTGATGCATGTCGTGCATATTGGGCTTTTGTGTTTCAGCTTCACTTATGACATATTTTTCCCCAATGTGGAAGATTTTTCTCCTGTGATGATTGTACCTCAGAGTTCCAAAGCACCAAAACAGTATGTCTATGTCTGATTGTGTCACATTATTTCCTCTCGGTATATATAAGTTGGCAGGAGAGAGTCTTCTTAAAGCACCTTGGGGATTAAGATGGAGCTCCCCCATCCCACATAGAACTATAAACAGGCTTTGGGGATGGATTAAAGAGAGTGTACACAGTGGGAGGCCAGCTGACAAGAACTGCTTTGAATCAGATATAAATGTGGTGTGAAATATTTCAGTTACTCAAAGTATGTTTGATCCATTATGTTATGAGCATCAACTGAACACATGCTCTTTTTTATGCAAAAATATGCACAATGATATTGGGAATGTTGTGTTACTCGGGATATTTATAAAAACATGGATATATAAAGGTAGGACTTTTTTCCACATTTTGGGAGAGTGTAATGTTAAAATAAGACTTTTATGAATGTAAGTCAGGATTTTCAATTTGATGTGTTGTCAGACAAAACAAAACTATATGTGTTTTGTGGATAAAGGTGCAAAAAATGAACATGACATATCTATTTCCAAATCAGTGCTGTGTAAAAATGCACACATCAACAGGTCTCTAAAGGTTTTTCCAAAAAAGCATCTTGCTTAAAATGTGACACAAATACACATGTATTGGAAAACAATGTCTTGTTGCGATGTTCTTTAAGGCGACTGTGCTCTTTGATATTGACCTTATTCTGTCTTGTTTTCTGCCATAGATGCGAGTCTGATATGTGCACAAACTAGTGAGTTTACTTCACAAAAAAACCCAACAACAAACAAACAAACTTTAACTCATCACTGAAGAATGTTCGTTTTATTTCCTGTTGTAATTTTTATGATATCGAATGTGGTTTGTTTTTTTTTGCTCTGAAATAATGAGTAGAAATGATGACCACAGAAGTGAACTTACTGTCTTGGGAAAGGTAATAAAATCGGTGAAAATAAGAAATTAAAAGAAACAGATACACACAACCTGATTTGCTCTATCTCTTATCTTTGTGAAAACACATTTTTTGTGACTGTGACCTTTGACCTACATTCACCAAAATCTAAAGGGATCTATTCTGGACCAGTTCACACCTTTACTGAATATTTCCTGGAAATCGGTCCAGTAGTTTTCGTGTAAAGCTGCTGACAGACAAACAGTCCAACTGAACCAAAAACAATTGCCTTCTCCCCTGGGGAGTGGGGGGCGGGGTCATCATGTGTGCCACAGTACTTGTACTTGTATTACATGTTCCACTGTTATGTGCTACATGTAAAGAATGTCCAACCAGTTAGAACAGAACAACATGACAACTAACCTTTAGTGTGCTGCAACAATCGCTGAATCAGCACCGGGTACTTTGTTATCCTCTGGGTTACCAGTAAGATGCATTCTGGGATACCAAGCCGCCGTACAATACTGCTACTCATCTTTTTCTGGAATATAATGAAGTACTTTAGTCAAACATACCAGCAACAACCTGTTTATTCAATATACCCAAGGTTTCAAATCACCAAACCATAGGTTTCATTTTGTGTAAAACAATATTGTGATAAATGACAAATGTAATTATGTACATCATAGAGAACTGGAAGCACTGAAGTCTGTGTCAATGGTAAGAAAAAGAAACAACTCTGTGAGGGTGAACTGAAATGCAGTGTAGATACACAACAAAGCAGAAAAAAAAAAAACTCAGAAGAAAGTAAGACAGTCAGAGCAAGAAGCGGCTTCCCTATATACATATATATCTATACAACATTATATTGCTTAGAATACCGTTTTCCACAAAACAATCATATGTGGAGAACCAAATATCTTCATGAAATTCACCGAAGCGTCCAGAGACAACACTACTGCAGAACAACAACAAAAAAAAGAGTATAAGAGCTCGAACAAAGGCCGTACTTTGATGAAGGCCTTGAAGCGTTTGTCTTTAGTCAGAAGGTCCTTGTAGAAGTTGACAGCTTCATTGTGACGACTACAGAATCTTCCATAAACCCTCTTCATGGTTTCACCATTGGAAGCTGAAAACTACAGCAGAATTTGACAGATGTAAATACACACAACAGAGTAACACAACCATGTAACCTTGGAGTTAGCAGAGCTTTTGGCTATTTCTGCCATTTGTCTCATTCTATTCTCAGTCAAAAGAACACTGTACGCAACACTGGTCCTTCAAATCATATTTCAACGAGGAATAAAATATGAGGAATGAGCTTGTTGCATCAGAAGTATATTAAGCAGACAACAACAGTACAGTGACACCAAGTGTAGCTAAATTGAAGACTTTAATCTTTAGATCACAGGTGTCAAACATAAGGCCCGGGATCCAATCTGCTCCGTAGGATGAATAACAATGATGATATTAACAGTGTAAAAATTATTTGAATTCAGGTTCTACATACAGAATAATTTGATCTACATTGGGCCAGAACAGTAAAATATGATCATAATTCTCTAGAAATAATGAAAACTGCCGGTTTTTGTGTAAAAATGTCAAATTACATGTAAATCTTTATATTAACAAATGTATTCAGGTTTTACAAAAACCTGAATAAATACCTGAACAAATATGAACCACCTGAAATATGTGAAGAGAAGTACCATTTTATAAATATTCTGCCTGTTACTAACTGTTTAGTGTATTTGGAATTGAAATGTTGGTTGTTGTGCACATGTGCAAATGACAAACTGATAGACTGAGGCAGAAAATGCTTCAAATATCACTTGTTTTTCTGAACACATGTCCAGTTGTTGATGTTCTTCACATTTTTAAGGGCATCATTATAGATGTAAATTATAGATGTTACATTATAGATGTTCCACATTGGGCTGAATGTGGAACTGAACTAACACGAGTTTGACACTCTTGCTTTAGATAGTTAGAGTCTAAAAATAAACAGTGAACTTTTGCATCATTAGCCTTACCTGGCTAACCAGGATGTCTCCTATCCTGTTGATAGTAAATCCTCCCTCCATGCTTCCACCTTCCAGCTGGCACTCCCTCTTCCTTTCCAGGAGGCGGAGAAGATGCTGCGTATGGAAGTCTAGGAGTTCATCCAGAGCAGGAAATAGCTTCTCAACTGTCTGGAGCTCTAACTGCACCTCCTTCTGCAGGCCTTTGCTATAGACTTCTGACATGATGCGCAACGTTCGAATATGATGCATCTCTGTCTGCATCAGCTCTACAGGGCAGACGGGAAACAAGGATGTAAGGCAGAGCGCTGAAAAACACTTTTCACTGCTAACGTTTCAGCAATTTATCAACGCTTCTCTTGTCCGTCATATGTACGTGACTCCTGCCGTCACAAGAATTTCTACAAATTGATATGATTTTGCATGTCAAAGTATGCCTCAACTAGACAGGAACAGCATTTTCAGCTTTTTTAAAAAATTATTATTATTTTCACAACAAGTTCTTAGTAATCAAAAGTGTAAGACATCTCAAAGATTTTCAAAGAAAACAGGAAACATCTCAATGCATATTAAATAATCCATGTCTGAAGAAAGAACAGAAGAGAACACCATCACAGCAAGTGGTGGGAGGCTTGGAATTTGGAAGTAAGATGTCATTTGAGGTGAAATGTAGCTTTTATGCTCTAGACCTCTGACTTAACTGCTTTTTCATTTCTATTTGTGGTTTCCACAAATCATAAACAATCAAGTCCCTTTCAATTCCTTTCTATTTGAAATTGTAAAAGACCAAAATAAACCCAAACAAAGAACAGTTCAGTAAGATCATATTTTAATAACTTAAAATGCTCTCTTCTGTTTCCTTTTGAGATCTATTTAAGGAGTGTATTGTGAATGATCACATGTACCGTAGATGACGTCTTGTCTCTTCACCAGCTCTTTGTCCAACTGCTGCAGGTACTGATGCTCCACTCCTAAACTCCATGAGTCTGCTTCCAGCTCCTTGGCCTCTGCCTCAAACTCACCCATTAACTGTCCATCCATCATCTCTGTCCCTGAAAATAAAACAGCACAACAAGTATTTACTATGTGAGAAGAGCTTCATATACATTATATTTTTATGGAAGTTTGACATATTATTATATTATATAAATCCAAACACAAAACAACCTGCTCTTTAATTAAAAGACTTGGCTGAGCTATAGTTAGTGTTTAGTTTTATTTATTCACAGTTTGTGTGTGTGTGTGTGTACATGCTGACCTTCATCTGTGAGAGACTCCATGGACTCTGTGACCTGATTGGTTCTATTCAGTGAGTCTGTTGACTGGGACAGATACCGCAGGCCTTTGATAGGCATCTCATCAAAAACCGGCCTGAACAGAGAGATAACGATAAAACATTCATGTTTTTACAGTCACAGGAGACAAGTGACACCCTTTAACAAGCTGTTAGACAAGATGTACTGTTACTTTTATTGTTGTTGATATGGTGGACATGTCACGCATCAAAGACATTTGAATAAAACTTTGTGTTTAATGTTAAAAAGCAAGAAAAAAAACTCCCTGGACTCCCTTTAAATGGTAATTATGTGATTATGTCAGTGTTCTCACACATAAAGCACACACTGTCACACACACACACACACACACACTGGCTTACCCAGCAATGTTGCTTATGGAAAGACTCTTGGACAGATTGTTTCCATGGAAAGTCATAATACTGGTGTGTCTCCGTGACGACGGGATCACCAGTGAAGAATGGTCCTCAGGAGTCAAAATGGCTGACCAAGGACGTTCCCTCGTTCCACCAGCTGCACCGGGGACAGATGCAAAGCATGGTCAGTTTTAAACTTGCAAAACTCTCAACAACTTTTAAAGGATTCAGTTCTGGATTTATTTGAAGCTGTTTCTTATAGACACCTACATGTGGGCATGTGATTAATTTGAGGCAGTTTATAGTCAGTTTTTCCCTCAAAAACAATAGCATGTAAAGACTCTTCTCTTTCATGACTTTTACTGCCCTGCTGCCTGAGGTGGCCCCGACCTGGAGACCCAATGTCCTAGCACTTAGTTTATTTAGTTCTTTTCTATTTTTGATCGTTTTTACCTGGTACTCTTATCTGTTTTACTTGCACATATGTTTTTATTATTGCTTTTATCTACTGTGCTTTGTGTTCCTTGCTTTTAATTGCATTGCATTTTTTTTTTATTATTATTGTTTTTTTCATTGATTCTTGTATTTTATTGGTCAGAGCCTGGTTGCTCACTTTCTCCTGTAAGTCGCTTTGGATAAAGGTGTCTGCCAAATGCATGAATAAATAAAAAATAAATAAATACCTTACCTTGCAGTGGTACCTCTCATAGTCTACCTTGATTGATGATTGTTGATTTTTGTAGCAAAGAAAATCAATGTTTCACTAACCTCTACAGTGGTAACTCACTTGTCTTAAGTCTTGGTGTCATATTCAAGGTATAATATGTACAAATCTGAGGAAAGCACACACGGCGGGTTGATTTCTAAATTCTCATCAGTTTATACTCATCCCATGCAAACAGAGCTTTAACTTTAGATGCAGAAAGTACATTTACATACTTCAAACTTACGATGGTACAAGTAACAGCTAAATTTTGGAAAACACCAGCTTCAGTGTGGTTTGGCATCATATTTGCAAATAAACACTGGTAATAAAGACTCTGTATGGTGTCCAAGTTTAGTTTGGCACTTACATTTGTTCCTCATCGTGACTGTAGGAAAAGAGCTTGAATCTGGTACCGTAAACTGCTGTTTGGGCAACTGGCCAGAGAAAGAGAGGGGGAAAAAAAGATAAATGAGGAGATTAAATCAATACTGGATCTAGAACTGCTGAATTCTACCGAGTCTGTGGTGGAGTTACTCTGAGGGAACTTTTACCTTCATTTTCACCTTGGCACAAACAGGCAGGCTGTCTCTGCAGCCCTTGTGGACGGAAGCATTACAGTCTGGAAAGAAAAGCAACACAACGCTCAGTCAATGCTATGAGTACGGTGGTGCGGTGGGGGTGTTGAGCATGTGTGGAAAGGTGGGGGCTAGAAATTCTGACTGGTTTTCATAGCCGGCCAGGAAACTCCACCAGCCCACTAATGAAAGCCAGACTGAGGCAGAGCGTGTGATGCAATCCAAGGGTAATACTGCTGCTGAACCAAAGGAAAAAGAAAGATAGGCCGAGCAGTGACATAAACAGCCAATTGCATGGGAACATTTCAATTATATAAACATTCCCAAAAATCCACAAGGGAACAAGGGTCATCATCATGTAAGACCTCTAAAAAAGATTTTTTCTGGACTGTGGTTAGAGTTTGCAAGTCTTTCATAACATCTTTGAGAAAAACAATCTATTGAGTTTTGACAATTTCTGTAAATTCTCTTACAGTTGTGTATTTTTTTAAAACTCTGCATGGCCTGGCACCACCTGATTTAAAAGAATATTTTAAATATGGTCAGACATGGGTTGCTGGACTAGTGGTTAATAAAGAGCTGGAGGTCCTTTTACAAAAACCTCTTTTACCCATAATGCCCTGTCTATTAAAGACAGTGTATTATGGAACATAATACGAGTGCACATTGGGGAATGAACCTCTGTAACTACTGTCAACAACCAGGTTAAAATGTGAATCAGCGCTCATCAAACATGTATACACCTCTAATTTACACACACACACACACATACATATATATATATATATATATATATATATTCACATGGCTGAAAGTAACTGAAACATTTTTGACTGAACATTTTTGCGTATGCGGAGCCTGGCGGGCGCAGCCGTAGGCGCGAAGTTCTCTAGGGGGGTCCGGGGGTTTGCCCCCCCAGAACATTTTTAAAAATTGCATCATTTTGGTGCATTCTAAGAGCATTATAGGCCATGATTTAACATTACAGAATGTGAAATTTGTACTTACATTTTAGACAAATCTGGCTCATATGATCATAAAATTTTCAAATTTATTTATAACTCATCTAGGAAAATGAAAATACTATATATGTTTGTTCAAATGTATTGTATAATTTCACTAAATAAACAATGGATAATATACAAAACACTAGCATGGGATGCTTCCATAAAGATTACCTTACCATCTTTAAAATTAAAGCTTTTGATTTCACTATCAAACAAAATAATTCCAATAATAAATAATAAAAAATGTCATTAAATCTAGTAAAATCTAGTGTCTTTCACTGTGATGTCAAGAAGATACTTAATTTAGTAGCACTGTCTACTAATAATTATTGTCCTGAGTTTTCTTTTGCAAATATTAATCATTAAGAAAATAAACTTTCCTTATCAGAAACATCATATATTAGAGTGAATCTATAATCATATTCAGGTTCCGTTCTGTCTCCTCCAACACCTGGATCAATTCCAGTGTTGTAGGAGTCAGAATACTATCCCCCGAAGTGCTTTGAATGTTCCCCAAATCTAGGTGGTCTGTCCCGGGTTCAGGTACGGGTGTATCCATAATCTGTGGTACAGATTGTGGAATAGGATCTGGAATGGAGTCTAGTGGGGGTCTGGTTACTATTGTGGTGTGGACCCCTCTGGATGCCCCATGTCTCTGTACCCTCTGTTCTTTAATGGACGGGTTTACATTGGTGGTAAGCAGTGGAACCCCCCCATCTACATTGGTGGTAATTGGTGAAACCCCCCAATCTGCATTAGTAATACCCGGGTTCACAGGTGAAGACCATCTATTTACATTGGTGGAAACAGGTGGAGACCTCCTATTAACATTGGTGGTAACAGGTGGAGACCCCCTATTTACGTTGGTGGTAACAGGTGGAACCCCCAAATCTGTTGGGGGATCTGTCCCCTGGTCTCTTGTGGCGTAGGGAGCAAAGGTCTGTGTGCTGTGACCTCTTGGAATGGAAGTAGGTATGTTATTTTGGGGAGTAGGGGTCACATTGTTCTCCTCAGTGGGTCTGTCCCTTACTGTGGCTAAAACAGTCCCCCTAATCTCATCCACAACATCCTCTCTTAGTCTGGGAAATGTCCTTTTCCACCATCTCAGTGCTACATTAAATGGCTCTTCCCATTCATCCCCATGAATTTCCTCAACTTTGGTCATTAATTCCTCCACAATGTCTTCATAATGCGGTTTTAAAATTAACATCGTGGTGTGCGCCCAGTTTTTAGCATGACCTATAATGTCATCACGTGTTTCTGTGATGGCAAAGCAGGTTTAATTAAATTAGCCAACATATCTTCCATGTTAATGATTGTTCTAGGTCTCTTTTCATCCTCAGAAACCCTCACATTGGCCCCGTGGTGAACAGCTCTAATTAAATCATGAAAGGTATGTGTAATTTGTTTAAACCGGGCCGTAGGTTTAATGTAGTCAGCCATGTTTTTTGGACCCCGCATCTCCCCCCGTTGCAGCCCGGGCGCACGGCGAAATCCTCCCCGTGTGCCCCATAGGGTGACCAGAAGTCCCGTTTTGTGCAGAATCGTCCTGATAATTATTGATTTTTTAGGCGTCCCGGAAATTGAATAGCTGTCCCGCATCTGGGTTAAAAAAAACAAACAAACAAACTCCTGGTATTCCAGAACGGTTTGATTAACAAATTCATCAGTCATTCATTTCATTGGACAGTAGATTCAGGAACATAAAACACTCGTCCAATAGTAATCCAGCCTACCTTGTCTTGTTTACGTCGCCTTGGTAATGAAACTTCAGGCGGAACTTGATGAGAAAGAAACCGCGAAATCGTTATGAACAAAGTAGCCTAGTCGGATGACTCTGGTCGGGACATGATAACACCTAAGGTAAGATATAAGCAATGCTTTTGCATCACATCACGGTTGTGGATACTGGCCCACTGAGTTGCATGGGGTTTTAACACTGTGGTCTTCTTCTTGTGCTTCACTCACCACTAGGTGGTGCTGCTGAATTTTGACAGTACATGATCTTCATGGAAATGAAATGACTGCCTGTGTAGGCTACAGCGATGAAAATGAGCAGGAGAAAAATGGACAGACTATGGACAATTTAAAAGTTTTCAACCAGGATCAGTAACACTTGCATCTGTTTTCTTTTATTCAGGCCAACTAAAACCAACAACAAATTTTAAGTTATGCCTTTGTGGTAAAGATACAAAAATTCAATGGTAGGCCTATACCCCATTTCATTAGGCTATATCCAGTACTTTGCAGAAAATTGGATTTCTGATGCTTTTCTTTCTTTATTAGTGATTGTTTTTTGTTCTTGTGGAATAGGCCTATATTCTGGTGGCTATTGTTCTTGTGGAATAGGCCTAATAATCTGGTGGTTGTTTTAGTTATGATCAGCCTCTCACCATAGCCAACCACAGCTTGTTTTGCAGGACTCCATTTGGTTCTAGTTAAAGGTGCACTTCAATGTGTTACAGAACTTACAAAACCTTTCACATTAATAGGCAGTTGATGAACAGTTAAAATGTTGGCTGCTTTTTGTTATAATGTTGACATAAATTTGAACTCATATCTTCAATGTTTTAAAATATAATTGAGAAATGCGTTACCGGCTAGCGTCTTGTCCTATTTGTTACTTTCACTTAAGTAAATGACGGGAACGCAATAAAATATTGACTTAATTTTAATGCGTTGAAAGTGTCCTGCTTTGTCCTGCACAGATGAACTTTTTGTCCCTCATGAGGTGAGTTTAGATCTGGTCATCCTAGTGCCCCACACCGCCTGTGCACAAGTCCGAGGGGTTGGGGGCGACCGGTGGGGATAATCCTCCGGGGTGGCACTGGCTCAAGGTTGGGGTTATAGTGGTTGCGGACCCTGGCGTTGTGAAACCCCGGAGCCCTAAATGCACTGTCCGTCCCCTGAAGAAAATCATCCCCACCGCGGCGTCCCCCTTCCCACTCCCCGGGCGCGAAGCGACCTGGCCGGCGTCCCCTGCGGACCACCGTCCAGCCCTCTCCGTCCGTAAAATTCAGCATTTTATTTTATATATGTATGTGTCTGTGTGTCCCGTGTTGTGTATGTGTTCTGTAGTGTGTGTGAGTGTGCGTATTTTAATTTTAACAAAGAAAAGAGAGAAAAAAAGAAACTAGCTAACACGGAAATCTCCGCCGAAGCCGGGCGGAAAACTCCCGTGAAAGTCAAATAAAAATAAAAAAAGTGGACGACGTTTCGACCTAAATAGGTCTTCTTCAGGTCCAAATAAAATAAAGTCAACCAGAAAAAGGGAAGGGTTTTGTGGTGGTTTTCGACCAAAATAAAGCTTTAAAAAAAAATTTCGGTCAGCGGATAGATTTGACGGAACAGAAATTTCACTTTTGACGGATTTCCGTCTGTGGACGGAGATTTGACAGCCATGTATTCATTAATGTGCAATGTCCTGAAAAAAAAAAGCATAAGAATTCATCAGTTTTTAATTAGATATTATACTTTAAGGTTTTAGCTTTGGTCATTGTCTTCTGAAGCAGAAATGTATCATGTGTGTTTTAAAAACAGATGCGCAGGAAAAGGGCTGTGAGTGAAAGAACAGTCTCTAGTGGTGTCAGTCTGGATTCACAACAACCTTCACTGAGTATCTGCGGTCTGTACGGAGGCATTTTTCCAACAGATAAAAATGTATTACACCCACAAACCTGCAGTAAAACACAGACGTTGCATGTACACAACATTTCCACTGCTGGGTGGGATTACATCAACAACCGAGCTCTTACGCTGGCACCCTGTGAGGATGTAACTGTGAAACTCAGTGATTTAAAAAGACGTTTCAGCACTAGCACTTCATTACTGGCTTCCATCTATCAACCGGGAAGTGACTTTGTGTTAATCAAAAATCAATTTCTGGATAAAGTATTCATCTAGCACTGTATATATCTAATTATACCAGTAAAAACTCCTTAAATTCCTGCTCTCAATTTCTCCTGTTAAATTTTATTAGGTATTTTACTGCATTCTGTGGGCCCTTTTAATCCCTGGCTATCACAGACAAAGGATTACTGTATATGTCTGCTGAGTGGCCATCAGCCAGACATCTGCAGGTACAAACCTCCCAAAAACACCCTCAGGACAGTCTGTGGCTTCAACAATCTGAACCAGACTGACTGAACACAACAAGAGCTTCTTTTTTTTACATAGATTAAAGCATTTTAGGCAGATTGTGACCATTGAGGGGATTGCTATGATCCATCGTGGCACTAGTTTCTCCTTTTTTAGCCTTGTTCTGGTGTTGCGCCAACAGCTTGTGCAATAAACTACATCCTCTTTAAGGCTGCTGTTGCTTCAGTGGAAAACAATTCAAAACTGTTCTGGTGTCTGTACTTAAAGTCTGACTGGGTTTTATTAGAGGTAGTCAGTTTCACTACTTCATATGGATGGAGATGTAGGATTAGTGCAAGTGCAAGTTAAATTAAAGCTGAAGTATACCAGTTGTGTTTTATCAGGGTGACGTAGAATCTAAACCACCAAAATGATGCTGTTCACATTATAGCATAAAGTAATGCTTTGTTGATTTTAGTTTCATTAGAGAATTAAAACATTTCCAATAATACTTAGTGGGAAAAACAGCACATCTTGTATATTTTGCATCATTCGTTCTTGTGCAAATATACCTGTACCAGTTGTGTTTTATCAGGGTGACGTAGAATCTAAACCACCAAAATGATGCTGTTCACATTATAGCATAAAGTAATGCTTTGTTGATTTTAGTTTCATTAGAGAATTAAAACATTTCCAATAATACTTAGTGGGAAAAACAGCACATCTTGTATATTTTGCATCATTCGTTCTTGTGCAAATATACCTGTAATTTCATCATTAGAAAGTCTATTGAATTGTTTTGTGGCAGCTATACTCTATGATCCTTTCCTTATGTTCATGGATATTGATTACCTGGAGAGCTTACAGATTAAAACATAAAATTAATAATTTTAATGTCACCATCACATAACTTAATGGGTTTTAATTAGACTCAGAGCAATAGGAGCCCAGATCCTCATGCTCATGAATGAAAAAGTACAAAGAAATGCTGGAAATAAATGCAAATCTGGAATGAATAGAAAAGATACTTACATGTACAATGGAAGGTTTCTTTGCTTTCCTTGCTGCTGAAAGCCTTACTGCAGTGTGAGCACTGGGCTGCCTGGGGTGAGCTGACGGCTGTAAAGACATGACCGTTCACTGCCTTCTTGTCCTTTTCCTTGCTCTCCTTTTCTTTCTCCCTCTTCTCTCGCTCCTTTTCCTGCAGAGGTATATTGGAATAAAAAAAGGTTAAAAAAGAAAGTAACCAGGCCAACATAGAGAGGATGGTTATCCCACCCATTATCTAATAAATGTTTTTAATATGGCCTACTTGCTAAACTTGCACAAATGTCCAAGACATTGACTAAATTTCAACACTTGGCCATTTGCTTCTGTTAAATCCCAATCTGAATCCAGCAGAGAAACATTATTACTCTGATATAGTGCACAGCAGGGGGGGTTGCATATTAAGTGATGCATTATTTATGCTGACAACAAATTGCCTCATTAAAAGACAATTTTAAATGTAGTGCATTTTTGTTTTGAGGCAATTTTTGCAAGTTTGTGTCAGTTTAAAATAGGGACTTTCCCTCAGAAGCAAAGACAAATGACAAAAATGCACAACTTCTAATGGAGACACACTGTCTGGGAATCAAATATTTGACCTTTCCATTACAGGCCAGTCTTTCTGTATTAATTAGCTGGGTCATTTTGCACTGCTCGTCATCTTTCTACACTGAACTGAATCACAATCCCATAAAGTGATGTGGAGAAGAACAGAGCTCTTATTCTCTTTGACATCACAGAGCCTCCACCCAAACCCAGAGGAAATGGGAAAATTGAGTTTCCAGTTCATTTTAATGGCCAGCTCTGGGCCTCTTGGTTTGAGGGGACCACAAGGTTCTGCCGTAGCAGCGCTCATTTGAATTCAGTCACTTAAAGATACCATAAGACTGACTGGACCACAGCGAGTCTACATGTTTTATAGCTATTACAACATTTAGCACTCAGTCTCACTTCCTGCAACAACAGCTGTCTAACCAATGGTGTCATTGACAAGCTGGAGCTCTAACAAAGTATTCTTCACCACATTAACCTTTCTGGGGATCATTTTTAATGCTACTACATCTGTTGATATTAAAAAGTCTCAATGAATCACCTGACCTTATTTTAAACCCATTCTCAAGTATTGCTTTTTTGGCTACAAGCATTCACAAATCATTGAGCAACAGAGGCACAGGAAAGGTAATCTAGTGTGACAAGCAAAGTTTAAACCAAAAAGACAATCCACTGAAGCATACAGACAATGACTTCACTGGAAAAAAAAGAAGAAGAAAGAAATCAGCCCAGGAGGAAACACTGGTCACTTTGAACATGATATTGTGACAGTCTCTTTCACTACAACTGGGCTAGGAAAGCAGATCACCCGGTTAGCCTACCTCCAGCCAACCTTTCCATCTGAGTGAAAAGCCATGGCTCCATGTGAATCTGCTGCATTTCATCCCTGGCAGCGGCTGAGCGGCTGACACTAGCAGCCCTGACGCTCCATCTGGGAAGCTGCTATGAGGAAGTGACTGGTTCACTAAAGGAGGTGCTATTTCTGCAATGACCCATGGCTCTGCTGTGTATGCTATGACAAAACTGCACAAGTGGGGGGCGGAGCAAGGCATGAATGGAGTAAGATGCACCTGCAAGCCCTCCTGCATAATCCTAATTCATCTTATAATTATAGGACAATCCTATATGCAATAACCCACGGAACTCTTAAAATATAATATAGAAAACTAAAGAGTGACAAAAGCTCAGCGGAATAGGCAGGGATGGCAGCTAATCTTCGAAACACAACACAAGGCCCAACACATCCTCATCAAAGATTTCACACAGTCCGGAAAAGGCCACACCTTTACCCGAGGAAAATCTACCATGGACATTGCATCCGTCAAAACCGACATCCTCTCATCTCTGAAAAAAGAAATATCATCCATCATCAAAGAAGAGTTGAAGAGTGCCCTGGTAAAGGACTTCAACTCCCTGATGAAGGAAATAAAGGTTGTGAAAACTGAAGTTGTGATCAATGATCATGATCAATACTCATGGAAATTGAGCAGGTGAAGGCAGATGTAAAAACCATGGAAGTGGGTCTGTCCTCGTCGTCTGATTCATGGTCTGAAGTTGTGTTGGTACAGGGAAATGTGCAAGACCATAATAAAAAAAATTTAAGTTGTCCAAGAAAAATGCGAGGACTTGGAGGGCAGGAATGTGGAGGGGGAATATATGGATTATTTGTGTAACGGAGCATCCAGGATCAAGCTACTCCACAGCCGTTCCTGAACTGATCCAGAAGGCACTGCAGATGGAGAAGGATGTTCGGTTGGAGCGCTCACAACGCAGCGTGATGCAGAGGAGACTGGGAGACACACCACAGGTAATAATCACAAGATTGCATAATAAGGGAGATGTTCTGAATGTTCTGAGGAAAGCCCGTAACCGTGCAGGACACTTTAGACATAAAGGAATCCCGATTGTCCTGTTCCCGGGCGACACAGCTAATGTTGCTTCATGGAGGTCAGAAAGATGCTACAGGTTAGACAGGAAATCTGATATTGATATGGATTTACTCAGTAAAGTTTTGCATCTACCACAACAATACGGAAAAGGAGTTTGCTGACGCTGCTCAAGCTTTGGAGTATGTAAAGAACAACTGACAGCCAAAGTACTGTTCCCAAGGTAATATTGATAATACAGCTGTATATTTAGTTCAAAAGAGTTTTAGGTACAAGATTATAACTCAATTTATGTGGAAAAAATTATTCCACATAAATTCGGTGGATTTCTGTGGAAATCCACATAAATCCACATCCATTATGTGGATTGGAGAAGTTTCTTCTCCATCTCCTTGCCTTCTCCCTCATCTTGATGCTTCCTCTTCTTTGTGTTGTCTGAATGGCTTTCACATCTGTGATGTGCGGGTCGATGTATAAACAACTCGCAACCGACCACTTTATTAACTAGCCTGTCTGCAACTCAGACCACAAGAAATATATTTGAAAAGGACAGACCCAACCCGCTTCTTGACCTGCATTTTTAAAAAGTAGTCAATGGTCTTTATGAACAGAAAATGACCTTACTCACATACTTGCATTTATTTCTGTGTTAAAATTCCATGTCATTGCTTGTAAGTTAATATGTTGAGAAAATATTTTTGTCCTGCTTCGTGCATCTGAATCAGGGGTCGTCATTTGAACCCATTTGAACCCATTTTCCACAGAAAAAAAACAGTGGGAGCTGCTCATCATCTTTAAAAATCTCAGAGAATCTGTCTCAAACCTTACTTTTTTTCTTCGTATGTTTCCGGAGCTTCCACTCTCCCAACTTGACTTGACTCTCTTTCCCCCTCCATACCAGAGGATACTTTTGACATTGTACGTCACCTTCACGGAAATTCAGTTAGTAAAGTGTTGTTTACGAGGTTATTTTAATGTTTATCTCAAGTGACCCGACCGACCGCAACCCGAATATCATAAAAAATGTTTTTCAACGACCCGCACCTGCGGGTGACCACGGGTGACTGCAGGCAGTCACTGGTCCACATCCCTACTATTTTTCTATTCACACATCTAACTCCCTTATTACACATTACCACAATACACCCATTCACACCCATATACAAATCCACACATTTGCTTAATGTCAAGTCCTATTCTCAGCTTACTATCTGAGACATGGGATCAATTAATGTCATAATTTATAATGTCAAAGGGCTTCACAGCCCTATAAAGAAGAAGCAAAAAACCCTAAATCAATTAGGAAAAATTAACTACCATATCACAATTTTACAAGAGACCTACCGATCTGATATAGAACATAACAAACTGAAAATGTCATGGGCCAAAGTGTTTTAGTCATCACACCAATCAGACAGAAGAAGCAGAGTTTCTATCCTTATACATAGACAGGTTCATTTCACACCTAGTACATAAAGACTCTGAGGGAAGATTTATCTTAGTGAATGGTTCTATTGGCAGAACGCAAATCTCTGTCATGAATATATATGACCCAAATGAGGATATGCCTGATTTTATATGTAAAATATTCACTACAATATTACAGGTGCTCTTCTGTTGGGAGGGGAATTTAACTGTGCCGTGTGCCAATTCATTGATAGGCAACCTCCCTCCAAGGCTTCTACACCTAGGATGAGCAAAATGCTAAAATATTTATCCACAGAGTCAGACCTAGTAGATGTTTGGAGAAGTAAATATCCCAAAGGCAGAGACTTCACATTTTACTCTCATAGACACTCTTCCTATTCAAGAATCAATCTATTATTTTACTCCCAAATCACATACATACACAGGATAGAAGACATAAAAATCTTACCAATTACCCTGTCTGACCATTCGCCAGTCAAGCTTAAGGGATCTGGGTCACAGGCCCACAACCAAACAGTGGAGACTAAATGCCTCACTTCTAAATGGTGAAGACGTCCTTACACTTACTGTATAAAAACAGAACTGAAAAAGTATTTGGATATAAATGTTACACCTGAAATATCACCTCTTACTTTATGGGACTATGCAAAAGTTTATATTAGAGGCCACATTATCTCCTTTGCAAGTGCAAAGAAGAAGAGAAGGGAAGCTAAATAAACTGAAATAGAGGATAAAAAAAATAGAGCAACAGCATAAGACAACATCAACCTTTGTCTGCTTAATAAAAATAGAGCAACAGCATAAGACGACATCAACCTTTGTCTGTTTAATATTCTTAAACAGGCTCGTAGAGACTTAAAAGTGAAAGAAAAGACTGAGGCCAACTTAAGGTTTACCAATCAAAGACATTATGAAAATGGTAACAAGGCAAGTAGACTGTAGACTGAAATAATATTAAAAAACAGCAGTCATTCAATGTGGGACATACAATACAGTATAATAATTAAATATTTTCAAAACCAGATTACATTTCACAGGAATTTGCAGGATTTTACAAACCATTGTATAGTCATACAAATACTTTCACTGAAGATGAGGAGCTATAGCAAAAGAATTAGATGAACCCATCAGAGAATCAGAAATACAGCAATTAATCTCCTCTCTGGCAAACAATAAAGGCCCTGGCTTGGATGGATATATTAATGAATTTTATCAAACATTTAGGGAGACATTGTCACCCTTGCTATCAAAAGCCTACAACAATACGCTACAGTCAGGGACAATAGCTGTATAACCCATAAAGAGAACCAGGAGGAAGTCATGATGCTATCACTTGATGCTCAAAAGGCATTCAACAGAGTATCCTGGAAATACCTATTTCAAATATTAAAACATCTTAAATTTGGTCCAAGTTTTATTAAGTGGATACAAACATTGTACTCCAATCTGCTGATAAAGTAAAGTGTATCTTTACTAAGATACACACACTTTATTGGAATAGGAGCTTAAACCATTTAAACAACAAGAGAAATTCTCACTCCCCAACACTGATTTCTTCAGATATTTACAATTAAGGACATTCTTAGCTAAACATAAGGGATGGAATTAAGTTTTGGAAACCACTCAAATTGAAGAGTTTTTGATAAAACTACAAACTGAAAACGAGGGCAAGAAGATTATAGGTAGTGTTTACCATATATTTTCAGGTATGACCTTGAACAACACATGGCAGATAAAAAGATGTGAAACTGAAATGAATGTCCTAATACCAGAGGACACCTGGGATGAAATATGTACTGAAGCTCATATAGTGACCAATACTAATTCATGGAGAGAATTTAAGTGGAAGGTAATAATGAGATTTTTCTGGATGCCAACCAGTGTCAAAAATGGTCCCAGCGTACTCTAGTGCACGTTGGAGAAACTATGGCACACATATTGGCAACCACGTTCATATATTCTGGATATGTGTAACATTAAAAAAAATATTGGTAAGATGTTTTTAAACTCCTTGAAATGATGTTTCATCAAAAGTTGCCAAGGGTTCCAAATATGGCACTACTGGACATCAATAGGCATTGATGGCAGAGCTGAAAAATATCATTTACATGTACTTATTACAGCCGCTCTCAAATGCAGAATGACTAAATTGCTAAAACCTGACCCTCCAATTTACAGTAGCTGGACTGAGGAAGTATTGGAAATTCACCAAACGCAATGCACAACATACACTCAGACTACAAAAAGAAGCATTTCTGAAAAGATGGAACCCTTCAATTTCCATACTACTCCTAAGCAGGTGCTGCTTAATACATTTTTGACCACCCCACCTGACACACACACACCCTTTATTTGTATGAATTTATATATATATATATATATATATATATATATATATATATATGTCAATGTGTGGTAGGTTGGTTTCCAATCCTGTCAGTTTAAAAGCAAAGTGTTGACTGAGTTATGATCACAGATTATATGACACCAGCCAACTTTGCCTTCCTGTTTTACTTCCTGTTCACCCTTCAGTGTCTTTTCAAAGCAACAGAAAGTACACACGCACTTCTTTTCTTTATGCCGTAGTGTGAAAACAGAAGTAGTCATCAGCATAAATGCAACAATGACAAATGTATGCACAAATGGCTCTAATACAATCTACACCAAACAATTGAATAGTCGTGGTACAGCTTGCAACTGCAGAATGGATGAGTATTAAACTGCAGTAGGTTGAAGTACTTCTATATGAAACTAATCAGTGTGATTTAACTTTGATAATTAAAATCAACAAAGCCATAATTTCAATATTCAATAGGTGCAACCACCATCGAATTAATTTGCAATAAAAAACGGGCTGTACCACTCTCAAAGGAAAAGACATTTCACAGGTAATTTACCTGACAGGGCTGTGGAAGACAGAGAAGGACCACAGAATTTGTGACCAGAAAATGCTGAGTTCAAAACCAAACCAACAGGGGAAATCACAATGGAACAAGTTACAGAAGATCAGTGAATGCCCTAAAGCAAGACATGTAACCCTTGTTACTGTTTGAGTGGAGCTGATCTGGGGCCAGCGAAGACAGACAGGTCAGTTCCCAGAGTGAATATGTACAAGTGTATAAATGGAGAGCAGAGTGAGGCTTGTATTCACCCAACCTTACCCTAAGAAATACATGTTTAAAATGGAAAAAGGATATGAAACCAGACAGAATTTTGAGAATATGCACTGAGAATTCTGTGCTGTGCGATGAACAATGCTTCTGATCTTGCTTTTGTTAATAGGAATAATGTAAAGGCCATTTTCTTACCCTGGTCTTTTTGTACATCTTGTTCTTGAGGTAGCTGAAGGTCCGACTGACTTTTGTCACGTTTTTTGCCTCAGTGTCACTGCGCAGAGGGCCAGGCTCCTCCTCAGATATACTGAAATACACCATTTTATTGCATCTTTAAAGCAATTGTACTCCGGAGGCACTTCCAGATTGGCTCATTACAGCCCTCTGAAAGTTCAACTGAGAACCAGTCACCACCCAAAGCAGGCAAATGGTCCTTGAAACAGTGTTAACAAGACTAGACAAATGCCAGATGCAGTCTAAATGTGTATTTTGTGTCTCTTAATGTGCATTTTGTTGCAGTGGAGAGTTATACTGACCTGTATGCTAGTGATCCAGAGGTACTCGAAAATGATCTCATACCTACAAGAAAAGAGAGAGGAAGTAGGAGGACACTGACATTAGTAGAAGTGCATATAAACTGGACATTTTTAATCACTCCTTCTGTGAAGACAACTTAGTGCCGTCTCTCACACTAATGGTTTGAGAATAGTGTGAGAATAAACGGTAATAATTATATGTTTGTGTCCTTGCTGCAAGAACTGGAAAGAAAACAGGTGAAGCAATGCTTACCTAGTCTTACGGCTCTTGAGCAAGGCATTTAATCTTCAGTTAATCTATTCCAGGCTGTAGTGAGTCCAACAAAACAACAAAATGACTTTGGAATTGATTGAGCTGGCACTGACACCAGCTTTAAAAGCAATCGTGTTTTTAGATCCAGTGCTTTTACTGTTGGCTAAATCCTGAATCAGAATCTTTTTTTTTAAGTAATCACATATAAATAGATTTGAAACCTGAGGTCACATGAGGAAAGAAAAATACAAATTAAGCCAAGTAAACACACAAAAAATAAATTGCAGTATTTGTAAAATAATTACTGCAGACTCATTACTTATTTGGTACAACAGTACATCTTTTCCAGGAAAAAAAAAGAGTGGTTTCCTTTAAACTCTTATTTAAATATCCATGGTGACGTACACACAACTATGCAAAGCATGGCTCACATGCTCTGCATCAGAAAGTTAAACCAAAAACAGGATAATGAGGGAAAAGTTTTGTGCTGCTTGTGTTGCTAGCAATAAAGTCAAGGAGACAGAGACAGAGAACACTAATGGAAATATCTCACAGATAAAAACAGGAAAGGAGTGGCTGAGAGTCTAGGACTAAAAGTGACAGGCTTGGATTCATCCCAAGAGAAGAAAGTGCTTCATTTCACTAAAGGTGTTTATGATTATTTCTTTCCTCATTATTTGGTGATTGTATTTTTTTTATTTGGCAAAGAGACAAAAACAAAAGTGAATCTAACTAAAGGTGACCTAAACACTGGGCTAACTAAGGTATTATGTAAAGTTTTCAGGAAAAAAGCGTTAGCAAAAAACCCCAAAAACATGTTGCTTAGGTGAACTGTGGTTTTTCTTCACCTCCAATTTTTCTACATGCACATAAACAGTGCAGTGCAAAAATCTGAAAATTAATAGTAATTAGTGGTTTTCTTATAAAAAAGCACTCAAGTTTGGCCAGTGTTACCTAGTAGTTATTTAAGTGTGCCTACAATTGTAACTGTGTACCTATTGTTCAGCTGCAGTGTACATTCAGCATATGGACATTATCATCTTCATTAACACGAGCTAGTAAACAGTAAAAAAGATTTTAAAGCTGGGGGGGGGGCAAAGCTGGGACTCTAAGAGGACTTTCTACTCTTCACTGTTTTCAGTGCAGTCGTACTTACTCAGGTTATCCTCATCATCGCTAGATGAAGAGTCCCGATAAAGGAACTGAGACTTAGATTTGGTGAGGATGGGAGAAAGGCTGAAAGAAAACGATATTCGCCTCTTACGTCTCAGGCATCCCACCGCTGAGGGGGTCAGGGAGAAAAGAACCACAGGAGGCACTGATCATTTGATGAAATTATGTAACACTAACGTTAAGGGTGAAGAGGATGGAAGGGAGTCAAGTCAAAAGAAAGAAAAAAAATCTATACTAGTAAGACATAAAAGCACCACAGGAGCAATTGAAATATTTAATACTGGAACTCCAGAACAAACTATACTAGTATGTGACAGTGGATTAGAGAATGGATAACATAATATGATCTAAGTATAAGAGGACCTACTGATAATGCCATTTAACACTTGATTTAGCATGTAGGGAGATATTAAAAACTTCAAATCAATAACATTTAAGCAGAAAATGTATCTCTATTTCATATCGGGGGTCTCAAGCTCATTTTCTTTCAGGGGCCACATTCAGCCCTATTTGAACTCCAGTGGGCCAAACCAGTACAATGATAGCATAATAACATAGAAATAAGGAGAAACTAAATGTTTGTCTTTGTTTCAGTGCAAAAATCACCCCGAAATTATGAAAATACTTAGTTTTATAAAGTGTCCAATTAAAAAATATGTGAATAATTATATAATAATATGGATCAGTTCCACAAAGACACTAAACTCTTAGTAACAGAAGCAGAAAGTTTTAAAAATTGTGCTTAATTTTTTTTAGACATTTCAGGTTGTTCACTTTCACTCAAAGTGAAGACAGTTTGTAAATGTAAGTATTTTATGTTTTCCAATAAAACTAAGACAAACATTTTAAGTTGTCATCCTTTGTAGACAAAGACAAAACCGAGAAGAAAATATAGTCATTTATTTATTTAGGTTATTATGCTCTTCAGCCCAGGGGCCACAATTTTGGTGGGGCGCATTTGGCCACATGTTTGAGACCCCTGTTTTATATGGTTGTGTTTTGTTGTATTATCTTATTATATCACTTGTGATCTTAGAAATATGAGCATGTGGCTTACATCGTAACAGTTTATTAAATCATCAAGTTAGTTAGATCACTTTCCTTGCAATTGGAAATCATACAAAAAAAAGGAACCAAAAAGCTGCTGCCTCAGAGGTCAGTTCGGGTGATGGCGGCACATCCATTTGTTCTACACAAGTAGTGATGATGTGATGATGAAAACTGAAGTATAAAACTCACCATCCGTGTCTCTTTGGCTGATGGCGAGCATGGATACAGATTTGGTGAGGGGAAGGGTCATGGGGGGACAGGTGTTCCGTAAAGGCCGATACCTCCTTGATTTCTACAATATGACACATAAGGTGAAGTCAAACACGTTGCATAAGAATCTTAAGAACACCAGTCACATACACTACCCATCCAAAAAAAAAAAAAAAGTGGCACATGCGATATTTCACTGCATCATCTTTGGTTTTGATTCCAGCAGACTGACATTCAACTGAACTAAGCTGACAGTTCAGATCATTCCATGGGTAAATACTTCAGCGGTTAATAATGTCTATTTAATCTAAGTGATGCAGGAAGTGTCCTGTCATGTCTGTAATGGTTAACAGATTGGACACCACCAGGATTGATCATGGTCATCAGGCTTGTGACAGAATACTTCAAGGACCATGAGAGATCATTTTCACACTAAAATAATCCTTCAAAAAGCCCAGAGTCTATCATCATCATCAAAAATCAAAACCGAATGAAACTATGAATGGAAAAAAAAATACAATAAACCTTATTGTGACACTACATAAGCATTATGTGGCAAAAAAGGTCA
Organism: Siphamia tubifer; assembly: GCA_020466265.1. Taxonomy (NCBI): domain Eukaryota; kingdom Metazoa; phylum Chordata; class Actinopteri; order Kurtiformes; family Apogonidae; genus Siphamia; species Siphamia tubifer. The sequence goes on along the minus strand of CM035785.1, from coordinate 22,887,147 downwards.
ACGTAAATGTCTCCTGTAATCAAAACCAAAGGTGGTACAGTAAAATACTCCACCTGCTACTGTTTTTTTTGGACATGCAGTGTAATTTGTATAAGATGTAGTTTGTCACCTGTTGATGGTCATCAGATATGGTGCCCAAAGCACTTTATAGAACCTCAAATTCACACACACACACACACACACACACACACACACTTATACGGCTGGTTTTTTGGACAGGCATTGTATTAAGAGATAAAGAACACAACATCACCAGTCATCAATGCGGAAACAAGAATGACAAACTAAGAGGGAAACTGCGATTTTAAAATTGGTTTTAAATTCAGTGAGAGCAAAATGAAGCCACGGGAGGAAAACAATGTTTATTTATTCTTACTAATCCCCAAACTACCTCCCAAATTTCCCTGGACTCTTTTATAAGTCTTGTTTACGACAAATCCATTTAGCCTCTGGAGAATTTGACTGAAGGGTGTAGGCCGGCTGCGTGACAGTATGTAAATGTAACATCCAGAGGATGTGTGTGTGTGTATGTGTATGTATGTATGTATGTGTGTGTGTGTGTGTGTGGGGGGGGGGGGGGGTTGTCTCAGCAGACCTGGCTGTCTTGTCTGCCATGCTCCCCCATCTCCTCCTGCTCCTCTGTGAGCGACACCAGGGACCCCCTCTCATCGCTGTCATGCCGAGGCATCCGTGAAGGCTCCTGGATTGGGGAGCCCTGGTGGGCATGGCCTCTGGGCTCCTCGTGGGTGCCGCTCAGACCCTCCAGGCTGTAGCTGTAAAGCAGAGAGGAGGTCAGTGTAATGGCAATTTGTCCTCAACTTGAAACAACCAAAATGCCAAAAATAAAACAACAACTAACTAGATGAAGTTAAATTTAAATGGCCATTGATGCACTGCAGGAATGACTCTTAGACAGGGAAAAAGAGCCAGTTACACATTGATCAAAAGCTGACTCCCCAGCTGACGAGGCCATGCCTGCCTTTTTTTTTTTTTTTTTTTTTAAATAACCTTTATATGTGAAATTATACTCAAATTAATTAAACTATATTCCTTATAATATATATATATATATATATATATATATATATATATATATATATATATATATATATATATATATATATATATATATATATATATTATAAAGAATATAGTTGAGCACCTGAGCAAAATAATAAATAACTCCAACATTCAGAAAGCACCCAGAACATAGGAGATGGTTTGTAATGTACACACACCCACGTACTGTACGCATGCACACAGACAGACTATAGTCTAGACTATTTTTCAACCCGTTGTAGATTCACACAACTACTGCTGCAGCATACACGCACACACACACACACCTGTTGACAGATGTACGCACACACAGCTGCTCCTGCACACTGTTTAGCCAGCTGAGTTATCACTGGGCTCTGGAGCAGATTTACAGCTGAAGTAGCGCTAAATGACTTCCAACATCAGCATCAGCATAGAGAGCCATACAGCTGTGATTTACAAACCCAATTACATCGATCTATGACTGGAAATAAGAGGCCTTAAAAAATCCAATACAATGATTATGGAGAGGAAAACTACGGCTACATTTCAGAATGAGCTATGCTACGTGGCTGCAGCTCCACACGCTTCAGGACAGACTCTGTGAAAGTTAAAGCTGCAGCAGTAAATCTTTCTTATCTCCAGCCCTTGGGTTTGTATGGCACTCCATTATCCGGGAAATCATCAGTCCGGCACATTCAAACATCAGTAACCTAAGCTCGGCCAAAAGAATCACGGTGTGGTGATTATCAGTGACCAGTGAAGAGCGGCGCTCACCGATCCTCAGGGCTGGGAATGAAGATGACAGCATTTGTCATATCAAGCCCTGTTCCCTGCCAAAGTTATTACATACTATCCTACAGAGCCAGGAGGTCCGCAGCTCGGAAACATGAAGAACACCAGCAGCTGTTGTAGCTCTACTCTGGGAGAGGTAAACCATCTGAGTGCATGGACAAAGCCTTTACACACACACACACACACACACACATATGCATGCACACGCACACACATCAAGCACATGTAAATATACCCTATTCAAAGTAAACCATGTGATTTTAGAAGATAAAAACACACGCACACAAACACAGGGTACCTGAACAATCTATCGTTTTGGACCAAAAATTGCAATTTTATAAAACACTATTTTGGAATCGTCAAAGCTGCTTTTTTTCTGCAGTGCTCCTAACTTAGTTTTGCCAACTATTTTCCAGCCAATACAGATTTATTTATTTAATTTTATTTTTTACATTAGCCTTAACCAATGACCAATACAGGGCAATATTTGGAGTCGAAGCTTGATATTTCAAATGTCATAAAATGTTTAATTATAGTTAGAAACAAATATTCAGAGAATGTCTAATCTCACCCCTACTTTGTGCCAATCTCAAATTTGCATGACAACCCATTCTGTGTACAACATAACTCAAAAAAGTTATGGACGCATTTCAATGTGTCATTCCCACACTATCCTGAAAAGTTCATCGAAATCTGCCCATAACTTTTTTGAGTTATGTTGGACACAGACGCCAGCAAACACATAACCTCCTTGATAGACCTCCTTTCATTTGACCTGCCTTGGCAGAGGTTTGGGCTCTCAGAGTGCTTTTCTAGTTCTTTGAATGTGATGTTTGCAAATGTTACTGAACCACTGAAACTTGATTTAAAGAAAGTTGTGAATTAAATTGAAATTGCAAAATGTGCCAGAAAGATTGCAATTAAATTTTTCCTTAAAATTGTTCAGCCCTTGTACCTGGGGGAACAAGCTTCTTCCACACTGGGGGCATCAGGAGGGCACCCACTTAAACAAACCATGAACATTAAAAGTACAGAGGAGTAAAAGACAGAAGATAGAGATCAATAGGATGGAATTGAAGGGATAAAAAAAGTGGAAAGATCATGACAAAGCACAGCTGTGTGTCTCAGTGTGAGCAAACTGACCGTTAAACATAAACACTGCAAATGGATTCCTGTTTATTTCCCTGTAATAGCCATCAGGAGAGACACACAATTGGACTAATCTACGCTGCTTCCTAACAACGCTATACTGGCAGGAGAGCCTAGGTACCATAAACACTCTTTAAACTACTGCAGGACTATTTAATAAAGCCACCACTACTTAAATGTTTAAAGATGTACCCAAATAGCGAAAGCAGCTGTATTTAAAAAGAAAGAAGAAAACTACAGGTATGTTTAGTTAAAGAGTCTGGATGCTTAAAAGGTGGATAAATATAAACTCCTCACAGATAGTGTATACTTTAAAGTGAAATAAAAAGAAACATCAGTACAAATAAAATACACACATATACACATATATGGTGTAATTTAAAGAGTGACACTATTGGTTCATTTATTTGCCATTTACTCATTTTTTTGTTTTAGAATGTGATGCAGTCATTTTGTATCATCAAAAAACTCCATTGTCAAAACAGTTTTATATTTCAATTGTCAAATACACTACTTGTTTCTAACTATTTCAGCTCCTTTCACATAATCACCATCACCTTCCATATTATTTCCAATATAAGTCCATTGAATGCATAAGCAGAGACTTGTACTGATAGCACTACGTATACCGAACAACGAAAACAAGTCGAAACTAGCATCTATCTGGTTGTTTTAACATTCTATAGGCTAGGCTAATTAATGTTAAGACTGCTAACACTGTCAACTGTCCATTAACTGTAACAGTGGAGGTAAAATATGCTACCGGGTCCGTTTACATGCTGCTTATCCAACCATAGACTGTATATAAGTTCCTACTTCTTCGACCCTGTCGTCATTGTGCTAAGCCCTCTGTACAATCTCGCAACACAAATGGAGCGTTACAATACATGAATATATTATATTATAATTATATAATATATAATTATTATTATTATTATTATTATTATTATTATCATCATCAAGTCCCATAGAGACATAACATATCTTTTTATATGTTCAGCCCTGCGATGAACTGGCGTCTCATACAGGGTGTACCCCGCTTTCGCCCATTGTAGCTGGATTAGGCCCCCAGTGACCCCCATGACCCTAGTGAGGATAAAGCGGGTTCAGATGATCAGACGAGAAGTCCCATAGAGGGTTAATATCATTTCAACTACTTTATCTACTGTTGGTACCTAACCCTAACCCTAATGTATGTGACGCATCGTATTCATCTTAAAATCATCAGAAAGTTGTAGATAACCCATGTACGGAACAACTTTTCATGATCTCAGATAAAAAGGCCCGTTTTTGAACGTTGTGATGATGCATTGTCCAGATAATCACACAGGGCTTTTATAGAGTTTAGTTTAGGAAGGAGGAGAATTTTCTCAATCTGTTACACTTGATCCCTCAGTTTCTCAAAAACATTGAAAATCGAGTCACAAAAAACTCCGATCTGATAAGTAGCTGAAGCAGCCAGAAAAATGTAGTGGAGTGAAAAGAAGTGTTTTATTTGTTATCGGAGATGTAGTGGAATGTATGTATGAATGCTGCAGGAAAATTTAACAACTAAATGGATAAATGAGCAAAGGTCATTAGTTCTATTCTCTCATTGATCTGGATTCTTGAGTCATGCCTTCTTTCTGGTTCTTTTGGCTCAAAATGTCCTTTTTTTTTGGTTCTTCTGCAGCCAGCAATACATTCATCTAGATCAGCAATATTATCCGCAGTTCAAATCCCACCCTTACTTTTTTTCTGCTGTGGTACAGTGTTTCCTGCAGGACTGAAATCCAAAGTCCAATGCCTTCTTATTTAAGAAAAAAAGAAAGAAAAATTTGTTCTCAATCTTTGGCCAGAAAACTCCTCTCGTCCCAAGAGCCAAAACACTTTTTCTATGAGCCTGCTTGTTATTACTACTGCAATACAAAACAGCAGGCATCTCAACCACCTATTTGCTACACCAGTTCTTGTACATTCCAATGGATAAAAAGACAGCAATATTTTTCAAAGCGGTTGCCTGCAGGATGGAGCACAATGCAGCAGCAGGCGTACAATAAAAAAGGGAGAGAAGTAGGAAATTCACAAAAGCTACATTGACACGACACGTCACCAAGCATGAAATCTGTCTTAAGATGTGAAATGATGGACGTGATTTATTAGTACCTTCTCCTCTGAAACGTCGGGTTTCCTTCACCAGAGCTACGGATGGAACTGGAAATGATGAATAAGACAAAGGCAGAGAATGGTGGATGATACGACAATCAGGACAAATGACAAATTTCAACTATTTCATGTTAATAATGAGATGTGAGGCTCTGGAGTAGACTGATATCAACTGTGTTTCTCAGACATACAACACCATGGTAGAAGGTGATAACAATGGCTTTTCGTCTTAGAATTATATAATTAAAAGTGTATGTTTCACTAATTACCTTCCAATTTTTCATTTTCCTTCTTTCAACTTAACATATATACAACTCACTAAAGTGGACTAGCCTTGATGTTTTGCACACATTACACAGTCGTAGCTGTAGCTGGGATACGTCATAAATGTTTTATTATTAGCACTTTGCATTATCCTTATGTGCCCTAAGTGCCACGCAGCTATCTATGAATGCCACCGTAGGCCACACAATTATCTTACTGAACCTCTCCTGTTAGTTGCATCGAAAAGAAAGTGCAATAAAACTGTGTTTTTCCGGTAACCTTGAAAATTCTAAAAATGAAAAAAGAATGCTTAAGGCCAATTAACTAATTCTGTTATTGACAGTGGCCTTATACTGATCGCTGGGATGCTACACACAGTCCATGAGTGGCTGCTGTTCTTGCAGAAAAACAACAGACGCTCTGGTTCTTAACACACTGGCTTCATTTTGGTGCTGTGCATAGTGCAATAGTGTACATCTTGGTGTGAATGTAAACATGTTGTGCGTTTGTAATTATGCCAGCATTCAAGCTGAGGAGCGTGTCTGTATCTTTGTGTGGGTACATTTGCATGTGTGCAGTATTTGTAGCTCCCTACCCACACTAGACAAATGGCAACACAGCTGCAGGCAGCAGGAGGAGGAAACAATCAACATGGCACAGAGGGAGTGACATCAACAAGCTCTAATAATGCTGGCATCTGCACACATCAGCTCTACTGACATCTACTGTGTCACTTCAGCCTTCTGTCTGCATACACTTAAGGATGCATCCTTACCATTTTTGTGGAGTGGTTCAGAGATCACAGGTTGTATTGGCTACGTTTACATGATGGTTCTTAATTCTGAATTATTTATTCTGAATAAAATAATTTAGAATTAAAGCTATTTCCTTTGGGTTTACGTGGACATGTTAATTCAGAATAAAGGTTGCCATGGAAACGGATGTATTCCGCTCTAGTTTCAGAGGTGGAGTTACAGAGGGTTCTGATTGGACAGAACGGCCGCTTAACCTCTGGACGTCTACTCGAAGAAAATGTGGCGCCCACTTCCTGTTTTGCGTTGGTTTCAACTAACAACATGTTAGACCAGATACTACATGTGATGTTTGACTTTATTTTTGCCATAATTATGAAGCAGCAAATCGACCCAATCAACCATAGGAATCAAAAAACTAATGCCCACAGCAGAATATGTACGTCATGGCGAGGAGACTAGGAGCATGTGCAGAACGGCAGGAATAATGTTAAAGAGGAATTAAGTGTTTCCATGTCAGAGGAATTATTGAATTCAGAATTAAGATCAGAATAAACCAGTGACTTTATTCTGAATTCAGTTTAATTGTGAATTATCATTTTCAACTGGAATTAGGTGTTTACATGGTTCATCTGAAAGAGGAATTAACCTTTATTCTGAATTAAACAGGAATAAAACTCTCATGTAAACAGGCCCATTGGACATAAAGCTATATAATTGGATCTCCTTCCCAGTCTCACCTCCTCTGGTTCATCTCTGCGTCTCCTCCGTTGTTCTTTCCAGGACCCCAACTGTGACGGCGAAGAGGTGACAGGGAGCGGTTACTGTTCCGGAAGAGACAGGAACGCCGTGGCACTTCGGTCACCCTATCTTTAGCTTCCTCTTCGGTGTCTCCGGTCCCACCTCCGCCGCCACTGTCTAGTCCTGCGGCGACGGCGGCCTTGGTCTGGACCCTCTCCTCTGGGCTCCAGCTGCACCCCAGGCCTTGGCTCCCCTCAGGACTGGAGCTGGACGGCCCGATGCTGGCGGTGTCGTCTGTTGAGGAACAAGAGACAGAAACCTCGCTGGCGCTGTCTCCTCCTGTCACTGCATCACTCTGCAAGCATAAAAAACAGAATATTAATAACATCTACAGGCATTATGTGCCTAATTTATCCAAGTCAAAGACACAGCATGTAATAGAGATGATGATCATTTCAAAACTGATGGAACGCTGGCATATTGAGTCATTTATTAATAAAGACCAGATGCAAGAAAATACTACCATATTCACTTTTATCTGAGTTAACCAGGGACTAGTGTAAAGTCAGATCATTTTCACTGGTCAGAGGTGGAAGTAACTAAGTAAAGGTACTTCCTTTACTGTACATAAGTAAATTTTTAGGTATCTCTATTTTACTACTGTAGTTATCTTTCTGGAAACTTTTTACTTTTACTCCCTATTTTTTGTATACAAATCTGTACTTTATACTCTTTAAATGGACTGCATTTATATGGCGCTTTTCCACCTTCATGGTGCTCAAAGCGCTTTACATTAGCCTCTCATTCACCCATTCACACACACACTCATACACCAGTAGGTTTCTAAGGTCTACGGGAAGTCCTACTGGGGGCCTAAGTCAGGGTTCAGTGTCTTGCCCAAGGACACTTCGACATGTGGACAGCCAGAGCCGGGACGCGAACCACGCGACCCACTCTACCAACTAAACCACAGCCACAGCCACAGCTCTTTACATTTATATAAATATGTGTACTTTATACTCCTTACATTCTCAGAATAGACTCATTAGTTTTTCAAACTAGACAAATGTGGCAGTATGAAAAATAAGTCGTAAATCAGATATTGTATCATAATTTTGACTTTTTCTCATAATTCTGACTTTTTGTCTCATAATTTTAACTTTTTATTTTATTTCATAATTTTAACTTTTCATCTCATAATTTTAACTTTTTATTTTACTTCATAATTTTAACTTTTCATCTCATAATTTTAACTTTATCTTATAATTTTGACTTTTTATCTCACAATTTATATATATTTTTAAATCTCACAATTGTGTGTGTTTTTTTTTTTTAAATCTCCTATGTCAAAAACATGGGAAACTAGCCACCCTGAAAGCATAAAAGCTGCAACTAATAGACAAATTAAAAATAATAGAGTAGATCCTAAACAATTCATCGTAACAAAACACGATAAACAAGTGGTGCCAGCCGCAACAAACCCCAGCCCTCGCACATACTGTAGTTTAACTTGGCATCAGTCCATCTGTTGTCATCATGTTTATGTATATGTATAATGTGTATATAACATCATGTATATGAATCATGTATATGTATCATGTATATATAACACCAATATGTGCCAAGTCTGAAGGAAATTGAAAGAAAATTAATACTTTTATAGATGTGAAATAACAGCCATTGGGAGAAGAAAAAATGTATAATGATTAAAATATTTTAACTGTGATCTACTTTTTCCAAAATGTCATCTATTTTTATTATTATTATTATTATTATTATTATTATTATTATTATTATTATTATTATTATTATTATTATTATTATTATTATTATTATTATTATTATTATTATTATTATTTCATGCCTATACTTTTTATTGCTGCTGTAATGCTTTTAAGGTTTTATGTTAAATGCTTTGAATTGCCTTGTGCATGACATGACATGTGTTCTATGAATAAGCCTACCTTGCCTATCTATTCTGAGTCACTGATCATCTATAAATGGCTCTCAAATGATTAAAAAATGTAATCAGATTAATCACAGAGTTGCATTGAATTAATTTCTCTTATATCAGATTTTTATGTCCCCTGTTTTTTTTTTGCAGAAAAAATATACAAAACATGTTAAAATCCACAAAAATTCATTAAAAAAATCTTAAAAAAGTGATGAAAAATTCCAAACATATTCTTCTAAGATACAGAAAAATAAACACCAAAAAATGTCATAACATATCCAAAACATATGTAAAAATATAAATATATATGCAATAAACAATGTTTATTCAACACTTTCGACAGTTTAAACAAAACAGCTGTAAATGTGTAATTGTGTTAAATTTTATAATCAGATTAATGATAATGGATTAATCTGCGTTAATGCGTGAATTTTGACAACCTAAGAAGTCATCCAAAAGTTTTGCTGCTACAACCATTTGAAATTTGGCCAATTACGAATAAATAAGGGGTGTGTGTGTGTTAAAAATGTATTAAAGAATGCAAAGTTTGACCTGTTTTTCCCAAAATGTAAGGACGTGTATTGAGTAACTGACAATATATAAAACCAATTTGGTATAAATTAAATAATTTTACTGCTAGAGACATTTCAAATATTGTCAAGTATAGTTAAAGTCATTAAAATTTGGGACTTGGACCTACTGTTCCCAAGATGTAACCAGACCTATTGTGAGTCACTGGCAATCTGGAAACCCAATTTGATATGAATTCAACCAGTTGTTTTGAGTGTAAACAAACAAACAAACAAACCGAAACTAAAGCAATACCCTTTTCCTTCCCTTCGGGGGATGGGGTAAAATTAGACAGAATAACACAGATTGTCCCTCCAAATGTTTAATTATATAGCCCATCATGTGGTATATCCATCAGCATTACATCACTGAAGCATGAGATGAATTAAGAGAAAGCTAGTAGAGTTTTTGAAGCCACAGGAATGGGAAATAATGAGGACCAAATGGCAAAGCTTAAGGATAATGAGCCAGAGTCACTTTATAGGAAAGATGCCATTAAAACAAACAGCAATAAATGATGGCCACCTTGTGAAAACAAACCACTCTCAGGGAAATGTTTTCAAGTTAAATACACTGTTTTCAAGGTTTATTCTTTTTTTTGGGTGGGCCTTGTTTTTACTGATAAAAACCCCTGCATACATGTGTACTATTACTTCCCGTCACAGTGTGTGGGCTGAATAAGAATAAACAAATATGATGGGATTCTCAGTATGTATCAGCATGAGTTTGAATGTGTGTGAGCATGAAATTATCAATAAATCAAGTGTCACACTGAGTCAAAACCTTCTGATGGGTACTTTATATGTAATAGGAGTAACTGAAATACACTTTCAAAACAAATAGCACTGTTAAATATTGTTTGCTCGGGTGTGGTGGGAAAGAGCCCCTGCACTCTCACACACACTTAAGGATAGTCCATTTAAAGCTAATTTGTAGGTGTGAGGTTTAACTGGGCCTATTGTGCTGCCAGCTGCACAGGGAAAGCTGAACATAGAGCTGCTTCTGTTGCAGACCTACCAATGAAAGATCTGCTTTATACTGCAGACACTACTTCCTCTGGGAGATGCGGACCCATGACTATATATATAATATATGTGTGTGTGTGTGTGTGTGTGTGTGTGTGTGTGTATATGTGCGTGTGACTGCAATGTGTGTGTGTCTCAATCACACGGTTTACATTAAGTGTCAAGAGGAGGCATAAAAGTCATATTTTATATGATGACAACATGAGAATTAACATCACATTGTCTTGTTTAATACATGTGCAGAGACATGTTTCAGTGCATCATACATTATAATGATCACAGTAAAATAGTTTCTCTCTTATTATTTAGAAAAAAAACTACACTGCGAGCCTAGACACGCTATCCCCATTCATTACATGTACTGTATAGGTCTAGTGATGCTTCATAGTCAGGGGAGGCGGGGCTCAAAGGTTGTCTTTCAAATCCCTCTGTATGCAATAGGACGGTACTACAACCAATCAGTGTAATCTTTAGGATGATGGAGTTAGAGCGCCAGAAAGTTCACGGAGGAGTCTGGAGAAAGTTAGGAATGACTAAACAAAATGGTGGATTATGGAGCTTTTATGGTTGTTTCCGGTTGTTTCTCTCTGAATCATGTCAGCGCCACTTTGTTACGCCTGCCTTCTGACTCTATATACAACATGATCCGTTGACCAGTTTCAGGGAAATGTAGCCAAAAGTTACACTGAGCGTAACTAGACTACTATGGTAGCACATTCCATTTGCTACGGGGGTCTAAGTTTTTTTTTTGCTCAATTCAAGCAAACATAAAAAAAAAACCTTAAATCTGCCAATGGAACAAGTGAAAATGATCTTGGTAATATTTGATCGCACTAAGATATTCAAGATCTACACTGTAAAAAAAAGTTGCTAAATTTTACAATGAAAAACTAGAAACCATGAAAGTATAAATGTGTGAACTCTAAAAATGCTATGATACTGTTTATATGACACTGAATCACTGTGAAAAAAGTCCATCGTGTAAAACTGTATTTTTTACATATTTTCTTGCGAAAAAAAATCCTACTCCTGTTTTTAAATGGAAAAATGCCATAATATGCATTACATTCAATAATATATATTTTAAATTTATTTCTTTTAAATATTTTTTTCACTGCATAGGAAATTTACTTTCAGCCTTAATACACTTAAAATCAAAGGTCATTCTTTTTTTTTTAAATTATTATTTATGAATTTCCTTAACAAGTCCTATAGAGTGTTCATGTACATTTTGTTAGTACTAATAACAACAACATGCTGCAGTACTTATAACTATTTTTGCATGTATTACATGTAAAAAAAACAAATAAAGTTTGTACCTGTACTGTTCTGGAAACCACAGCTGCCGCTATGATAGCGTGATAATAAAAACTAATTCATATACATTTTCAAGTATTTTTTTAAATGTCAAAACTTTATTTTTTATTTAACCCTAACCCTAGCATAGAGTCAAGCACATTTTTAAACTGTTAAATTAACTGTGTCAAAACACAATAATAAACTGTGTTTGTTTTTGTGTGTAAATGAAGAAATTTTTTTTCTGTAAATGTATGGTTGTGTTTCAGCAACTACAGCTGCCGGAATTTTACTGTAAAAGTAAAATTTAAAAAATGTGTATCGTCTACAATAAGCTCTTCATACCTCAGTAAAAGGTTACTCTGTAGGTGATTATGTTTAATTTTAAATGTAATGAGATCTATAGATTTAGATTAGTTTCCTGTGTACCTTCTTTCAAAGCTGAGAAGCTTCTTTTTCTTAAACATGTTCTGAGCTGTTCTCATTTGTTTTTTTTTCTTGCTCAATATCAAAGTGAGTGTGAGACATTGGGTGTACACTGTCCTTAGCCAGAGCCCCACACCTCCCAGGCAGCCCAGGGTGTCTGTGCCCACTTCATCACTGTTGTTTACAGGACATGCAGTCTATATTACCACCAGCTCAAATGTTTTCAAACGTTCAGCACAGCAGAAAGGGAGAAATACAAGTAGTTGAGCGTTAACCATAGGGCCCCTTGCTTCAAACAGACTTTTAACAGCAGCAGAGTGACAGCAGGGACCACAACGTGCACTTCCCCAGCAGCAGTGTGGAGCTGCCGGCTTAAAAAGATGCTTTGTAGATGTTTGGCATCTCAGCCTCAGGGTGCTGATAAATAAAAAGCCAGGCACTGACTGACAAAATAGCTACTTCATATACAGTACGTAATCCCTATAGGAGTGGTTGCAGGGGCAAACAAAAAATACATTCTGACTGTTCAAAGTGAAAGGATATTTGGACAGTAGCCAGTAAAGTATTGGGAAAAGTTGCAGGATATTGGCTGCTATATCAAACTTATTTATCGACTGTTTGTGCAGTTTTCTTCTTTAACTTAGGAAAGCAAAAATTGTTGACTAATTTATTTCCACTCTAAGGATATGAATATGTTTTCTTTTCATTTATTCTTGGAAATCAGAGACGTTCACTTCAGCTCCAAATTTTTTTCAGCAAACAGCAATTTGTGAGCCTTGAATAACCCATAATAAGCATTTCATAAACACCCCAGTCATGTGTTTTGACTGTTTTAATTCATATCAGTCAGTTCATATCATTACTGTAACTGGTCTGTTCTTGATACCTGATCTGCACTAACAGGTTTACCTGCAAATCTATTACGGACTGTAATAATAATGACTAAACTGTAATTAACAGTAATTAACAGTCTCCTCTTAAATAAAACCTGCATTAAAAGCGTTTTATTTCACAGTGTTCTGATATTGTGTTTTAAATACATGTTTATTTGGTTCAAAGCTTAAACACATGTTTGCCTAGCTTAGCCGCGCTACACGCCCCTAGCGACAGCAAAATGCAACCATAGTAGTCTAGTTACGCTCAATGTAACTTTTGGCTAGATTTCCCTGAAACTGGCCAACCATAGAAAAAGAACGGGTGTAGCTTTCTTTTTATCAAAAATTAGTGAAGAATGTGAGAAAACGTCTGCAATCTTTAAATTTATTTTACAGAAGTAACAACAGTCGTTAAGCAATTTTGTTTAGTCATTCGGAACTTTCTCCAGACTCTTCCGTGAACTTTCAGGTCATCTAACTATGTCATCCTAAAGATCACGCTGATTGGTTGTAGTACCATTCTATAGCATACAGAGGGATTTGAAACACAACCTTCTCGTCCACCTCCCCTGCCTATGAAGTGTTCCTAGACCCATACATGAAATGAATGGGGATAGCACGGTTAGCCTAATGTTTTCCAGCTGAGTGGACACTCCATAAAAAATAGGTTCATTAAAAAACATTTCAATCACACTGCTTTGTTCATGCCTAACGAGAAATAAAAACACTACAGAAAAAAAATCTTGACTAAAGTTCACAACATTTCTGCATCAAAGGGTTAAAGGATACAAATGGTAGGATTAGGAATGTTAGCTGATATCCACTGACAGTTATAAAGAGTTTATCAAGGTGAGTCTGTCCACACAGAACAGATTCAGTGGCTCTGACCTTTCTGAAGACGGTGTCATATCCTGGGTCTGCGCTCAGGAAGTTTTCTATGTCGCTGCTTGAGTCTCTGTGAACTGTGGAGGGACAGCTTGTGACACGGCCAGTGCTACTGGGCAACACAAAAGACTGCGATGATCCTAAAAAAACATAACAACATTGAATGTATTAGGTTTTAATGTGAGAGCAATTAATTCAAGGAAACACTTTAGGTTCATCAATACATACGAGTTTTCTGAACAGGAACATTCATCTGTGCAACTGAAAAACCATCATGTTTCTATAATAATACGTTGACAAATGTTCTTTTTAAAACATAACCAAGTCTATTGAAAAGACGTCTTAGAAAGGACATGTGAGAGGGTGTGAAAAGCCTGGCAGATCAATAGTGCACTGTACTGACTAAAGCTGTTTGTGTTGAAGTGAAAAGGCAAACAACTGCTGTTTGTGTGTTCAAAAGGACTGCAAACAGAACTGACATTAAAACCTCACTCAAAGGAAAAAAACACTGATTGTTGAATAGACCTTTGCATGTTCCATTAGGCACCTTGGGACCAATTAGACAGTGACAGCCAGATATTTTGGTTTCACTTCAGTAGTAGTTAAATGTTTTGCACTTATACAGCACTTTATCACCTTCATACTGATCAAAGCGCTTTACATTAGCTTCACATTCACCCATTCACACACACACACTCATACACCAGTAGGTGGCACTGCTATGCAGGTGCTGCAACACCTACTGCAGACATTTAAGGCCTCTGCATGCTCTCGCAGAAAAATGTTGCAGTTAAATTGTCACAAATATTTGTGCAGGGAGTCCATGGTGTGTGCTATTCCCCACCGCAACGTAATGCTGGTGATTCATTAGACAGCGATGCGAATTCCACGCCACAGCACTTGTTTGCAACGCTACCGTCCCTGCAGATGCTAGGTGGGCATTCCGAATATGCTTGGTGTGGGGGCGGTAACAACCTCCATCTTTGAATCATCATGGACCAAAGATAGTGAAGGAATGTCACGCCCCCTGCATACTATTGGATACTCGTCTTGTGATGTCCTCACAGTTGACAGATTAATTTGTATAAAGTTGGGCTCTGCTCAAGTTTTTGGATGCGCCGCAATGGCTACTCTCGCCGTGCTGCTCCGAGCTACGTACCCAAATTGCTTTACGTGAGCGGAATTCGCTTCCCACAGAAATGAATAGGGATGGTGCAGCGTGGAGTGTCTAGTGGATCACCAACGTAAGGGGGCACTCTCACAAACTGGCTAGGATTTCCCATCTGGATCTCCACTCCTTTTTCCATATCAGGCTCATTTGTTGTCAAACAAACTCGTCTTGCAGATTCTTCCACTTCCTCACCTGTGTTAATTTCACGAGTCGAAACATGTTCGTTGATGATCCTTTTCCCCATAACAGGATGATGACGAGACAACACATCTGTCCGAAAAACACTGACGATAACTGGGCCAATGTGCGTGTTTTCAACGAATATAAACAAGACGAAAATGTCAGAGCACTGTTCAACTTTTAGAACAGCAGTGCGCTCGTCAATGTCACAATTCTCTTACTGGCCAATCAAAAGCAAGGAGGAGGCAGGACAACCGCAGTCAACAACGACCAAAAAGAATGGCGGTGTTTTTGGACCAAGCTTGAGCGGTTAATCTCAGCGGTTTCGGACAACCCTGTTATTTACGACTTCTCATTTAAGAAACACCACAACTCGGTAGAGCTGGGCCAAAAATTGATTTAGATTTAAAATCGAGTTTTATGGCAAAATCGATTCATATTTTAGGAAAATTGTGCAATCCGACCCCCCCACACAAACACACATTTTTTGCTCTTTTTTTTCTCGCAAAAAGAAAACCATGAACCAGGCTGCTTTCCATAGTGTTTCACCCCAGGCCCCGCCTACGATCCCCTTCTTCTGCAGCACGGGGAGCAATATGGCAGCCTCCAGTGAGGGAGACACGCTGACTCCTAATAAGGGTTCTAAAGGTTCAGTTGTGTGGAATCGGTTTGGGTTTTTAGTGTCTGACGAAGCCCAGCTACTGCTTCGTTGCAAGCTGTGTCTTCGGACTGTTGTTGACGGTAGCGGTACGACCAATCTGTTCGCGAAAGCATCCAGTGGAGAAAAGCAGAACTCTTAGAAAAGGCAGAGACTAGCGCTGCAAGTACTTCTTCAAAATGTTCAACAAACACTGGCTGAAAGCTTTTCTCGAGGCACACCTTATCAGATACTGCACGGTTCTGATCTTGACATACCGCAACCGCCCGTACCCGTCATGTTTAAACTCGTATCCGACCCGTTTTCCGACGAAAAAAAAAAAAGATCCGCATTCGAAGACTCGCTATAAATGAACCCGATATCTGACCCGAACCCGAAAGAAAATGTCAGATAGCCAAACTTAAATACAAACATTTATTGTCACGAATATACTGAACAGTGACATATCCAAGGCAGAGCCAAATAAAAATGTTGTTAACCTTTTAGCCTATGAACCGCAAATTAGACCCGCGATCACCCACGTCCGACCTGAACCAAACCCGTATCCGACACAGCACAACATTTCTCACCCGTTTCGTGAAAATTTGCGTTTCACCCACAGGTCACCCACGGGTACCCGAACCCGTGCAGGACTCTGCACCTTATGATAAACAAAGAGCACGATGGGGAGCGATAACAGACGCAATAACATCATATATCCAAAATATTGGTAACATGTTCAGGTTTATCGAAGTAGCTTGATTGATAATTAGGTTTTGTTTTATTTTGTCCTTACAAAGTAAAAATGTTACTAGTTTTCTTTTTATCTTACTTTTGCACTACTACGTTTTTTGCAATGTTTTTCATATAATATGAGTATTAATGTATATTGTTATAGTTGTTAAAATATTTTAAGCTTTCTTTTTTCCAACAAAATTTATCTTTTGCATTATTTTTTTTGCACTGTTTTTCCTGTAACACTGGTGGATATGTCTCGACCTACTACAGTTCATGTAGGCAAAGTCTCAGGTTGCAGTTGCACCTTTTGCACAACTGATTTATTATTTACAGTTATTTGTAGAAGAATTTTTGTTTTACATGTTATTTAATAAAAAAAAGAAGACGAAAGAAACCAAGTTTCTAGTGTTTTCATTTTCATTTAGCCCATGTGGGAAAAAAATCGTATCGTGAATCGTGAATCGAGTTTTTTGGGAAAAAATAGGAGATTTTTTTAAAAGAGAAAATCGCCCAGCCCTACAACTCGGGGTTAAAAGCAGAGGCATGAGTCTTGTCCATTGTATAAAAGTAGTTTTGTATGATGATAACAAGTTAGGCGCACACACATACACATACAATTACACATACAATGTAATTATGTGCAAACACGGAAGTGCGTGACGTTTGTGTAACTTAGAAACAACACACACTCCTTCGGAGCCAAACGTTCTCTAAAAACGCATCTGGACTCATGCCCTTACGTGTAATTTAGCTCGGCATAAACACATGCTAGTTCTGGATTGAAACACACAGGCCTACCAATAAACCTCAACTGAAATATGTTATGACTGATTTAGTGATTACATTTCACATTTTCATAATGGCTTTCTACTGTAGACCTCCATTTTTCTTTTGAATCAGGTCTATTTGATGTATTATTTAGAATAGGTTATAACATAGGCACATTAGTATGTTTTCACGCTAATTTTCTACTGTAGACCTCCATCTGGTAATGAATATTTCTTTTGAATTGGTCTACTTCTTTTAGTGATGTATTGTTATTCAGAATGTTTTATCTGTGCAGTCTTTGTAATACTGTGATCTTGAATTTTTATGTAATTTCAAAGTGTTTGCTCAGCTATAAAGGTAGCTGTAGTGTTGTAATGCTTTTATTTGTTGCTATTTCTAATAAATTGAAGCATTGAGGATTTATTTATTTAAGTCAATTCAATCAAGACATGGAATCAATAGGAGCAGCAATAGGAGCGTGGCTAGTCCCTCAGCGACCCCCATGCAGCCGGGGGATTTGAGAGACTGCTTTGTGACAGTACGGGGGAAGCGTGGTGCTAGTCGCACAAATGTAGCGCACCAGGAGCTTCGCGTCTCTAGCAGATCCCATGGCAGAACACCGGTCAAACCAGACACTCTCCTCATTGGCAGTTCTGTTCTTAGAGACGTGAAGCACCCAGCGGTGTCTGTCAGGTGTTATCCAGGGGCCAGAGTCGGTGACATTGAAGGAAACCTTAGGCTTTTACAGCAGAGCAGGGCTAGCTTCCGCCGCATCGTGATCCACGCTGGTGGTAACGATGTCCGACGGAAACAATCAGAGGTTCTTAAACTGAACGTAGCATCGGTGTGTAAACTTGCTAAGTCGATGTGTAACACCATAGCGTTCTCTGGACCCCTGCCCAATTTGGCCAGTGATGAGATGTACTCTAGGTTCTCATCGTTTAACCGCTGGTTGTCTAGATGGTGCTCAGAAAACGATGTTGTTTTTATAGATAATTGGCGTACATTCTGGGGAAAGCCTGGGCTCATTCGCAGAGCATTCATCCCACTTGGGAAGGTGCTTCTCTCTTAGCACAAAATGTGGCTGCCAAACTTAGCCTGTCAAAATGACAATCCGGAGTGCGGGCCCAGGCGCAGAGTCATAGAGTAAAACACTTCTCTGTGCATCCACTTTACTCTGAGTTGTCACAAACCCACCTTGTAGCAAATAATAGAAAGACTGTGTCTATTCCCTGTGTAGTTAATAATAAACCCTGTATAGTTATTTATAAAGCCCTAAATCACAACAAAGTCGTCTCAAAGGGCTTTACAAAAACACAATCAACTACAGAGATACATGAAAAAAGTCCCAAGCATCCCCTGTCCTTAGACCCTCCTTCTCGGCAAGAAAAAACTTCAAAACCCAGTGGGAAAAAGAAGAAATCTCGAGGAGAACCACATTGAAGGAGAGATCCACTCCCATGGACGGACAGGCTATAGATGAACGTCCATATATAACTGAACTTTAGGGTTCAGTGTCTTTGCCCAAGGACACTCAGACATGTGGACAACCTGAGCTGGGATTCAAACCACTGAACCTTCAGTCATTGGACGACTCGCTCTACCAACTGAGTCACAGATGCCCTGTTGTGTTGTATGATCAGTAAATAGTCAGTTTCATAGCAGTTTCAAACTAATGTGGAACTAATGTGGCCTTACATCACCACTTCCTCACCTGATTCACAGCCAGCAGTTCATTATGGCTCTTCATAGAACTACGCTTCACTTCCCATTTCAAAGTTCCAATATCAAGTCACATAACCGTATGGGCAATGACACCATCTGTTTTATTCTTTCAGACGTGCTTTTATAAGTCACTTCTCTGAAAAAACAAGTCGTTCACCTTCAAATCTATACATATAACAACAAATCTTAAGTAAACACTGTGGTGCTCCAGTTTTTGTACATGTAAGGAGATGCACAGAAAATAATCCCAGGCCAAACTAAAAGAGGAAGACTGTACCCAACCGCAGATGTATTACAGTAGGCTTACTTTAGCCAGCTGCCAAAAACAAGTGCATGAGATCATTTACTAAGTTTGTTGTTTTGCATCAATACTGATGTTTATTCCAGCCTAAAAAGCGGAAGTGGGTTTTTATCCCACAGGAATAATCCCAGCTTGTTGTGAGAGGAAGCGTCTTTATGGTTGTGCATGTGGATCTTCATCACTGAAGAACAAAAACTCAGCTTGAATATCTGTATTTAATAATGAATGCGCTTCTACAAATTCTAGAAACCAACTGCATAAAAAGGAGCAGATCTGTAGCTATAATCATGGGAAACTCTTCACACTTGTGCCAGTTGCTCTGGGAAAAGGTTGCAGAGGGAGTAGTAAACCCCAAGTCATTAAAGTATGCACTTAGAAGAAATGAGCAAATGTGGCCACAGTGATGGACCTCTTGTGAGACCATGTCTAACAATAAAATATTTATCATTTATACATAATTCACACAACTCCACCTGCATTGGTAGATTGTTTAAAGTGGTAATTCAGGGTTACTAATCCCAAAAGGTCAAGATGAGTGTGACTGTATACTGCCATAGCATATAAATCTGCATTTCTACCTTCCATCTCGGCTGGAAGGTAAGGTATAGAACTTTTCTCACTCGTCTTTAGAAAGAGACAATTCAAACGTGGCCTCTCCTCTGCACTCTGTGGTGGTGCAGAAAAAAATAAATCAGTGTTTGATATTGTCACAGCAGTTACGTTCTAAAACACAAGCTGATACCAATTCATTGTCTCTCAGACAGAACTGTGCTATACTGAGGATAGTGCATTAGGAGAGAGCAGCAGAATGAAAAAGAGCTGGTTACTGGTTCCACCTGTACACGTGAAGTCACTGTGTTTTGGTTTCACTGAAAAATGTCCTAAACACAAGAAAAAACAGAGAAAATAATAAAGTATAGACAAAAGGGAAGGGTCTCACACACTGAGAAAGAATACAAATGATGAGTGAGATGGATTCTGATTGTACAAGTCTATGTTTTGTTGTCAGTTCAATGGAAACTGTTATTACTGTACTGTCCTGAAAACTAGATCCACGGAAAAAAACAAACTAACAAAACTAGAAAAACACTCACAGTGCAGACTCCACCAAGGCCAATCAGCAACACCCCCCCCCCATGGAGCACTGGTCTGCCCTGACCAATCAAATGAAATTCTCACACACACACACACCTCCACCAATCACCACAAAAATGTACCATAATCATTTCTTCCTTTTCTCAGTATCAATATTTCCTGAAAGTTTCAGCCAAATTCATCCACATTTTTTAGTTATCTTGCTAACAAACCGGCAAACAAACAAACAGATAAACACAGGCAAAAACATAACTCCACCATTCCTTGGTGTAATAATAATAAAAATGAACCCTAAATGACTCTTTCAGCATGATCAGCTGCTAAAATGAGACTGAATGTGGATATGTCACTGCTGCAGAAATGAGTAAAAGTATGGAGCCATTTTGGGGCAAAATTAAGCGTATTCACAGAAACTAATACATGCATATGCATCTGACTTTGGTTGTAGTTGAGGATAAAATAAATACTGTCAAACTCTAAAATGGGTCCATTAATGTGTGTTTGATATTTATCAGACTATGAATCGAAAAGTTACCACCTCAAAAATAAAATTTACAAAATAAAAAGTTAGGAGTGCACCATCTTCAGTACGTATATGAATTTCTCAGATTTTCAGAAAGTCATCAAAAATACATCATAGCTTATGTCATCAGGTCACATACATTAATCACTGAAAACAGAAAACAGATGGGATTCAAAAGTTCTAGAAAATCCGTGACTTTTCAAATATTTATTTTATGCTCAACTACAATCAAAGACGCCTGCATATCTCAAATATGTACACATTACTTTCCTGTGAATACGCTTCATTTTCTCCCAAAAATCACTCCATATGAAAGGAGCAGCAGACGTTTGAAGAAGATGGTTGGCATTGAATGATTGAAGGTGTTGTATCTTTATCTTGTGGCTGTAGCTCAGACAGATACATGACAGAACGCTGAGCGGCCTTTATCTCTAGGACACAAAGGAATGTCACACAGATGTCACATCATGACGTGACAAGCCGGTTTTCTGTCAACAACAATATGGAGATGAAGCGAACGTTCCAAACATTAAAACTACACTGACCTTTGACCTCTGGCGCTGAAGAAGGGGTTAAGCGTGACCAAGGTGGTTTTGAAACTTGATGATAAAACATGTTAGCCTTTCTTCTTCAGGCCTCACAAACCCAACACTAGTGAAGAGTCACAAAATGTAAATGCTGGTAACAGAAGGGGATGCTGGGAGTTTTTTGTTTTTGAACTCCACCCCCTCACACCTGTCCCCTAAAACTAGCAGCAGACTGTGAGCTTTGACAGCTGTCCCCCACCACTCCTTTAAAGCAGAGCCACACAATGTGTGAGTGCACACAAACAGAGAACAGGTGTAAAGTCTTGGTGAGTCAGTGGGTGGCTGCGCTTGTTAGCTGTAGCTAAAGTGCCTTACACACATTCATATTCATTTTAAGGACCATTTTTTCAATCATTTATTTGAGTTAAGGTCAACAGCAGAAATGTTTCAATGCTGTGCTTTTACTAATCATATTTAACTATTTAATAACTACTAAAATACAGTATTGAAAGTTTCATTCTTCCCTTAAATTTCCTTTTATATTACCACAAATCCCCTTTCATTAGCCTGTGGTACATTCATTTGTGTATTTGGACTAAGCACTTTCCAAGTTGTGGGATTAAAAAAGTACTATTCTATTCTATTCTATTCTATTCTAACATGTTTACCTGGAAATACATTACTGTTGTTATTAAACTGTGATTAACAGTCTCTTCTTAAAGAAAAACTTCATAATTTTTTTTTTAATTTATAGTGTTTTTGATGTTAAAGCTTAAACATGTGTTCCATGTCTTTGTAACTCCATAAAAATAGGTGCATTATAAATATTTCAATCACATTATTGTTTTCAGCCTAAAGACGAATACAATTACTTAGGAAAAAAACATCTTTATGAAGGTTCTCATAATTCATCCATCATAAGGTTACATTGTATTAGTATAGTCTGATATGCTCTGACCTGACAGGTGGAGTTCATGGCACCTTTGTGTTTTTGGAGATATTGCTGTCCTGTCCCCACAGGAATTGTTTGATTTTTTGATCTAGTCATATTTATTATGTGAACTGTCACAATTTGTGTTTTGTAATTGTAAGTACTGTACAGTATCAGCTCCAGTTCACTGCTCTACAGTTTGTTTGTTTTTTATATAAAGTATCTACTTCACACATTAAATGCGTTAAATCTTGCATACTTTAATCAGATGAATGAGAAAGCAAATGACTTTAGTGCTGGTTAGCTCATGTTTTTAATATATAGGATGGTGTTTTATTCCACATATATACAGGTTCATGTACACGTATACAATGGATTAGTAAATATTCCACTAGAAAGAACCTAGAAGTGAATGGATCATAATGTGCAGACACTGTTATGAAGTAGATCTAGTAGATCTGAGACCAATATTCCTTTGGACTAAAATCCTTTCTCTTCTTCATTCTAACTATTTAACAGTTTGAGCCCAGACTTATCACTCACCATTTAAGACTTGAGTTTTCTTTATCACTAACACACATGTGGGAACATTTCATTAGTTTGATTCTGGAAGCTTCTGACTGTAGACCAGTGTTATCAGCTTAGAAATATTGGTGGACTGTACTGGTCATCGGCTAAGGCTGATGATGATGATGACTAATTTGGACCCGAACAGTTCAAAACATTTGAATTTGAACCCCACAGGTGCTGCAAAGCATATGTATATTAATTTTCTTAAAAATGGAGTGGATTTCTACAACCACTTTCAGTTCCTGCTTAAATTGTCACATCTATAACTAGTCTGGTTATGTCTATAACTAATTTGGTCACATCTATAACTACTTTTGTCACATCTATAACTAGTTTGGTCACGTCTATAACTCGTCTGGTCACATCTACAACTACTTTTTTCACGTCTAACTATTTTTGTCACATCTATAACTAGTTTGGTCAGATCTATAACTAGTTTGGTCATGACATTTGCAGATAAAGGTCCTGACTTCTGACCAACATTTGTCCATGTCCGACATAATCGTCAGCAGCAGTATTTATTGTCCAGACTAAAAATATGTCTAAACCTTCGACTGATTACCTAAAATTTTCAGTTGACTAAATGGGACAGAGCAGCACAGACAAAAAACAGTTGGGGGTGGGGCATGAAGTGACTCATTTGCATTTAAAGTGCCAACGTTCAAAACCACCTGTCTGGTGTCATCCGCCAGAACTTGGGTCGAACATGGACCTGTGGAGTTGAATTCATGAAGAATTCAGCCCCAACCAAAGCATTTACATTTTAACCCTCTATGGGACTATGTCATTTATAAATTATGCTTAAAAAAACAGCTTAAAAAATACAAGTTTCTAACCAATCATATTGTACCATAAATGTATTACCTAAAATCCTGTCTAATCAATAAAATCAGAGATTATTTAAAATCCTGATGTCATGTGACACAACAAGGAAGTACAGGACACAAGAGCACATGTTGGGTCACATGCATGACTAGTGTTATGATCAGTCGATTTGTAAACTATAAAACACATGTAAATCACCAATAAAACAATACTACTAAATAGACTAAACTTTTTAAAAACTATTTTAGTCATTTCACATGAAGAAATCTACAAATCCTTCTTTAGTTCAGTTAAAAAGTTTAAAAAAATTATAAAAAAAAATAATGAGACTTAATTGTGGTCTCTTGAACCACAGTTCATTTGTAGTCACCCATTCAACCTTGTGTTCATCAACTTCTAATAATTCATAACTAACATGAATATTTTTATCATTTTTTTATGATTTTCCAATCATTCTGAAACGAGATGTTCTCAGTGTTTTTTTAATCAAATATGTTTATGGATAATGAAGTCATTCTTCTTTTAGCAATTGTGTGTTACATTAATAATTAATGGAAATATATAAAAAATATATACCCTAACGGGACAAAGTCATTTGTAAATGATGTTACCCCCAAAATGAAGGTCAAAGTTCAATTGTGTAAATTGAGCATAGGAAATTTATTTAAGGCATTAATACACTTAAAATCAACATTCACTTTAAAAAAACTAATCCTTCATAAGTCCCATCGAGGGTTAAGGGAAATGATTTTGAATGCATAATTCCATTTAAAAAAGCAAAAATATCACTGCTTTAAAACAACCTTTGTGTTGATAAAAATGTGTGTAGCAACAGTTAGTGACAACTGTCAAGCATGAGGAGTGGAAGACACCTTTGTCAGATTTCTAAGCTCATCTCTTTCACTTATCTTTGATCAGATGTGATGAGACTTGTATGTACTCATAATTGTATTTTTCACAGTCTAATAATGGATGAAAAGACTGAAGTCCATCTGACAATGGGTGAAGAACAGCAGTGTTTTCACAGCAGCTACAAATATAGTGAAACAGCCACAGTAAACGTGAGTCAGGCCTGAATACAGATGGGAAAGACATGTGCTGCATGATGAATATGGAAGGAGAAACATTGCAAAGTAGATATGATCCACACCAATCACTCAGTGTGAACAATGACTGTGGTAAAAGATAAAGAATCCTCCCTGTTTCACAACACTCTACTATACATTTCTCTGCTGTTGGTGAAGATAAGTTACCACTGAGGGTTCTTTTAGTGCTTTCCCTAAGTGAGATCCTATCAACACTTACAGATAAATCATTCTATATATTTTTTCTAAGGACGAGATATATCTAATTTGTGCAAATGTGTTTTCTGCAGCTGAATTAACAACATGCCAGTCCTTCAGTAAAATCTAAGTTCAAATGTCAAAGACCCAGATAATTATCATCATGTTATAATCAGCTATTTGCAGACTGTCGGCTTTTCAGTGTGATACTTTATGGAAGATTAACATGCATTTAGTACTACATAGTGCATTTCTCTATGAAAAAAATACAATGTCAAAATATTTAAATTCTTTCAGTAAAATGAAACCAGATAACTTACAGTTTTGGTTTAAATAATTGGAGTTAACAGAGGTTTTAGTTAGGTTTCAGTGCCATATAGCATTCAAGTACACTGATTCTGTCAGAGTTAATTCAACACTGGTAAGAGTAAGATACCTTTCAGTGTTAAAATAGTGACTGTGAAAAGCTCCGCCCACCACCTCTGTTCAAACTGAGTGAGAAGTTGAACTACGAAAAACTGTGATAACTTTTTTTTAACTGTTCCTTTTCTTTTTTCATTCAAACTGTGAAAGATAAAGTTATGTTGTGTTTTCCAATAGTTAAAAATCAACACTCTTAGGACTAATTTATTCATGACCATGTAATGTTAAGTAGGTTCAACAATGTAAAAGTTATTTCTTAAGACTTCAGTATTGAATGTGAATAACGCTATATGGGTGTTACTTCTCACATAATGTCAAACTTGTTAGAGATGCTGCAAAATATTAACTCTTACTTACTCTTAAAGTTGACTCTGGAAATGTAACTCTTGGTGTAAATATGACACTCTGTAGATATGGACCATATGCTCTCTGGGTTAGTGTTAAAATTAACTGTTAACTGTTATATTAACACTGTGTATACAGCTATAATGGGCAAAATTAAAATAACAACTTGTCCTGCAGTCTATAGTTGTTTATTTTTTAATTAACTTCAATCAGATATCCCCAACAGTGCTCTTATCCAGAGACGTGTGTAATTTCATTCATTGTAAAATTAAATTATATTAGATAACTTGTCAGTAGCATCATAACCTCTTTATCAACTCCAGTCTGATTAGAATGAAATGAGGTAGTTGAATACATGTGACTAACATAAAACTGTAAAACATGGGCTCATCCCAAGTTACTACAGTAAATGTGTGGTTTGTTACTTTGTTGAACACGGAAATGTCTAGTGGCAGAAACTGCAAACAGCACATTTTTAAATTCTAAAAACCTAATAATAAAAAGTAACAGTAATGTCACTGACATTCTGCACTTTTCAGAGAAATTCTGTCGTCGACTTGTTACTGTATGTCTGACCCCATGATGCACAAGACATAATTTTAACCTTCATCAAAGCTTATACACTAGTATTTTCTCACTGTATTATTTTTGCCTGGAAGGCACACCCAGAGTCTCTTCCTATATAAATAAGGGCTAGTACTGGCTTGAGCAGAGCTAAAAAAACACATGACAAATGCAGCATAACAAATGACACTATAAAGCAACAACAATTGAAATAACAATCAGAAACAATAGAGCAAAAGTTACAAAAGTTCTCTAGTCCCTGTGTCAGGGTAAAGCCTGTGAACGCAGCATTCAGCAGCAGTGTGATGGGATTCTGAGCCCCCCCCCCTTTCCACCTCCTCCATCCTGCCCTCTTCATGCTTAAAGGAATACTGGCATGTGCAACACTTGTTCACAAGGATTCACTCTTTATAGCAACAGTCCGAGTGTTTCCAATCCCAGCTCCGATCCAGTTCTCAGGATCAGAACAGGTATCCCAGCTCCAGTCTGTATATATTTCATACCTATTGCACTAACGTTACATTTCCTTGTAACTTATGTTAGTTACTAAGCATTTTTCCAGTAAACTTTACAACCTAAAATTGCTAATATAACTAGCCTAGTTTTAGCTTAATTTCCTGTACTAGTGCTAATATAACTAACCAAACTTTAGCGTAAATTCCTGTACGAGAGCTAATATAACTAGCCTAGCCTTTTTTGTGAAAAAAAAAATAAAAAATTTGACATTTTATTTTTAGACCATATGGCCCAGCTCTACCAGAAAGCATAAAACATGATTATATAGTCCAAATAATAATAATGTGCTGGTTTAGCAGAGTGTCATATCCGTGACCTTGACCTGGATGGATTTGCAGGACAATTATCCAGGGTCAATCCATTTACACTGACCTGTGACGCTTCCACCACCATCTTCTATCCACAGTGGTTTGTCAGATCAAACACAGGGGACTTTTCCTTCACTAAACTGTGAGGTTTGAAAATAGTTCTTTACCCTCAAACATGATCACTGCCATGCAGAGTTTGAAGTAAAATGTAATATTTGGACTGAAGATTTGACAGAGAGTGTATCTGTTCCCTGCCATAACCAGTGCCTCTAATGTGACTAAATAAGTAAGCAGAGAGCATCAGCAGCAGAAAAGAGCTGCCTGGGAGAGTGAGATATTTTCAACAAAAAGGAAGGGATTCTAACTTGTCCAGGCGGCTGCAGAGGAAATCCCCCCTTCCATTTCACCTCTGTCTATCACTCCTGTTCTGTCAGTCTTTATCCTTCTCTTTCTATCCTTGTGTTTCCTTTTTTCCCCCTGTGTTGCTTCATGTCATCCATTTAAACTTGTTTTTCCCCTCGCAGTTTCCATTTGAAAGACTGATGTTTAATCTCTTTTCCACAACAGTTAAAAGGCAGCATGTTCTCCGCCTGATCAATCTGTTGATCTTTTTTTTTATTATCCAGACAACTTTCTCAACAAAACTATTCATCTAATGGAGCTCTCTTTAAATAGTAAGAGACATTTTAAAAGGAAGCATACACAAAAGTAGAGGGATACATAGAAAAAAAAATCTAATGAAAGTAGATCAATAACAAAATACAACAAATGAAAAGAAAATCAAAGTTCTACTATGACTTAAAAGGAGTGGTTCTCTTCAGGGCTGAACAGATAGTATTCTATTAAGATGTAGAGCCCAGACTCAGACTGATCTGGAAATTTGGAGGGAAAGCATCAGGGTGATTTTCTTTTTCAAACTGGGAGCCTCTCGTAATGTGGTAGAGCCATGTTTTTGCAAACGGGTCAATCAGAGGTCAAACTGTGGACATGTTGCTCTCTTCGCTGTGGGTCATACTGAACACTGAAGCATTTTTTTTTAACTGTGAACTGAATTACATGAGGAAACAAAGCAATACTGATAATAATACACAGAATAAATAACATTTTATAGGTTAAAATGGCTCAACATGGCACTTCTATTAAAATCAATCTCCCTCTTCTCAACTTGATATTGGTAGAGCCAATCATTTGGATGACTCTGTCACAAAACCTTTAATAAAAAATTACTGCTAACACCTTTTAATCCGAAGTTCCCTTCAAGGGAGAAGTCATTAGATTAGCCTGTTCAGGACCACCGGCCTCCCACTGGCCATGGATTTAGCTTTGATTCACTCATTTCTTTGTCATTATACATCCAAAATAATGCACTAAAACAACAACATAATCTGCAAAGTGGCATTTTTTTTTTTTTATCACAGAACTTTAAAGAGCATGTGAGGGTAAAATCTACAATGACAGGAACAATATTCTACATATATAGCCCCGGATTAGACCATTTATTTATTTATTACCTTTGCCGAGGAACAGTAGAGGTAATGTTTTCATCAGGGTCTGTGTGTTACTTTGTCTGTATGTTAGCAAGATAACTCAAAATGTTATGGATGTATTTTCATAAAACTTAAAAAAAAAAAAAGTGGATAATAAGGATCATCCGATACAGGTTTTTTAATGGCCGATACCGATGCAGATTTGGTACAAATAATTATAGAAATAAATAAAAAATGACAAATATTCCAGGTAACAACATATTCCAGTAACAAATAAAATAAAAAAAACAAGTTGTTTAAACAATCTGTAAAACATAAAATGTTTAATTGTATTTAAAACAATTGCAAACATGTAACATTGTGCACATTACACTTTCTATATTTTAGGAGAGTTATTTTGACTTTGAAAGTGTGCACTGTGCACAATATGTGACTTGTTTGTAACTTTGTTTTAAATATTGTATGCTATACAGGTTGTTTAAGAGCTCCAAGAGACTTTTTATTTTTATTTATATTTTTATTTTGAACATTACTCAGTTATTAGAATGGGTCAAAATGCATGTTTTGTATTGCTGTTTACACTTTCATTATCTTAGAGGAGCCATTTTCACTTTGAAATTCAGTATTGTGCAAGCTGCAATAATTGGGCTTTGAATCACTCTAATAATCAAGTAATGTCCAAAATAAAAATATCTTTTTATTTTTTGCTAAAATATAAAGTGTGTTGGTGTTTTTAAACAACCTGTAGAACATACAATAAATATTTAGACAATTAAAGTTACAGACAAGTAACATATTGTGCACAGTCCACAGTGCATAATGCGTATTTTCAAAGTGAATATAACTCTCCTAAAATATGGAAAGTGTAAACAGCAATACAAAAACAACGGGGAAAAAAAATCTTGATGACTGGCGAAGTTGCATTGTTATTTATCTACACAGTATACTGCGTGTTTGTTAGTGCACATCAACATTGTGATTAAAGTATGTGGTTTCAAAGAAAACAGACTTCACATGCCATAACCACGGATACTTGGTGAGCTGAACAAAAAAGCATATTAGCCTCTCAGCTAGAGATGCTAACTGAGCTAACAGCTGCTACGGTTTTGTCTGTGAGCACCCATTTGATTTGTGACTGTGTATGGCATGACTATATTTATTAAGGATTGGGGTTTCAGTTTTTAAATAAAGTGCCTAGTTAACTTCCAGACAGCCATTAGCGTGACAGCCCGGGGGGGTGGGGGGGTGAATCGGTGAAACAACATGTGAATCGGTCAATGCCAATAGACTTAAAAAAACTCAAATATCGGCCCGATATATTGGCCGGCCGATGTATTGGTTCACCCTTTGTGGATACTGGCACAAAGGACAAATTATTATATTTTCATGGTGATGGTGTTGGGTGGTGGGGGTGGGGGTGGTGGTGGTGGTAGAGGTCTGCACTATTTGAGTGTTTTTGCAGTCTATTTATTTGCCTCAAACTTTAAAGTAAAAACAAAAAAACACTACGAAAAACAATAAAAGCAGCAAGTCAATGACATATTGACCCATCAATGGTCAGTGTACATATATATCAACTCAACCTCATAGACAGAAGGACCCTGGTTCAATTCCTTTCTCTGTGGAGTTTACATGTTGTCTGCGTGGGTTTCCTCCCACCATCCAAAGACATGCACTGGGTGATGTACAAATGACAAATTGTCCAGAATGGAGTCAATTCTTCCTCCCCATGATATTCATTGATATGGAAAACAGGGAATTTCTAAACAGTCTATTCTTTGTGACTTTCACACAAAGGATATCTGGCAGTGGTGGTGGCCGGACCAAAATCATAATATCCCTGAAACTCTGGAAATACACTCCATGGCCAAAAAAAAAATTCCCACATGCAATTCACTGCACTGCACCACCTTTGGTTTTGATTCCAGCAGAAGGACATTCAATGTAACCAAGCTAATAGTTCAGATCTTTCCATGGGTAAATACTTCAGTGGTTAATAATGTGTATTTAATCTAAGTGATGCAGTAAATGTCCTCTCATGTCTGTAATATTTAACAGATTGGACACCACCAGGATTGATCAGGGTCATCAGACTTGTGACCATCAGACATAATTTTCACATAAAAATTAGCCTCCAAAAACTCCAGACTCTAATTTGGGTTGATAAAGAGTTGATGCAGAGGTCTCATCATCATCATCAATAATCAAAAATTAATGCAACTATGTGAAGAAAAAAATATGTGAAACCATTTTGTGACACAACATAAGCATTATGTGGAGAAAAAAAAGGCAATGTAAATGTCTCCTGTAATCAAAACCAAAGGTGGTGCATTCAAATACTGTACTGCATGGAATGGGCAGGGTATAACAGGGTATAATGCCTAAGCACCTACAGTAACAACATATAAATCAATAAAAAATATCTCCCATTACTCATACCAAAATATGAAAGTGACTAAAGGCTACTAAGGTGGGCCTTTGTCTCAGACATGTCTTGTGACTGTACTGTGGATGTCAACTACTCCCATCAGACACATGAACACTCTACCCACTAACATTTAGTCATCAAGTCCCAACAGAATAATCTGAAACTTCACTCTGCAACAGATTTAACTCCACTTGCCTAGAGCTGAATCTTGCTCTAAAAATTATATGAAATCTCTCTCAAACCATATCCATCTGTTTTTTATCACTTTGTGGCTATGAGCAGTTTCTGAAAATCTGAAAAAAAATTATTATGGAGTAAAATACTGAAAATATCTAAGACTCTGACTTTGAACAGTAAGTAGTCGTAACCTTTACTGTCACTGATGAATCTGTGGGATATTTTCTTGATCAACTGTTTTGTTTATACAGTGTGGGTAGAGTGGGTCATCCAATGACTGAAGAGTCATCTGTTTGCGTCCTGGCTCGAGCTGTCCACTTGCTTAAGTGTCTTTGGACAAAACCACTGAACCCTAAATGTCTCCCAGTAGGTATGACAGCAGCAGCACCTATGTACTGGTGTATGAGTGTGTGAACATCAGGCTAATGTAAAGCAGCTTTGAGCAGCATGAGGGTGTAAAAGCGTGCAGTCCTTTTAGTGCACGTACATGCATACAGGAGAAATAACTGTCTGATCCAAAAGCCAAAGTTATTCAGTTTCCAGTTATAGAACATTGAAAAAACATTCGAATTGAAGAGACTGCAATCAGAGCATGAAAGAAAAACTTGTCAAAATAGTTGTTGACAGCTAATCTATGAATTTCAGCTCAACTTTGACCTGAATCTTGATAAACAGTCAAACATAATTAATTCCAACAAAAGAATCACTGGTAATCAGAGCCACATCTCTAAAAGTATAATTATCTGCCTGAAAAATATAATTTCTTGTCTTGTGTTGACATTTTAGACCTGCAAAAGATGCCTGCCAGCTGTATATTACTGGAAAAAGAACAACCCAATGTTTGTATGACTTTGTTTTTGTGACAGTTCTATCTATGCATCCTTTCAAGCCGACTGCTTTGAAAATCACCAAACCAAATGAAAAGTTGTGATAAGCTATAACTCAAAAAGCGCCGGCTACGGTGTCTTTTTCAGAGGAAACATCAAGGCGTGCAAAGAGAAATTTCTCACAAAAGGGAAAGTAAGCTTCCAGTTATAATTCTGTCCTCAAACATGACATGAATTAGAAATGGAAATATAAACAACAGAAGTAAGTCTGAAGAATTTTGACTTTAAAACCTAAAACTATGGTCGAGTTGGAAACAGAAACTCTCACCTGACTGCTGAGCGGCGCAGGGCTGATGGAACGACGCCTCTCTGTCTCTGTGGATCTGAAGAGAAACAGGAAGACACTGAATCAGCTTTAGCAACATGTGACCGTCACCCACAAAGAAATTATGATGCACAGCGACGTGGCCATTAGGAAATGTTACCCATAATGCAGGACAGTGGCCCAAGATAACAAAGTCTAGGTAACAACGGGCTAAATGGGTCCGAGGGCTTCGTCTCCCTGAGGAAGAGTTTGGATTGACGGGACTTTGATGAGTTCTAAAGCTTCAGAAGTCAGCCAAACTGACACAAGCTCAGAGCCAGCGACATACTCACGGCCTGACAAAGATCTGTGGTTGGCTGTAAACACACAACACTGCAGCTCTGCTTCCTCTGTGGTCTGAATGGAAACACAACAGCTGTGTGTATTAATGTGTGTGTGTTACAAAGGGAGAGCTGCCCCCCCCCCAAAAAAAAACACATGCACACACACCCTACTTATGACAGGCAACACAAAAGTATCTAGACTTTGGCTGAAGCTGTGCAGTTTTGACTGACAGATCTGAATGTGAAGCTAAACGAGACTCAGAGAAGCTCATTGTGTTTTAATGAACTCCATCAATGACATGACAATAAAGATGATGAGCTTTGACTTCAAACGTGTCAATCATCCAGTACAACCACATGGAAAGACAAGTCTGATAACACTGCTCTATGCTCTGAGTAAAATGCTTCCAAAATAAAAGCAGGGAATTTTTACTACATGTGAGTCACTGATAAAGAAAGACCAAGTCCAACGTCCCGTTTGGCTGAAGTTTTCAAGATACAGTCTGTGGTCAAAATGTGAAATTCCAGAATTAACAAGAGAATGGGTTTTATTCAAAAGGAATATTTCTCAGATTGACCAGATCTACTTCAAAACATTGTCTGGACACTACGCTATCTTTACTTTACAGGTTCTACCTCATGGAAGATTAATAAATCTATTTTATAACTAGGCTTACGCTGTCAGAAGCAACAACTAGGAACACCCCTGATCCTTAAAGATGTGAGGCATGCCCAGGTCATGAACTTTCATCCATAAAGGTCATGACCTTTCATTTGCACAGAAATCAATCAGACAAATAGTTCCAGAGACATAAACAAAAGAGTGTTTAATGACACTAGTAACTTTTGAGCGGCCATTGTGGACAATCTAGAAATAGTAAATGATCCAAAATTGAATCAGTTCTTCCTCTCCATGATATTCACCGATATGGAAAGCATGGAATTGCCAAAACATATATTTTTCAATTTATTCTGTTCACTTAAAGGATATCCACCAGCGGTCAGGCTTTGTTTGTGGATATAAATATACATAAACCAGTATAATGTAATATTTTTGGGACAAAAATATTAACATCATTTGAGATGTAAATATCAGAGTGACTACAAGGTCAGGAGGAGAAATGATACTTAATAGGATTTAGTTGTTAAATGTTTTAGTTTGCACATGTTGTATAAAAAAATACTGGGAAATAGTTATTACCCCACACCCACAAAAAGGAGAGGGGTATTGTGTTTGAGTCTGTTTGTGTGTTTATCTGTTTGTTCATTAGCAGGTTTATGCAACACACACACACACACACACCCTTCACTGGTCTCCTTCACTGAACTGAAAATGTTGTATATTGAAACTGTCCAAAATTTAGCTTAGCATTTTTTTCTTGTAAACAATTAAATAAATAAATTGCTTTTACCTGCCTTTTGGAACACAAAATGAAATTTTCACAAATATTTCACAACATTATTTGGGATTGTTTAAAATGTAAATAGTTTGTAAAAGCTTTTTCTATTACTGTCTGTATAAAATGCACTCAGTGGAAACTTTATTAGGTACAGCTTGTTAGTACAGGGTCTCTTTTATCTTCACATCTACCTTCATTCCTGTAACAGGTCTGTTCTTAATTCCTGATCTGTTTCATCATGTATACCTGGAAATCTATTACTGTTCTTATCAGACTGTAATTAAGAGTAATTACTTGTCTCTTCTTAAACAAAAATTGGATTAAAAATGTTTTTTCATAGTGTTCTGATATTGTGTTTTAAATATATTTCTTTGGTTCAAAGTTTTCCAGCTGAGTGGACATTTTTATAACTCCATAAAAAATGGGTTCAGTTAAACATTTACATCACATTGGTTTTTTTCAGCCTACAGAGGGAAAAAAATCTTGACTATAAGGTTCTCGTAATTCATGCATCAAAGAGTTTTCTTTGTATGGCAAATATCGATACATATTTGCCATACAAAGAAAAATAACCAGCAATTACTTTCCAAGTGACATCAGTCTTGCTGCAACATTCAGGGAGAATAAATTATGGATGCTCTCAATAACTGTACTTTTTTGTCTCATGAATAAAATACATTACAATACATACAAAAAATATGTCCAAAAACCGACGAACATCTTCATAACACCATTATTGTCAGCTGTGCCACATTCACCTTTGATGACTACCCAAGGCAATGGTGCTTTTCTCTCTTTTTGCCAAAACCAAGGACACAGAAACCTTGGCACTTTTGCCTTAACATCTGAATGTGCCAGATATATCTATCTATCTATCTATATATATATTTAAAAAATTATAAATCATAGGTTCTATTTTGTTTCTTTTCCAATCCTAGTGATGGATGGAAATGTGTTAAAAGAATGAACTTTTTAATTTACATGTTAACAGAATTAAATCATATCAATGTCCATTATTATAGTGGAAATCAATATAATTTCACCAACAGTAGCAGCTCAACAGCAATAATGAAGGTATTCAGGTTAACAACAGGTATGCAGTGTGTCACTTGTATTACAGGACAAAAGCGGCCAGAAGCTCAGTGCACATTGATTTTCACAGTATGAGAAGAAAAACCCTACATTCCAGCTGCAGGAAGGCTGTGGAAATGAGTTAACAGTGTATTTGATTATATAGCCATCATTTCGGCACAATTCATTCAAAAAAACTATTTATTGGATGAACATAAAAAAAATAAAAAAAATACAGAATGGATTTCAACCCAAATGAAAATGCTTTTATTTAGCATGACAATTTTGTTGAACCAACTAATAATAATAATAATAATAATAATAATGAATTTATAATGCACTTTATTATGTCAAAGTGCTACATAGACATAGACAATAAAAGAAAAAAAATGAAACAAATTATTAGTATGTTGAGTGACCATACACCAGGTCAATCTTCTGAATTTTCCACATTCATTCTGATTTGACCTCCAATGGGCCGGACCAGTAAAAGGAAAACATAATATCCTATAAATAACGGCAACTACAAATTGTTGTCATTGTTTTTGAGCAAAAAACCCATTAAATATTTTTTATAAATTATCCAAATGCAAAAAAAGTTACATTTCATAAGGAAAATAAGGGCAATTTTAACAATATTCTACCTGAAGTTTGTCATTAGTCCATGTGTTTTATTATGGATCAGTTCTACAAAGACACTAAACTCTTAGAAACTGAAACAGAAAATGGTTCAAATTGTGTCAAATTTTCTTTAGACATTTCACATTCATATTTGTTCAGGTTAGTCACATAGTTTGTAAATGTAAATATTTTCATAATTTCATATTGTTTGCAGTTAAAACAATGACACAAATTTGAAGTTGTCATCATTTATAGGCAAAAAAAAAAAAAAACGAGAAGAAAATATGGAGTCATTTAAAAGGTCATTATGCTCTTAATCCCATGGGCCACATTGCAACCATTGGTGGGCTGCATTTGGTCCCTGGGCCATAGGTTTGAGACCCCTGCCATAAGAGTATTGGCATCACAATTACTTATTTTAAAAGTCATTTCAACATATTCACTCAGGACAGGTTTGACTTAATTGTCTTGGGTCACATTAAAATGTCTAATGATTATGTATAAATAATAAAACCTCTGTAAAACCTCTGTTTTTACCTCTGTCTCATTTGCACTGACTTGCACATTGCCCCCACAGAATTGCACATTACATATTTTCACTATATTTATTTTTATCTTATTCTATCTTGGAGCATGCTTATTATATTTTTGTATTTTATTTTTTTATACAATATATATATATATATATATATATATATATATATATATATATATATATATATATATATATATATATATATATATATAAAATTCTTTTTTTTTTCGCTTCTTTTATTGATATACTATATTTTGAATGTTGCAGCGTTACACCGAGACAAATTCCTAGTTGTATACTACATGTGTATTATACGAACAATGGCAATAAAACTCTTTCTGATTCTGATTCTGATTTTTGACAGGGTATGTTAAGCGAAATGTGTTGTGTACAATGACACTAACTAATCATTCTGATTGAAGAACACTGAAGTAAATTCAGTCATTAAATTATAATCCTGTTCTTAGGTCCTTTGACATCTCCATCGAACATTCATACACCAGTGTAAGCAGCAGCACCAGAGGGTAAAGTGTCTTGCCCAAGGACAAACTAGGAAGTTACAAGGACAGAGAGCGTTTGAACCACCAACCTTTTAGTGATTGGATGCCCTGCTCTGCCTCGTGAGCCATGGCTCTATACAAAACTATTGACGACTACACAAAAACGGAAGATGTAAAATCTGAATGCCATTGACACAAAATGTTGAGAGTATTAGTTATCAACCAT
Organism: Siphamia tubifer; assembly: GCA_020466265.1. Taxonomy (NCBI): domain Eukaryota; kingdom Metazoa; phylum Chordata; class Actinopteri; order Kurtiformes; family Apogonidae; genus Siphamia; species Siphamia tubifer. The sequence goes on along the minus strand of CM035785.1, from coordinate 22,849,882 downwards.
TGCCAAAAAGCAATCCAGGTGGAAGGAAAAGCAGTGCCAGACACAGCAACCTGCACCTTTCGTCTGTACTATACAGCTCCTCCCACAGGGGCAGATAAGCATGTAAAGAAACTACTCCACCGTCTCCAGTAGATGGAAGGATGCCCATGACGAGTCATTTGCAGAAAAATGCCACTGTAGCCTTGACATTTGGTTGTCAAACATTTTGTAGCATTAGGTCTTGACACCATTTATGTATGTGGTAAATTACTATTGACTCAGATCTTTTCACCAAAATATGTTCAATTTTTGTTTTTTGTAATATTAAAATAAATTACTTTTGTGGAGGGTGTCACAGTGGTGTAGTGGTTAGCACTAGTGCCGTGGTTAGTGTTGGTACAGTGGTTAGCACTAGTGCAGTGGTTAGCGCTGGTACAGTGGTTAGCACTAGTGCAGTCGGTTAGCGCTGGTACAGTGGTTAGCACTAGTGCAGTGGTTAGTGCTGCTACAGTTGTGGTGTAGCACTAGTGCAGTGGGTAGCGCTGGTACAGTGGTTAGCACTAGTGCAGTGGTTAGCGCTGGTACAGTGGTTAGCACTAGTGCAGTGGTTAGCACTGGTACAGTGGTTAGCACTAGTGCAGTGGTTAGGGCTGCTACAGTGGTTAGCACTAGTGCAGTGGTTAGCACTGGTACAGTGGTTAGCACTGGTACAGTGGTTAGCAGTAGTGCAGTGGTTAGCGCTGGTACAGTGGTTAGCAGTAGTGCAGTGGTTAGCGCTGGTACAGTGGTTAGCAGTGGTGCCTCAGAGACAGAAGGTCCCTGGTTTCATTCCAAGACCAGACCTGTGGAGTTTTCCCCGTGTCTGCATGGGTTTTCTCCAGGTGTTCTGGCTCCTCCCACCATCCAAACACATGCACTGATAGGTTAATTGATTAAAGGTGCATTCCATGGTTATTTCATCAATATTACTGTGTTGTCCATTGTTATTGAATGCATTGTGTGTTGGTTCTATTTAAAAAACGCCCAGATTGATTAGTTTCAAGCTGTTTTTGCACAGTAAAAAAATAACTTGAGGTCGAACAACAGAGTTTACCCGTACTTCCTCATGCGTGTCCATGACGCGGTCACAAGGCATCTCTGATTGTCTCAGAATGCGTGAAGGAACACTCCCCCCTCCCCTCTCGCTGTGTATGTACCCAGGTAACATCCAGCTAGGTTTTGTGCTGTTGCTTGTTCTGAAAACGTGCAGGGAAAAAACAAGGCTTTATTTCCACAGAGAGCACATGAACCAGTTTGATCCGCCATTTTTTTCCAGTTTGTGCAGCAGCTGCTGTGGCTCCATCTTCTGTTGTAGATGCTAATGCTAATGCTACTTCAGATTCGCTGCAATGGGATACAGGTTTAACCCCACGTGGAAGTCTGTCTGACGTCAGACGGACCTGCTTTTTCTGCGTCCCTCGTTCCTCTTCTTGTTTTCTGTGAATGCGGTATGCAGCCAGTCGAGGTGACAACCAACTGGCAGCATGTGTCGGTAAGTCACGGTGACCTAACAGACCCAAAAGGAGCGTGGAAAAGTGATTTTCAGCCGAATGACCCATTTAATCTACATCGCCCATAGGTGTGAATGTGATAGTGATTGTTTGTCTCTATATGTTCGGTCTGTGATCAACTAGAGACTCGTATGGGATGTACCCTGCCTTCACCTGCTGGAGCTGGAACCCCCGTGACCGTAGTGAGGATAAACCAAGTTCAGAAAATGAGATGGCATGAGACTTCTGTGGATTTTCTCATACATTGATTTTGGACCTAGACCAGTAAAAATTTAATCTGCAGTCACTGTAATAGGAAAAGCCAACATGATAGCAATAAAATCTGGCCTTTGTCACTTTAATAAATAACATTGCAAGTGCTAATGAAAGTAATAGTAACCAGCACAGCTGATTTACCTAACCAACATTTAATATCAACACTTAATAATATCCCCGTCTACATTGGTATCATTGGTAACATCATGATCATTGGTAACCAGGAGCCCTACTAGCCTTTTGAGGCTTAAAAGCCATTAGAAAAAAGGACCACATAACATTAACACTTTACAAAAACATACAAGTAGTAGTTAAAAGAAAAAAACAAAAAGAAAGAAATAAAAGAAAAGAAATAAAAACAGAAGAAAACAGAGTTTCCCAGAATACTATGGGGTAGAGGGGTCTGGGCTCACTTCTGAAGGAGCTCAACTGTACCAGACCATTCTATTGATAATCCTGCAGAGACCCATTGAAACACTGAGCTCTATTGTCCAGGCCTGGGAGTGGTTAAGTGTGTCTGTACGGGACTGTTATGTGTTACCCTTTTGCATTCCTACAAATGCAGCCACAGCCACTAACACAGCAACTGCGCAATGTGCACACACACGTACGTGGGCCAACAGTGCCGCATGCCTGCGCACACATTACAAATACTTACTTATGTTGCTTTTTTCACTCATCGAACCCAACATGCACACAACAAAATCACACACACACACAGAGTTGCATGCACAAAAAGCACACACTGGCTTTTTTCTTTTCTCACAGCTGTGTTCAGATATCAAACAGAGCCCGCTGAGAGAGAACAAACATGCTGACGAGGAAAGATTAGCTGGTCACAGAGGGCACCAGTGCACACAAACAGAAAAATACACACTTTCATGCACAGGTTCTGCTCAGAAATAAAATGACTGTCAGTGATTACAACTAATTACAAAAGGCTACATGGCCTGACCTTAGAGGAAGGCAGTGACAAGCATAAGTTGAAAGAGAAACAAAAGATCCTGACTGAAATAAAGATTACAGCCCCAGCAAAGGAGATGGCAGCTTAGAGTGTTTACTGGCTGTGGGCCGCGAGGACTTCTACAGTGTGTTTTGGAGATGATTATACATGGAGACTGAACTCCACTGAAGACACGCCACACCCTAAACATGATGGGATGTGAAGTGGACGCTACATTTAGGGGGGAGATTTCTGTGGAAGGACTAGGATTACTGCAAAACCAACAGAAGTGAAGTAGTAAATAGGTTGTGTTGAAAACAAAGCCAGAGGTATAAGGTGACATCCAATTGTTCCACACACTTAGCAGGTCTGCAAACTGGCCAGTCTGCCAGTGAGCCAGGAACCAAACCTCCACCCCCCCACCCCCTTTGAAAGCTGGCAGCTCAGATTCAGAACAGCTCAGTGCATATTTGTAGTGTCGGGGGAATCTAAACTGTACCCAGTAAAAACACATCTGGTTTAAAAATAAAGGCGGACTGGAGTATGTTTGGAGCAGGCAGGGCTTGGGACGCTGCCTTTTTCTCTACACAGGCTAGAAGCCAGAAATGGTTCCATATTGCAGAGGGATGCCACTGCTGAGTGAATGACTGTTTCTAGCCAGGTATGTATACGCTGTGCACTCCCTGAGGGATACCGGCGTCCCCGTCAGGCAGACCTGAGGGCAAAGCTGCATCTTGGAAGCAGAATGAAGCTCACTTAACCACAGAGATGGGCTAACAGCCAACACCACTGCAGAATTACTGTTATTCCTCTGGACCAAAACCGTTAACCTCCTGTTACATGGAGGTCACGGTCATCTAGAAAACAATGAATAAGTGGAGCTGACAAGCAGGTTGGGAGACTGATTCCAAGTTGTGTAGTTGAAGGCTCCCGTTTTGAACCACTGCAATAGCACCCAATTCTTCCATAAGTAAAAGTTTCTCATTGATTTCCACTTCTGTTGGAAAATCAATGACGTAAAAAGCAACGAAGTCAGTAGTTGTAGCTGTGTCATTACAGACACTTCAACAAAAACATATTTTGAATATGGAGTGATACAAGCTTCCTGATTGCCACCACTCGACAAACAACACAGCACTAAAATAACAATTCCAGGAAGCAAACAATTACAGTACACAAAAAGAAAACAAGAAAGAAAATTTTAAAGAAAAGTCACATTTGAAAAGGATTGACAAAATCTAAACCAGTCTAAACCAGGTATATATATATATATATATATATATATATATATATATATATATATATATATATATATATATATATATATACACACATATACATAAATACATACACTGATCTATACCGTACATACATATATATTCACATAGATTTCTCTGCCTCCAATCCCTAAACTATATCAATAATTACATTATAATAGTCAGTAATGATAACTATTAATTATAACAATTAAACAGAACATTTTTACATTTTTGTACATTTCTTGAAATTCACATAGACTAGTGCTTTTCAAAAGGAGGACTTAAAGTGGGTTGGGCCAGTTGTATTTGGTCACTGGTTGACAGAGATATGTAAAATCAATATGATACATGAATTAATTTTCATTAAAAGACAAGGAGGACTTATCTGGAAGACTTTATAAATGTTGACCTCACCAAAGCCATATGAAATGCAGGGGAGAGGCTTCAATTATAAAAGACATATTAAGAGGAAAATGATGATGTGGAAGATGCAACAACAGATGAAAATGACAAAATGAGACACCTGAAGAGATACAAAAAGACAATAAAAAAATGACCTAAAACATTTAAACCAATAAGACTAAGCTGAACAGTATGCAAAGACCAAATAAAAATCATCAAAGACAGAAATGACATAAAGGTTGTAAGGGGATGAAGATGAAACAGAAGACCCAAAAAATAAATGGCAGCAGACAGCTGGACTTATCTTTTTGGGTTTCAGTTAAATACGTCAAGGAAAACTGGACGTATCCCAGTGTGCAATGACACATGCACTGGCTTATACAGTAGTAGTGCATTAGTCAAAACAAAACCATATCCACAGTTAGTGTACTTGTGATGATGTGTTTAGTGACTGCAGGCCAGGAGAGATGCTGGGATGTGAAAGTCTGGTTGGAATGAAGTCATTTGGCCACATGCCCATTTCCATCTGAGGCCAGAGGAAACCGTTAGCCCAGCGCTGCCTTTTTCCCACACCATCATATCTCTCTCTCTCTCTCTCTCTCTCTGTCTGTCTCTGTCTCTCTCTCTCTCTCTCTCTCACTCTCTCTCTCTCTCATCCATTCAGTCTTTCTCACACAAAAACACACACACCCTCTCACCCATGCCATCCCACCCCTCAGGAGAAAAGAAGAGGTGACATCAGGAACAAGTTTAGAATGTGATAATGCTCAAAAGAGAGGTGTTCTACATCCCAGAGCCACCCACGTCAGAGATGGTTTCCTGTCAGCTCCTCCCACTTTGCTTCCAAATGTGACTATCAACTACGGCTCCACAATATATCACAAAAATACAGAGGTGGTCAAAGTACAGTACAGTACAGGTACTGGTGTGAAAAAAGTGCTTATTCAACTCATTTACTGAAGTAAAAGTAAAAAAGTACAACTTCTCAATTGTAATAAAGTGAAAAGTAAAACTGCCTTTTTTTTGCCATGAATGAAATAATACTTATTTCACCAGGAAAAATCTTAAAAGAAAGATACATAGAGAAAAAAAGTAAAAAAAAAAAAAAGTAAAAGAAGTGAGATAAAATGTCTAAATTATGAGATAAAGTCATAATCATGACATAAATGACAATTTCTGTGGTCCACTGAGTTTAATTTTGAAGCCACTTATTTTCATACTGTTTAGTTTGAAAAAGTAATGAGTCTATTCTATGAATGTACAGAGTATAAAGTACAGATATTTATGTAAATGTAAGGAATATAAAGTACAGATATTTATATAAATGTAAAGAGTATAAGGTACAGATATTTATGTAAAAAAAAATGTTGGAAGTAAAAGTAAAAAGTTCCCAGAAAAAACAATACTCAAGTAAAGTACAAATACCTAAAAAAAAAAAATTACTTATGTACAGTAATGAAGTACACTCTGTATTATTGCGATCACATGGATTGCAATAGTCATATTGCAAAGATGTCTAATCTTTCTTTTAATCCCACCCCCCAAGTGGAAAGGGGTATTGTTTTTGAGTCGGTTTGTGTGTTTGTTTGTTTATAAGCAGCTTTACACAGAAACTACTGGACCAATGGACAGTGGATGGACACACTTAGTTTATGTTTTTTCATGATATATTGAAAAAAAATAAACAGTCACTTTTTATTGGTCTTTTATGGACATCTACACCATCAATAAATTAAATGTGAAAATATCAGATTTTCACTTAAACATACCAGAGCATAATAAGAGACTAAATGGTCCTGTACAGGAATGACAACTATCACAATATTATCGTATTAATATTACTGTACACAGTTTTGCTAATATCGTGCAGCTCTACTGTCGACCAGCTGTATGATGGCGGGAGCATCCACACATGACGCACGACACATCAAACTTCTGCTGCACTGTTGTTTTTTGTTAATCCTTCCAGTCAGCAGTGATTATGTATTCTTTAGGAAATAAGAAATTGTTCTGTTATTTGTCAAGAGTTTTGACCTGGTTAGTCTGGCTCTGTTTAGGTATTCACTGTGATTTTGCTACAGTTGAATAACTATGTTCTTCATACTGCAAATATGTCTTAATTATATTTCACCGCTTCATTCCAGTGTTGGTTGAATGGAAAGGAGGATAAGCACTTCTGTATTACAGTACTACTAATAACAACAGTAGTAACCATATTTATATAACAGGGGTCTCAAACATGTATCCGGGAGATACAACTCGTCAATGGTTCCAAAGCGGTCCCTCAGTTTTTTCTTTCCCTATAAATGATAATAACTTCACGTTTTTGTTATTGTTTTACTGCAAAAAATAATATTAAATTATGAAATCATTTACAAGCTATCCTGTAACAATAAAATGTGAATAACCTGAACAAATGTGAACATTCTGAAATGTCTAAAGAAAATTAGACACAATTTTCTGCTTCTTTTACTAAGAATTTAACGTCTTTGTAAAATTGATCCATAATAAAACACATGGACTAATGATAAACTGAGGCAGAATATTGTTTCCTCCGCCAAGGTTATGTGTTTGCCAGTGAAGTTATGTTGCTTTAACGGTTTGTCTGTCTGTGTTTGCCTGCATATTTCCTCTGTACATACTCTAGCATCACCAATTCTTGATGAATCTTTCTGAATTTTGGCATGTAGAAAGAGACACGGTCCGAATTTTAGCCAAATCGACTCACTACTTCTGGTCTGACATCATATTGAATTTTCGCATTAAGGTCACAGCAGAAATTTTTATTGTTTTTTGTACTATGACAATGACAAAAATGTGTAGTTTTCATAACTTACAGGTTATTCTATTTTCATTTTACTGGTCTGGTCAAATCAGACTGAATGTGGAAAATGAAGAAAATTTTTTTGAGACCCCAATATAACACCTCTTAAAATAAATGGCTAAAAAGGACATTGACAGGGGACTCAAAAGCCAATGAAACAACAGTTAATTAAGTTAACAATATGTTTTGGTGAAAATCTGCCTTAAACAGGTTCATCTATCTTTGCTGAATGTTTACTAAATTACGCACTTGGAGAAATAATTTACACACTTGCTACTGCTCCATTGCAACCCAAAGCACAGTGGAAAGTCTTCTATATGTGTAGTGTGGCCTAAGTGCCATTTGAGCTTTAAATAGCACAACTTCAGGGTACTATAAAGGCCCCATTTAGAAAGATTCCATCGAGCACCAGGTCACATAGTTTGACATGGAACTTTAATGGTACAGTAACAGAACCTTTCAGGGGAAAACTGCCCTAAAAGTATGGTATGACATTTAAAGAACATCAGTGGACTTAAATATGACCTTTAAGCATTTTTTACAAACAGTTTTCCTCCAAACTAAGTACCCACGATCCTCACCGTGGAACCCCTGGAAAACATCACACAGGCCGAGCCTCATTAAGTTTCACACACAGTTATTCCACAGACATGCGTAGATCACATTCATTTGTCTTATTGTCACATATACGGCATACCCGAGCAGTGTATCTAGAAACCACACTCCACCCCAAAATAATCAGCACTTTGTGTGTGTGTTGGGCCACCATCAACAACCATGTAATCATCTCCCAGGGTGCAACACAGCAAAAGTCATCATAACATCTAGAGGCTGCCAACAGCAGGCTAATCGAGGTGCGCTCAAGCGCTTTGTGACAACTCCATATGTGTTTTCAAAACTACTAAAACTAGTTTAGGAGAGGTCAGGCCTTCGCTTTTCAGTTTAAAAAAAAAAAAAAAACCCACTCAGTTCCAGAGATTAAAACTGTTACAGCTGCACTTCAACAAACAACCCTGACCCTGATTATATATGATCATTACTCAATATCTCTGATTTGAGTTTTATATTTTACTTCCATGATTTTAACCTTGTTTTTACATTTCCACCATCATTGTGATCCTGCTGAAAGTCTTTACAGCTGGATTTGCGAGGCTCCCAGATGCTAGCGTTAGTGTAGCAGCATAATGACACCAAACAACTTTGTGTGAACGTGCGCTGGGTAACCTACCTTTATCAAGACCACGTCTACAGCTCTCTCCCCCTTGGCACACAGACTGTACCGCCGCTTGTGTCGTTCATACATTTTCCCTTTAGGATTAGTGAAAAACAGGGTAAAATCCAGTAGAAACACTTGTGAGGAGAGATGAAGCTGTGTGCTAAGCTTCACATCTGGCCAAAGAGGCAGCCCTCCACCAGACTCCAGCCCACTCTTCTCCTCTCCCCTCCCTCCTTCTCCTCTTCCCTCCCTCCCTCTTCGTTTCCCCTGTCGCCTCTGAACTTCTCCTCTGACTCAAGCTTTTCCTCTCCCCCTGAATTTTCTCTCCCTCTCCCTCTCCCTCTCCCTCTCCCTCTCTCTCTCTCTCAGTGAGCCTGTGAATGTGTTTCTGTCTGTCTCTTCCTGTGACTCAGCCTGTCCGACAACTACATAGTTAGAATATGACAGACACCAGTAGGGCATTATTACTCCACTTAATGCAAGTCAACCACCAGCATTTATGGAATTATGGTTCAACGCACATTAGTGGATGAAAGTGTACTTAAGGTCAACTAGAGGGAACATATGATATGACATGATATGATAAGATATATGATATGATATATATGTAAAAAAAAAATTGCAGTAGCTGTGGTCGCTGAAACACGACTGTAAATTCACAGCAAAACATTTTCTTCATTTACAAAACAAAAATGTATTGAGAGTTAATTTTACACTTTAAAATATGCTTGATTCTATGCTTTATTGTAAAAAAAAATAAGTTTTAACATTTACTTGAAAATGTATATGATTTGGTTTTTATTATTACGGTATTATAGTAGCAGCTGTTGTTGCCAGAACACTCCAGGTACAAACTGTATTTTTTTTTATGTAATACATATAAAAATAGTTATGTATTTGTTGTAAGTACTGCAACATGTTGTCGATATCAGTAGAATAAAATGTACATTAAACTGTGAAAAATGTTTTTATTTTCAAGAAATAAATGTAAACATTACAGTATTGAATGTAATACATATTATGTCTTTTTCCATTAAAAAACATACTAGAGTAAGGATATTTATTTTTTCAAGAGAAAATATGTAAAAGTTTTTCATGATAAAACACTATATATGATATAAACAGTATCAAAACGTTTTTAGAGTTTACACATTTACACTGTCATGGTTTGCTAGTCTAGCTGCGCTTGACGCCCCTAGCAGCAGCAAATCAAATTTTCTACTTATCCTCAATGCAAGATTCAGATTCAGATTTCCCTGAAACTGGTCGACAAATACAGTATAGAGTCAGAGGGCGAGTGTAACAAAGTGATGACCGAGCTGCAACGATTCAGAGAGAAACAACCGGAAACAACAATAGAAGAAGAACAACAATGATAGATGGCTGCTGACTGGGTGGCAATTTCCTTTTTGATGAGTGAAGAATGTGAGAAAATGTCAGCAATCTTTAAATAATTTTTATGGTCATTAAACTCCATAATCCCCAATTTTGTTTAGTCTGTCGGAACTTTCTCCAGACTCCCCCGTGAACTTTTATGCACTCTAACTACGTCATCCTAAAGATTACGCTGATTGGTTGTAGTACCATCCTATTGCATACAGATGGATTTGAAAGACAGATGTATATGTAATACTTATGGTATGTCTCTCTCTCTCTCTCTCTCTCTCTCTCTCTCTCTCTCTCTCTCTCTCTCTCTCCGTTTTTCTCTCTCCGTCTTTCTCTGTCTCTGTCTCTCACCGTCTCTCTGTTTGTATACGTGAGGGGTGCTTCAAGCACGGCTCTCCTGCAATGCACGGTTTAACTGGACATTATTTGGACCTCACTACCCAGCCGTTTCCCCGTGTTGTAGGGCCGGGTGTGCACGCCCGGGCACAAACAATGCCGTAAATGGCAGCTAATACGAGCACAACACAGAGACATTTCCAGCAGCACCACAGCTCAGTACTCAAATCAACAACTGCACCTACCAAGAAAACACCAACAGACCAGACAATGCTGACAAACACAATCACACCTCAACTTCCACAGTGAAACGCCAGAATTGATTTTGAAAAAAGTAGAAATATATTATTTTATTTATTTCATTTTAACTTTTATGACATTTAATTTCAGTTTAAATTTGTAGAGGAATAAGTTCATTAAAAGGAACAAGTTCATTAAAAGTTAACGCTTACAGAGTTACAAAATCCAGGTGCAACTCAGTTAAAGTCAAGTCATGGACAACAGACTGCAAGTCAGTCTGACTGCAAGTCAGTCTGTTGTCCATTAATTTTTAATTTGTTGTCCATTTGTAATTTAGTTTTCTTAAAACCTCGTCTCATCTCGATCTCGTGAACCCAATCTCGCATCTCGCCTCATCTTGTGATGTGTCTCAACACACCCCTACCTAATACCATAAGTATTACATATACATCTGTCCCAAAAGCCCAAGTGTTGTTCCTGCATTAGTGTAGATTATACATCAGATACTGTGATTGGACCAAATGAGTCATAGTTCATGGCGAGTAAAAATGCCTGAATACCTGAAAATGGTGCTGCTATAAAGGGAATTTGGTAAAATAAATAAAAAAATAAATGAACAGTATAGTAATAAGTAATAGGCTTTATGAAAAAAATAATAAAAGAAGATGTTATCTATGTTGTCCCAAAGATGTATTTTGTTTTCATGAGAGAATAATTGTATTGTAAAGGATATTGCTGTAAAAATGTCTTTGATCCTACCCCATAGCACTGTAATGATTGGTTGTTGGACTTTCTACTCACATATTATCATAATATACATCACAGGTGTCAAACATGAGGCACAAAGGCAAAATCCAGCCTGCCAAAAGGGCCCAATCTGGCCCATAAGATGAATAACAATGACGATATTATTAATGATGATATGTAAAAATGATTTGCATTCCAGTTCTACATACAGAATAATTAGATGTACATTGGGCAGTAAAATATGATCATAATTACCTATAAATAGTGAAAACTGCAGATTTTAATGTAAAAAAAAGTCACATTAGATGAAAATATTTATATTAACAAACCAACCTTTTACAAAAACCGAAATAAATATCTGAACAAATATGAAGCAGCTGAAATATCTCAAGAGAAGTGTCATTTTACAAATATTCTGCCGGTTACTAAATGTTTAGTGTATTTGTAATTGAAATGTCAGTTGTTCTGCACATGTGCAAATGACACTGAGACAGACAAGGCTTCAAATGTCACTTGTTTTTCTGAACACGTGTCCAGTTGTTGATGTTCATTTTGAGGGAAACATTATGAATGTAAAAATTAGCAGAATGTAGAATGTGACTCTTTTCGCTGTTATTATTTGACTGGTCTAGTCCTTTTCATTATCATCATTAGTCACATATTATCATCAAGCCATCCATTCATCATCTTTCTGGCTGAAGATTTCCTGACTGATATGCAGACTGATGCCTCTGAGGTCAAATCCAGCTTTGACTTCCGTCCGTGCCCTCAGCAGACCAATAATATAGAGCCATGAAGTCCTGCAGCCACAAACAAATCATTCCCTCCACTAATCTACACTCTGGCAGTCCAGCATTGGTAACCTTCACAGAAGACCGTAGTTCACAGTTCAGGGAAACACTGCAATCAAACCACTCAAGCAAATAAGCCGCAGTGTTTTCACAGGACATTTAACCTCTGAATGAATACAGTCCATGGTTCTGTTAAAAAAATGTCACTCTCACACATCATACCAGACTGGACAGACACAAGTAGTCTAAAAATATTAAAATGAATCAAGTTGCCTGAAAAACACACACATTAATTTTAGAACAGGGGTCTCAAACATGCGGCCCTGGGGCCAAATGCAGCCTGCCAAAAATCCCAATGTGGCCCCTGGGATGAAATTTCAAAGGTCAATAATTCCAGAGTCAAACTGTGGAACTGATTTTAGTTCAGGTTCCACATACAGACCAATATTATCTAGATTCAAATAACAGAAAAACCTACAAAAAATAATAAATCCATAGTTTCTTCTGGGTTTGATGTGAAAAACATTTAATATTATGCCAATAATGACAACTTAAAATTTGTAATCTTTGTTTTAGTTTAAAAAAAATAACATGAAAATATGGAAATATTGACATTTAAAACTAGAAAAGAGCACAGATCTCCCCCAAGGTAGACATCCCCACCAAAATCTAATAATTTCCAGATGTCCCTATTACCAACCTATCAAAATCCATCCATACGTTTTTGAGTTATCCTGTTAACAGACAGACAAACAAACGATAAACGCCTTGGCGGAGGGTAAGTATAATGTAAAAGTAAAATGTGAGAAACCTGAATAAGTATGAATAACATTAGAATGTCTAAAGAAAATTCACTAAAATTGTAACCATTTTTTTGCTTCTTCATGTAAACATGATATGTTGAAGCAAAACATTGTTAAAATTGCATTTATTTACAATGAGGTCATTTTTAGCTTTTTCTGGTTATTCCCATCTTTTTTGTTTGTATAATTAAATATTTTAATAATTTAAGGGGGTGTTTTGCACTAAAGCAAATACAAAAGTTTACAGTTATTATTACATGTTATTCTATCTTTGCACTGGAAATCAAATCAAGCTGAATGTTGCCCTGGAAAGAAAATGAGTTTGTGAGCCCTGGTTTAGAAGAACAAAAGCCTCTTTCTACCACATTAAGACAACTGCTGACCAAACAATACAGCCTCATAATTATACACACTTCAATAGTGAAAAAGGCTCTTTATTATCCTGTCGTCAATAGTGAAAGAATCACTTATTCCTGGAAATAATTCATCAGGTCGACAGATTTGTTTTGGTCACAGTCTGATGCCACTTTGAAATCATTCTTCACAGAGAAAAACATCAGTCAATGACTTCCACTAAAACTCCATATTAGCATCTAAACTTGACTAAGGAGAAGGAAACTAATCTATAGATGTACCATGGCTTACAAAAACCTTTTTATAATTGCCTTTGATTGAATTCTATTTTCGTTTATTGTATGGTAAATGGTCTGTACTTATATTGCGCATTTCATACACCACATGGTGCCCAAAGTGCTTTACAATTCCTCACATTCACCCATTCACACACACTCATACAGCAGTAGACAGCTGCTGCAAATACACTTAGGGTTCAGCGTCTCTCCCAAGGACACTTCGACATGTGGACAGCCAGAGACAACCCTTCGATCATTGGATGACCCGCTCTACCAACTGAGCCATGAGTGTATGTAGCTAATTTGAAATTGTAAAGTGAATCATAAATTAAAACTATTATTATTATCAAAATACTCCTTTGTCTGACTCTAGTTTTTTGTGTAAACTCCCTGAGATTAATATAGTATTCTACTTCTGATTCAGATTTTAATTTTGAATAAAGACAAGGGGCTGAACAAGCAGTCACAGATGGACCACCTTACTACATTTTTGTTTGCATTTCTGCAACTACAGTAGTGGAAAAAAAGTGTTTGGACATTATGTTTGGAAACATACATATCACAAATATTTTCATGAACTATCTGTATAAAAATCTTTTTTGGTTTTTCAGAAGGCATGGCTGCATGTGAGAGACACTAACAAATGGGTTTGTTTTTTTTGTAAATTGTTAATAAGAAAAAATAAAAACAGAATTCTTGAGATGTCCTGGGTATGTTTCACTATCTGCTGGAACACTGATGGAACATGTACATGTAGAAGGCTAGAGGATAGAATAGGACATTAACAGACACATCGGCTAGTCAGTAATGATGTTAAAATGAGGCTTCATGTAGCATTAGTTGTTTCTTTTTAGTCCAATAGATGAAGCTCAAAGAGTTGTTGAAATCTTCAACATTTTCTTGAACAAAGAGCTCCATCGAGAGGACTAAACAGAAACAAGTAATGCTTCATGAAGCCTCATTTTAATATCGCTACTAGTCGGCACATCAACTCCGGTAGCACAAGTCGACTTAAATTTGGATGAGTCAACAAGTCAAGTTATTTTTTCTTTCTCTCTTTCTCTCTCTCTCTCTCTCTCTCTCTCTCTCTCTCTCTCTCTCTCGCTAACAAAACAAAAGTGACAGACACACATCGCATGTGTGTCTGTCACTTTTTTACCTTTTTATAAAACTTGCCTTAGAGTGTACTTCTAATTTTCATAAAACTGTAAAATCTTCACTGTTGGTTCGCTACAGTGTCTATTTTGTAAAACAGTAAACAAGAGTTTCGCTGTTTTAGTAATAGATGGACATAGCTACTATGGTAACAGGTGGACCAGGGAAAACAATTACAAGTCTAAACTGTATATTCGTTATATTTATTACTATATACATTGTATATATAGGATCTACAGAATCAAACACCTTAATAAACTAATTTAATACATTACAAATATAATACAAAACACTCAGTTTATAGGTATTTGTAGCTACTGTAAAAAGAGTCGTAATTGGTTTTTGAATTGACCTTACAGTTTATCATACATATAATATTGGTCCAGCACAAGTTGATTAAATTAACGCTTTGAATTGAACTGACAAGGAATGAAAACATAAATTGATGTTGAATATAATGCTGTCTAAGTATTTTTTTTAAATTCTAAACAAATAAATCTTTTGTTGGATACCAGAAGTAAATATATGTCTTTAAAAGGTGATTTTGAATGTATTTTAATGATCCTTTGTTCAGTCCCACAATAATGTTGATAGCTTCTTGCTGTAAATACGCTGTGATAAAACAAATACAACGTAAGATTAAGTACCATAAACAAAACATTGTTCATACTCCTGCTAATATTACAAATATGTTACTCTATAGTGCCCTCTGCATATTTATATTCATACAAAAGCGTGTGTTTGTGTCAGAATATCGCATCCCTCCCAAGGTACGTCATCTCACCATCGGCTGTTGGCGGCGGTCGCGAGGAACTGTGAAGGCTTTTGAGACCGCTTGCAGTTTTAATTATTGTTGTTGCTCGATGCTTTTTTTTAAATCAGTTTACTAAACCCTGATAGCTATACTTTTTTTTTTTTTATTTAGCTTTCTATTTCTTATTTTACAACAAACATAATTCATCCGTTGATGCATGAATTATGAGAATGTTAGTCAAGATTTTTTTCCTAAGTGTTTTTATTCATCTTTAGGCTGGGAAAAAACTATGTGATTGAAATACTTTTACCTATCTTTTTATGGAGTTACAAAAATGTCCACTCAGCTGGAAAAAATGTGTTTAAGCTTTGAACTATAAAATGAAACATTTTAATGCTGTTTTTGGAATCTGTTAATTACAGTCTAAGAATACCACGCAACTGATTTACAGGTAAACATGTTAGTGCAAATCAGGTATTAAGCACAGATGAGTTACAGTAATGATATGAACTGACTGATATGAACTAAAACAACTAAAGCCATGAATATACAAGAGAACAACTGGAAAATAACTGACAACTTGACTGACCAGTAGAACAACTGACCACTGGACTGACCAGTACAACAACTGACCACTGGACTGACCAGTACAACAACTGACCACTGTAGTGACCAGTATGCATCAAAAGGCTAAACATGCATAACACAAACAGCAGGATCAGGGAGTCATAACTTACAAAGGTGTACATGAACATATATGCTTTCTCACACAGTGTAAATATGTCTGTAAGTGACACCTGCTTAGGCAGGTTACACAGGTAGCATTTTTGAAGTTACTGAGCTAAGAAGAGGCTCTACGTTTTCCCATGCCCTTCCCCTACATCCTTTTGTAGCCTCAGATAATAAATGATCTGCTCCATATGTTTCACAATATTTATCAAGGCGTCCACAGAAGGGCCATATTTCTCATGACAGCTTTCTTGCTGAGTGCCATAAAAATCTTTAGTGAATAATGATCAATCCTGTTTAAGCCCCTGGGGGAAGTCCAAGGTATAGTATGAGAAAAGACATATTAACCTCAAAATGCTTGGGGGCGAACATGGCTCAGTCATTTCCTTAAGTAGTTGGTAGAGTGGGTCATCCAGTAACTGAAGGGTTGGCGGTTCGAATCCCACTCTGTCCTAGTCTGTCTGTTGTGTCCTTGGGCAAAGACACTTCACTCTCCTGCATCCAGCGTCACTCACAACTGGTGTATGAATGTTTGGTGATGGTGGGAGGGGCTGTAGGCACTAAATGTCAGTCTGCCCCAGGACAACTGTGGATACATATGTAGTTCACCACCACCAGAGGGAGCATGTAAGAGTGAATGAATAATGGGTCACTAATAAAAAGCGATTTCAGTGGCCAAAAAAGCGCTATATAAATCCAATCCATTATTATTATTATTATTATAAAGCCCAGAGCTTCAGGGATAGTTTTGGACACTTCCTCCCAAAACAGCCTGATAAAGGGACAACTGTTATTCTATCTCCAACATGACATTGTGGTCCCCAATTGTCTAGATTGTTGTTTTGGAGCTATGAAATATTAAATAATCTCTCTAAGTTAGTGAGTTTGTAGAGGAGTTTTGCATTTTCCAGATAGTGTTCCATAGTTCTTCTGTTGTTTCTATGTTCATAACTTTCT
Source organism: Siphamia tubifer (assembly GCA_020466265.1). Lineage (NCBI taxonomy): Eukaryota > Metazoa > Chordata > Actinopteri > Kurtiformes > Apogonidae > Siphamia > Siphamia tubifer. The sequence continues at coordinate 22,832,924 of CM035785.1, read as the reverse complement.
CCCATTTTTGTTTAATGTAATTGTTGAATGTTTGTTCAGAGCTCAGATACCTCAGTATAACTGATATACCCTGTTAACCCAGTAGTCCTTAATAATAAGCACATTTGCTAAGTGAGGTTTAATAAAAAACTCAAAGTTATGAGGAATTGAAACTTAAAATACCAAGTTTCAACCATTCACTAAAAATGTTTAGTTTAAAATGTTTTCATGTAATTTTCTTTGGCCAGCTACTTTTTATTTGGCAATGTTAAATAAAATTGTTCATTTAAAGGTGTCATTCCATCGTATTTCATTAATATTGCTGTCTTCTCCATTTGTCTTGAATACATTGTGTGTTGGTTCTATTTAAAAAAAACATCGTCTTGCTTTGTTTCAAGCTGTTTTTGCACGGTAGAAAAATGACTTGAGGTTGAACAACAGAGTTTTCCAATACTTCCGCATACATGTCCATGATGCGGTGACGAAGCATCTCTGGTTGGCTCAGAATGTGTGAATGTGTGTCGTTTAGTCTTTTCTACGTAATTAAAGTTGAACCTACTTAAACCAATTAATTAGTTGAGCATTACTCAAATGATTTAAGTTGAATCACTTGCCTCAAATTTTTAAAGTAATTTCTACTTATCTGGGCTGACAGTGTATAAGCATCAATAAAAACTATTGAATGCTGATTTACAATTTGGTCCTTTTATCTCTTTCCAGCAGTGACTGTAGAGCTGAACATAGCAGTAGAAATCTGTTTTATTTTTAAGTTATATAGGTCTGGCATTGGTTTAGAAATCTTTTCATTTCCAGTCCAGGCACAAGTTTACACACTGCTGTAAAGTTGAAACCATCGCTTGTATCTCCAGTCATGAAGACTTTGAGTCAAATTGGGGGTCTTCCCCTCTGGTCCTAGAGAGCTGCTGTTCTGTATATTTTAGATGATTTCCCTCTTCCACCACACCTGATTAAAATTATCAGCCTGTCATCCAGCTCTGCAAAAGACTGAGAAAGACTGTCAGGTGTGTTGGAAGAGGAAAACATCTAGAACATGCAGGGTATGAGTTCTCTAAGACAAGAGTAGCAGACCCCTGGCTCAAATGCTGGCCAAATAATTAGTTTAATGTCCTTTGAATTTCTTAACCACTTCTCTCCAGACTTTGAGTGACATATGAATCCATGGCTGTGAGTTCAGTTCCAACTCATCTTCCCTTCCAGGGCAGCCAAGAAGTGACTGCATCAGTATGTCAATATGGGGCACGTCAATACTCTTCCAGCTGGCTACATAGGTAGGGCTACTGCAGGATACTAAAGGTCTCAGCTGGGCTGCTACTCCAGCCTAGTCGAGACCTTTAGTTTGAGACATGGGAGACATTGGAGAACTACATTGCCTGTCCAAAAAACAGTGACACATGCAGTATTTGACTGCATCACCTTTGGTTGTGATAACAGAGGACATTTACTTTGACTTTTTTGCCACATAACACATATTTAGTGTCACAATAAGGTTTATTGTAATTTTTTTTCATCCATAGTTGCATTAAAGGTGTCATTCCACTGAAAACCACTATTACACACTCCTTTTGGAATCTGATGGGTCACCCAGAGTTACCAAAACATGCTGCATTTGAAAGTGGTGTGTGACCTCCACTAGCTGTTTCACATTCATAGAAAACAACACAGAGAAACAAGCCACTCAGAAAGAGCCTGTGCACATTACATCATGTGGACATGGGCGTCACCCATGTGGGGTTAAGCCCACCCACAGAATTCAAGTGACACTCTGCCCAGCCGTTTCCCATTGCAGTGAATCTGAAGTAGCATTAGCATTAGCATCTGCAAGAAAAGATGTCACCACAATAGCTGCTGCACAAAATTGAAAAAAATGGTGTCGCAAATTGGTTTATGTGCTGTCTGCAATAAAGCATTGTTTTTTTTCTGTAAGCGTTCAAAACAAGTGATGGCGCAAAACCTCGGTGGATGCTACTCTTGGATGGTAAACACACACAGAGCAAAAGGGGAGGGGGGAGTGTTCCTTCATGTATTAATTCCCTGAGCCAATCAGAGACGCCTCATTCCCCCGTCATGGATATGTATGAGGAAAGACTCTGTTGTTCCACCTCAAATAATTTTCTACCCTCCAAAAACTGCTGGAAACAAAGCAACACACAAGTTTTTGGTTTTTTGTTTTTAAATAGAACCAACACACAATGCATTTAATAACAATGGTTACCACAGCAATATTAATAACGGTGAAATGACATCTTTCATTTTTCATTATTGATGATGATGATCAGACCGCTACATCAACTCTTCATCATCCCAAATTAGAGTTTGGACTTCATGGAGGCTGATGATCCCTGAAGTATTCTGTCACCAGCCCGATGACCCTGATAAACCCTGGTGTTGTTCAATCTGTTAAACATTACAGACATGAGGGGACACTTACTGCATCACTTCAATTAAATAAACATTATTAACCACTGAAGTATTTACCCCTGAAAGGATCTGAATAATTAGCTTAGTTACATTGAGTGTCAAGTCTGCTGGAATCAAAACCAAAGATGATGCAGTGAAATATTGTATGTCCCACTTTTTTTTGGCAAGGCAGTATAGAAACCCCTTTTTCCTTGTCTAGTTGTATTTCACTCTGGGATTTTTGTTGCTCCAGATAAAATGTGATATGCAATTGTCCCACTCTGAATTGCTTGGGGGAATCTCTGCTGGAATAAATAGAAAAATATACAAAATGTTCATCTTGATCAACCTGATTCTGCTACCAAAGTCAAGTGGAAGCACGACAATAGATATCATAGAGTCATGTTAAGTTTTCTGGGATAAGTATGCCGACCGCATAAGTATACCGACCGCAATCAGACTGTATAATGACTCACTGTGCTTCAAGGCCTCACTGAGAGCAGTGGAATGTGATCTGTAACTACGAGACCAAAAACGGATTACTTAAGGATTACCCCTGGACTATCACTTTTGTTTTACTTTTTCACTTTTTAATATTATTATATTTTTTACAATGCTGTTTTGCACTACCTTCTGCCGGACTTTCACCTTAAATATGCTGCTTGCACCATAGTTCTGGCACTGAATAAGAACACCAGATAGACATGGGACTGGATATTGGATATTGGAGTGTAACGTACTGTAGACTTAACTACATTTCTGAAGTCCTAGTTTTCGTAAATGCCTTATAACTGTAGAATTTGCACACCTAATGTAAATTGTGATTTATAATTCTTGACTGTGAACTTGTGAATAATGAATGTTCAATGTGAGCGATCTGTGGTGCTGAATTTCCTTCGGGATTAATAAAGTACTTCTATTCTATTCTATTCTAAATATTTAATAAAAAGGGAAGACCAATTAAAACTGTAAGTGCCAATAATTTCTTGCTTCGGGATGCAATTAAAAAATAGAGTCTGTGTTCTATGTGTATTTATGACATAACCAGAATAGTCTCCATATATCTGAAGAATAGTCATCAGAAGTGGGACACTGGAGCCTGGATCCATGACTGCAATCAGCACATCATCTGCATATAACACAATTTTATATTAATTTTCACAGGTATAAATACAGGTTATTTATACCAGATTCTTGCCTAATTGCCTGGGCCAATGGTTAATTACTACATACTTATGACAATTAATCTGGTTCCTTTTTCTAGGGGTCGACTGATGTGAATCTCTCAATGGCCAATAAGAAATGACAGAATGCTGCTCAATTATCATTTTTCTTTTTTGTATTTGATAAAATACAACCATCTAAAAACACAAAATAATGATAAAGAGCAAAATTTCCCACGCAGGAAAAAAAAGCAATAAACAGACTAGAGTTCCTTCTTATTCATCACTTCTTTGCCTCTATTGTCTTTTTCATTCATGTTTTGTTCGGTTCAAGACATTTCTGGTGATCAGTTTTACTCTGCAAGTCCAGCCAATCATTCTAGACTTCACAAAAAATGTGTGGCTGAAACAATATAATAAATAATGGTATTAATATATTAGATTTACATAGCACTTTTCTATGTAAACACATACTTAAAGCGTTCAGTGGATCCATTATTCATTCACTCTCACATGATCGCTCTAGTGGTGCTAAACTACATATGTATTAGAGATGTGCGAGCAGTGTGGATCAACCGCGGATCAGGTGGAAGACGCGACGAAAAATAATATTTTAATTAAATGCGGGTGGGTTGTGGTTGAAGCACTCAAATAAAAATATATAAACATTTTGTATATTATTCCAAAAGTAAACAAATGAACGAAAACGAAACTAAAATACTTTTTAATCAGGCAGTATCCTGTTGATCTGGTCATTCGCTGGTGCTTAGTTTAGACAGAACACAGATGACAGCGGCAGAAAAGTCAGTGCATGAGAAATTAAAGGCAGGCGAATTTAAAACGTGAAAGAAGGAGAGGAAGTACAGTAAGAACGGTTTCTGGAGGTGGTAAATTTAGACAACATAAGTGCAGGATGTGTTATCTGCAAAAAGTGTGAATCTGTTTACGTATTTAAAAGTGGGGACAGTGGAAACACAACAGTAATCTAATTCACTATCCTCAGTTTAGTCCTTATATCCACATTTATGAGGGAAAACATCATTTTGTTCTCAGTAATATTTTTATTCTGTCATTTTTGTGATTCATAGTTTGTTTGTACTTATTAAAGCCAGGTCTGGCTGGCATTTGAAATAATTATTTACCAAACAACTTTCTTTTTTTTCATTAATTATAAAATAAAGACTTGCATCTTTTTCATTAGTCTTCTCTGCCCAGAATAAAAACTACCACATCTATAACCTGAGGTTTCCCTTGGATCAAATACGGTCTAATATTCTGATATCAGAATATTGTACAGGGTTTGTTGTGTCAATTATCTTTGTGAGATAAACAAATTTATACAACTGTTAAGCCACATGTCCATAATTGCCTAATATAAGATTTTATATATATATATATATATATATATATATATATATATATATATATATATATATATATATATATATATATATGGGCTCTAGTGTGTAGTGCATATACTGTATGAAGACATGCCCCTAGCATAGCACTGCAGAAGCCATAAGCCCACAGGGGTCACCTTCATCCAAACATTACATCTTGGAACGAGAAGTATTCCTGTCACACAGCATTCTGGAATCACGGTTCCACCTTTATCGCAGCTACGTTACCACCTCCAGAGGCGTTACAAAGTTGCGGTAAACGTTGCACAAAATGATCTCACCATATAATTTACACAGACATTGTCCAGAATAAAGGTGAAATATTCCCGTAACAGAAGCGCTGTGTAAAAGGGCCTAATGCATTGTTGTTAGTGTGCAGTTCTGTGTGAGACGAAAGTGGGTGAAACACACTATTTCACACCTTTATTTTAACATCACATCATGTCCCATTGAGTCTTGCCAAACACCAGTCTCTGTACAATGCTGAGCAAAGTGGTTGTAAACGTGCGGGGGGAATATTATATAATTTAAAAGAAAATGTATTTTAAACTATTATGTCTCTGTTATTCTGCATTCTGTTTGTAGTGCAATTTGTTTTAACAAATAAAAAAGAACTAAAACTGTCCTCGAAATATGGCTACCTGCATGGCAAATGTGCCTGGATGCATTATTGTTTAAAGGCTTCATAAAATTATCAGCAATACCAACCATCTCAAAATAGCATTTAAATGTCTTTGGCTACTTTTTTCTTATCCATGTTTTTTATTGTTATACACACAACTTAATACATTTAATATACTACATAGGGACGGTAATGGTTGTTGGTAGAGCGGGTCGTCCATTAACCGAAATGTTGGCGGTTCAAGTCCCGCACTGCCCTGGTCAGTCCATTGTGTCCTTGGGCAAGATACTTTACCGTCCTGCCTCCAGTATCACTCACACTGGTGTATGAATGTTTATGAATGTTCGGTGGTGGTCAGAGGGGCCATAGGCAGGGAGTGGCTGTCACGCTTCTGTCAATCTGCCCCAGGGCAACTGTGACTACATATGTAGTTTACCACCATCAGAGGGAGCATGGGAGAGTGGATGAATAATGGATCACAAATGTAAAGTGCTTTGGGTGCCTTGAAAAGCGCGATAGAAATATAATCCATTATTATTATTATTACATTATGTGTCAAAGATATTACATACCATGCATTTTTTTGTTGTTTCCAGAGATGGTCAAAGTACTGACATTCTGACCTGCAGTAGAAATACAGCTACTGGTGCGAAAAAGTAGAAGTACTGATTCAACTGCTTTACTGACGTAAAAATAAGAAAGTACAACTTCTCAATTGCAATAAAGTAAAAAATAAAACTGCATTATTTTTGCCATGGAGGAAATAACACGTATTTAACCAGGAAAAAAACAGGAACGTTTCAAAAGTATCCAAAAATAAACCCTTTAAAAGTGAGTTAGTGTATAGATGTGTTTAATCAGCTCAATTTTGTGGGTATGGACAAAACATTGAGGAAAACTGGAAACAAAGTCACAATTGAAAATGATAAAGTCATTTTGAGATTTTACAAAAGCAGAATTGTGAGGTGGGATGCATGGAGTAGCACGATGCTTGGACACAAACCGGGGCCTGATCACCCCCGGTTGGGTCGCCTAGGTGAGGGTGTCTGAAGATCAAAGACCCGAAACACCCTATGACCCTAGGTCCTTCACTGAGGATGTGTCCAAGCCGCACCGTGAGGTGTTTCATCAACCTAACTACGCTGGCCCAGCCAGTGACTTCCAGGAAAGACTGGATGACGACCGTGAAAGTATGGTGACAACTGGAGAGCCAGTGGACAGCACGGAGAGACGGCAACCGGGGCAGTGAAGGCTAGCATCCTGAGCTGCAGCTCCCGTGAGGGAGCACCCACACTTTGCTACAGAAAGCCCTAAAGAAAGATACCCCCAGGGGTGCCCGAGAGGGGGGGGAGGATGAGCACCCCAAACGGACGGATCTCCCGGTAGCAGACATACGCGACGGATTATCGACGACGACAGCAACCTGTTATTGCGGAAAGGTTTGTAAGAACCTGAAAGGCCTGAGGATCCACCAGGCCAGGATGGGCTGCGCATTGAGGAAGCAAGTTGAGCAACGCTCAGAACCAGTGCCTAGCACTGATTCTGGTGAGACGGAGGAGGAGCAGGAACCGGAGTCACCCCACAGTGTCCAGAACCTCCAAGCTCAACATGCTGCACCAAGCAAACCATCGGAACAGAGCCGGGTTTTATGGCCATCCGCAAACAAGGAGACAGAGTGGCGCCAGTTTGACGAGGATGTTGATGCCACGTTAGAGTCATCGTGCAGAGGGGAAGTAGATCAACGGCTGCAGTGGATGACCACAGTGATCATCAGCATTGGTGCTGAGAGATTTGGCACCAAACAACCAAAGGCCCAGAACATCGCCAGACCAAACCGGCGCGAGAACAAGATTGCCCAGCTCAGGACAGAACTGAAGGCCCTAAGACAGCAGTACAAGAGGGCGAGTGAGGAGGAAAGGCCAGCGCTGGCAGAACTCCGAGACATCTTGAGGCAGAAGCTCATCTCTCTCCGACGAGCTGAGTGGCACAGGCGAAGGGGCAGAGAGAGAGCGCGCAAGCGTACTGCCTTCATAGCAAACCCCTTTGGATTTACCAAGCAGCTGCTAGCGCAAAAACGGAGTGGCACCCTTGTTTGTCCGGAAGAAGAGATAAACCAGCACCTCAGCGACACATACGGTGACGACAGGAGAGAGGAAGATCTGCCCCCCTGCAGAGAAATAACAACACCACCAGAACCCTCCATCCAGTTCAACACCAAAGAGCCCACCTTGGCAGAAGTCAGGAGCACTGTCCGAGCAGCACGGACCAGCGCAGCCCCAGGCCCGAGTGGAGTGCCATACAAAGTGTACAAGCACTGCCCGAGACTCCTGGAGAGGTTGTGGAGACTCCTCAAGGTGGTATGGCGGAGAGGGAAGGTAGTCAAGCAGTGGCGTCATGCAGAGGGCATCTGGATACCAAAGGAGGAGAACGCAAGTGACATCACGCAGTTCCGCACCATCTCCCTGCTCAGCGTGGAGGGCAAAATCTTTTTCAAGATTTTGGCCAACCGACTGACCGAGTACCTCCTGAGGAATTCCTACATCGACACCACTGTGCAGAAGGGCGGAATCCCTGGCATGCCAGGATGTTTAGAACACACAGGGGTGGTCACCCAGCTGATCCGGGAGGCAAGAGAAAGCAGAGGAAATCTGGCAGTCCTTTGGCTTGACCTTGCCAACGCCTACGGATCCATTCCACACAAGCTGGTGACGACAGCGTTGACAACACACCATGTTCCAGAGAAGATCACAGAGCTCATACAGGACTATTACAGCAGGTTCAGTCTGAGATTCACCTCTGGGACAACAACATCGGCATGGCACCGCCTTGAGAAGGGCACCATCACTGGTTGCACCATATCAGTGACGCTGTTTGCCCTGGCGATGAACATGCTGGTCAAGGCGGCAGAAGTGGAATGCAGGGGCCCCCTGTCCAAATCCGGCATTCGCCAACCTCCGATTCGAGCTTTTATGGATGATCTGACGGTCACTACAACATCGGTGACAGGGTGCAGGTGGCTTCTCCGCGGACTGGAAAGGAGCATCACTTGGGCGAGGATGATGTTCAAGCCAGCCAAGTCCAGGTCCCTGGTCCTGAGGAAGGGGAAAGTTGAGGACAAACATCGCTTCAGCTTGGATGGAGTCCCCATCCCATCAGTGTCCGAGAAGCCTGTCAAGAGCCTGGGGAAGATCTTCGACAGCACTCTGAAGGACAAGGCAGCAGTGAAGTCTGCCCACGCAGAGTTGAAATCCTGGCTATCATCAGTGGACAAGTCAGGCCTCCCGGGGAAGTTCAAGGCATGGATATACCAGCATGGTATCCTGCCGAGACTCCTGTGGCCACTACTGATTTATGAAGTCCCAGTAACCATCGTGGAGGGCTTCGAACGCAACATCAGCCAGTACCTGCGGAGGTGGCTCGGCTTGTCGAAGAGCCTAAGCAGCATTGCCCTGTATGGGCACACCAACAAGCTGCAACTCCCCTTCACCGGCCTGACCGAAGAGTTCAAAGTCACCAGAGCCAGGGAGGTGCTGCTATATAGGGACTCAGCCGACACCAGAGTCTCCTCAGCAGGCATCACGCTCAGAACCGGGAGGAACTGGCGGGCACAAGAAGCAGTTGACCAGGCCGAAGCAAGGCTGAGGCATGGCGTCTTAGTAGGGTCAGTGGCAGTTGGACGAGCTGGTCTTGGTAGCCATACAAGACCTCGCTACGACAAAGCCCAGGGACGAGAAAGACGCCAGATGGTGCAGGGAGAGATCCGTGCAGAGGTGGAGGAGGAACGCCAAAGCAGGACAGTGGCCATGCGCCAGCAAGGAGCATGGACTAATTGGGACCAGGCATCTGCACGGAAGATCACCTGGGCAGAACTTTGGAAGTCAGAACCAGCCAGACTCAAGTTCCTGATTCAGGCAGTGTATGATGTGCTCCCTAGTCCATCCAACCTTCATTGCTGGGGGCTAGCAGAAACCCCAGCATGCCCACTGTGCTCCTCACGGGGTTCCCTGGAGCACATCTTGAGCTGCTGCCCGAAAGCCCTGGGAGAGGGGAGGTACACGTGGCGCCACGACCAGGTGCTGAAGGTTATAGCAGACACCATCTGCACCGGAATCCAGCAGAGCAAACACCAGCCCCCAGGCAGGCACAACATCGCCTTCGTCAGGCCTGGGGAGAAACAGCCAGCAGGACACAAAGTCCCGACCGGACTGCTAGCCACAGCCCGTGACTGGAAGTTGCTCGTGGACATCGGGAGGCAACTGAAGTTCCCAGAGCACATAGTGAGGACGTCACTGAGGCCGGACCTGGTCCTAACATCTGACGTAACCAAACAGGTGGTGCTGCTGGAGCTCACAGTCCCCTGGGAGGACCGGATGGAGGAGGCCCACGAGCGAAAGAGGTCCAAATACCTGGAGCTGGTGGAGCTGTGCAGAGCGAGTGGCTGGAGGGCCCGCTGTGAGCCAATAGAAGTGGGCTGCAGAGGCTTTCCGGGGCAATCACTACATCGAGCACTCAAGCTCCTTGGAGTCAGAGGGTTGCAAGAGAGGAGGGCCACCAGAAACATCAGTGAGGCGGCCGAAAAAGCCGCAAGGTGGCTGTGGATCAAGAGGGGGGATGCATGGAGTGGCACGCTGCTTGGACACAAACCGGGGCCTGATCACCCCCGGTTGGGTCGCCTAGGTGAGGGTGTCTGAAGATCAAAGACCCGAAACACCCTATGACCCTAGGTCCTTCACTGAGGATGTGTCCAAGCCGCACCGTGAGGTGTTTCATCAACCTGAGATAAAAATTCAAAATAATGAGATAAAAAGTCAAAATGATGAAATAAGTCAAAATGATGAAATAAAAGTCGTGATTATATATACTATATTTCTCAAATACTGATTTTCCTCTGAAGCCACTTTGTTTAGTTTGAAAAAGTAAGAGTCTATTTTGAGAATGTAAAGAGTATAAAGTACAGATATTTATATAAATGTAAAGAGTATTAAGTACAGATATTTATATAAATGTAAAGAGTATAAAGTACAGATATTTATATAAATGTAAGGAGTATAAAGTACAGATATTTAAATAAATGTAGGGAGTAAAAGTAAAATGTCAGAAAAATAAATACTCAAGTAAAGCACAGATACCTAAAAAACCTACCTACTTAAGTACAGTAAAGAAGTAGTTTTCCTTAGTTACTTCTCACCTCTGGTTGTTTCTATGCCGCTGATAGTAATATTATCAGAGTGAATTATTATTAGTATTATACAGCATATACCTACTAATTTCTTATTTTAAATTTAACATCCAATATTGTGTTGTAAAGCTATAGTAGATCATCCTTAATCATGGCTCCAAATATCCAACTCATTGCAGAAAATTGCAGGAAATATCAACAAGATCAAATAGCAAGTCATTATATTTGGTTCCTGGTCAAAAGATAAAGTTCCACAAATGCAGCTGAGGCTACATCGCCCTCTGCTGGCGACCCCGGCCTCCTGCAGACCATGTACAAGTCCTGCTGTAGTCAAACATCTGGCATTTAGAACAAGGCACCGACCAAGACCGCAACCCAGGAATAAGAAAAGCCACTCCAGTCTATGGCTGCTGAGGAATCTGTCAGTCAGCAACATTTCACAATAATGCTTCGTTTCCTCAGGATCACATCCATGTGATCAGTGGCTGGGCTGCATGAAAGTCATACGCAGCACAAGGATATAAAACATAGGTCTCAAACTGATTTTCTTCAGGGGCAACATTTAGCCTGATTTGATCTCCAATGGGCCAGACCAGTAAAATGAAAACATAATAACCTACAAATAACTATATAAAAACTACAAATGTTTGTCATTGTTTTAGTGCAAAAAACCCATTAGATTATGAAAATATTTTTTTAGACATTATCCAAATGCAAAAAAAGTTACATTTCACAAGAAACATCGAAGCAATTTTAATAATAATCTGCTTCAGTTATGATTAGTCCATGTGTTTTATTATGGATCAGTTCTATAAAGACACTAAACTCTTAGAAACAGAAGCAGAAAATGGATCAAATTGTGTCTAATTTTTTTTAGACATTTCAGGTTGTTCACATTTGTTCAGGTTTTTCACATTTTATTGTTACAGGATGGTTTGTAAATGTTTAGATTTTCATAATTTTATATTTTTTTCCATTTCATTTAACTTATGTATTCATGATTGGAAAGGAGCAGGATGAAGAAAACTTACAATACCTGCCCCTTTCTTATAACATCTGCTCCATCAGACAGTCACCATTACAGCCATTGCAGCAAAAAAAAAAAAAAAAAAAAAAGTTTACATAACAGTCAGTGAACGAATAAACCCAAAATTATAAGCAAAAATTTGATTAGATATTTTATAGAATTTCTCCACTGTCCTTATACATGCTCTGAAACTGAAAAATATTCCTACAGCTCTTCTCTTTCATTGCCAAACAATTCCACATCCTGACAACAGTAACACAAAATACACATTTGTTTCCCAGTCATTCTCACCTTTTCACGTATAAAATTAAATCTCCTTCTATATTGTTCTGTGATACTAAAACAAATAATCACTGTAAATTTACAGGCAGAAGTCAATTTCTATCTCTAAACACAACCAACAATGTCCCTAATTCAGCTAAACAATCCTGATTTAATAACCAATTAATTTGTATATTCCCTAAAATTAATATTATATATTATTATTATTATTATCATCATCATCATCATCATCATCATCATCATTATTATTATTATTATTATTATTATTATTATTATTATTATTATTATTATTATTATTATTATTATTATTATTATTATTATTATTATTATTATTGCTCTTTTCTGTCATAAAAACAATTACTTTGTATTACTTATGTATGTGTTGCTCCATACAATACCTTACCTACAATACCTACAATAACTTAAATATGGCAGAATAAGTGAACAATATAAAATTCTCATTGTTTTATATTGTGCTTTATTCAATACCTAAATATTTTTTAAGTGATATGTCATTTCCATGTTCATTTATCATCCACTATTACACTAGAAAAACACATTTCTAAAACCTTCTCAACCTCAACACCATTAATAGAGAATGAAACATGTCCCTCATTTTTTCTATTTGTGAAAACCATGAACGTAGTTTTATTTCAGTTCACAGATATTTTTTTTGTATCAAACCTTTATTTGCAGGAAAACAATGACAAAAATTCTAATCATTTAATATGTTATTATGTTCGTCATCCCACAGGCTGTATGGAAACCATTGCTGGGCCACATTTAGCCCCCGGACCACATGTTTGAGACCCCGGTTATAAAACATGTACATGTACATCTTTTACGTTACAGGTTTACACAAATACATTTTTTCTGTATAAAGATAACCGGTGGAAAACTGCATCAGGTTTTTTTTTTGTTATTTCTATCTGCAGACATGAGCTTGCTTGACTTTGCTCATCTCATTTTATTATACGAATGGTTACTTCCAAAGTCTAAAAATTGGCACAGAATGAATCACGGTAATGACACTGCTGTCAAATACAAAGGAGTTCTGATAGCTGATCTGTAGCTCACCGTTGGAATGTCTTCCTCTGCTGTGCCATTTTCTTCTTCACCTGCAGCAATTACAGTGTCTTCAGACTTGATGGTATTCGTCTCTGGAGAAATGCACACAACACAACAGCATATCTTTCAAATCAATAACAAGGGCGTCAGGTAAAAGAGACATATGTTTAAAATACCGTGTTTTTTTTATACCAGTGATGTAGTAGTTAAGTCTGTAGAACGACTGACTGCATGATCAATAATGCACTGAAGCAAAAGCAGTTTTTGTTTTCTCTTAGAATATATAAAATAAATATGTTCAATGAGGAAAGAAACTATTTGTGTTAAGTGGTTAAATATTATCTGGCTCTCTAAGATTATGTCTACATTGTATAATTAGCCAAAGTTGATTAATGGAATTTATCTTAGCAGAATAATGTAACTGAACAAGTCATTCAATATTATAAAAGTATAGAAAACTTGTACCATTCTTATTTTGTCATGAATGTCGAAAAGGAAAATAGAAACAGTACAAACTCTTAATATCCTTGAGTGTCAAGATACTATGTTTTGTGTATTACATTGATTCTTAAAAATAAATGTATTTTTAATATAATAATTTGCATTTACAGTTATATCTGACAATGGTTCATTTTGTATCATGTTAAATATTGAATTGTGAACACACACACCTCACTGTTCTAAGTGCATTAAAAACTAGAAACACTCGGAGAGCACAGACATATCAAGGCATATCAGCCCCACCCCTCCTGGAAGACACCCCCCCACACAAACACACCCCCGCCCAAAAAAATAATAATTTTGTCAGTGTTTCCTCGCACCAGTGCCAACCTTTCTTGAAATTGTCAGCCAAATCCATCCATAACATTTTGCTAACTAACACTTGCTAACTAACAAAACCTACAAATACAAACTGCCGGCAAAACTCAATAAGATTTCATGTATTCCTTATACTATGAAACAATAAAACATATCTCCTATGCGAACAGAATGTAGAAAAAAATATTCATTTGAAATGTTTGGGACAGTTTTCATCCAGGAAAATCATATCTTGTAAACCTATGTTAATCAAGGAAGCAAAAAAACACTCAAATAAACAATTAATATGAATTGTCCTTAAATTAATTAAGAAAAAATAAAAAAAATACTTGCTTGCCATTTCACAACTTAAACCATATTAAACTGCAACTCCCACTGTATATTATTATAAATGACATACAGTATAGTTAGATTATTGCCATTACATAGCTCTAAACAACCTTAATCATGTATGTGCTTCAGGATGTGACCTGATGCTCACTCACTATCAGTAAATAATGACACCACGCTCTCTGAGCAATACACCAACTTGTCCTTGACCTTTTTATATTGCACTTGGGTCCTGAACAATTATTGTTGATGAGTGAAAATTGCCAATAGAGGAGTGCTGGAAGTTCACTTCATATTTGCAGCTCCCAACTCTCTGACTTCCTGTTCCATACACAGATCAAGTGACTTGTGTATGTTTGTTTTAGAAAGCCCAGCCTTCGAGCTGTGTGTCTTAGACTCGGTCACATGGACTGAGAATGTGACTGTGCCTGCTGACAAATGCTGTAGCAGGAGTGTGCATGTGTGAAAGAGACTAACAGGAACCATATGAATGTAGAAGTGTTGTCAGACTTTACATGGCCTGAGGTATCAAAGATATAAACTGCTTCAGTATCTGCTGTTACGTAACACCCCAGTACTGTAGAGTTGACTGATGTGGCAACATTCTTCTACCATCATGTCAAGGTTATTGAACTTTAATTTAACCCTCTTTTGAACAAAAAAGACAACATAATAAAATAAAATATGCTAAATCTGCATTAAAATCACATTTGAAACCAATATACTGATATAAGACAAAAGGATAGCAATAAAACTCACCAAATGATGATGAGATATATCACACTTAGCTTTGTGGAGCCATTGTCATTAATCACAAAAGGAAGCCTGAATCTGATTTAGCATATTTGTTTAAGAATTAGACTTTGACAAACGATGATGTATATGATGTATACGAGTATATGGAACTAGACTAAACCATAATGCGGACTGAAATAAATCAACATTAGCCTACCTTGCATTAGACTCTCTTGGTTTTCTGAGGCTCCGTCCACAGTGTCAGGAGTGTTGAAAGAAAAACCCTCTTCAACAAGAGCTTCAGTGATGACTTCACTGCTTGGAAGGGCTGAATGTGCTACAGCTGATATGATGTCTACAGTATCTGACACTGGACTGGCAGCCTGTGAGGAAGGATTCTCAGACAGACTTAATCCCTCATCAGGTGGCCTTTCTTCTGCTGTCAACTCATTATTCTGTCTTAATTTCTGGAACTCATTTCCACTCTCCTCTTCAGAAGTTCGTCTTGTCGTCTTGTCACCGTCTTCAAACGTTCGATCGCCTTCTTCAACTGCACAGATCGATTCAGAAACACATGGACTGGTGGCCTTTGCTACCGAGCACTCAAACCCTGTATTGAGGCCTGAGTTGTCTGACTCTGCACTTTCACTTTCATCAACCTTTATTGCTAAATCACCCCCACACTCTGACAAAACCAGACCTAATGACAGATCCTCTTTGGCACATTCTGGGGATGCTTTCCCTGCTGTGTCCTCAGGAATCAATGCCTCCATTGTCTGAAGGCTGGGGGACAGTTGTGCTTGGGGCTCAGTGCCAGTCGGGCTGCAGCTCATCACTGGTGTAGTCATAGTTCCAGGCTCCAAGGGGAGCCCTGCATCGACTTTGATGGACGCCTCAGTCCTTTGGTGGGCTGTTTTATGGTTTGGTTCTTTCATATTCTGTCCAGCAGAGGACAGTTCAGATGTTTCAGTCTGAATGGGCTCCTGCTCCCCTGTGCTAATATTATCCTGAGTCAAGTGAAAGATTTCTGTTGTGGAACTCCCAACTGATCGGTAACTGCCATCTTCATCACTGGAGAGTTCACGGATCATCCCTGAATCCAGATCAGCGTGTCTCTCACATGAGTCATGTGATGAATCAGAATGGAACAGATCCGTTTGTTTAACTTCTACAGTCAAATCAGTTGGAGACGTTTCTTCCAGGTAGGTGAGTTGATCTGTAGGCAACCCTTTACTTTTAACATCAGAGGTAAGTACTATAGAAGGTTCATCCGCGCATGTAACATCTCGTTCTTTACTACTTGATATTCCACTACAATTCCCAGAATGACAGCCAGTGTCTGCAGCCAAGCCCCGCTGCTGCTCTGGAGTGTAATCCCTACCAGCTGTTTCCTGGTTTTGTTCCAGGCTGTTTATGTCTGGAGGAGGTTCCCCCTCATGGAGGCCCTCTATCAAGAGACACAGAACAGCAGATTCAGAGTGTACCCCTGCCATTACATCACCACAACCTATCAGTGATGGGTCGGGGTGGTTCCCTGGGACTGAAAGGAGGTCCGTTAACCCTTCAGTGACCACTTCCTCCTCACCTAAAGACAGTCTGTGGCACAGACCCGAATTGTGTTTTGTCTCTTCCTTTCCTGCGCTCTCTTCTCCTTGGGAGCATTCCCTGGTTTCAGAGTCTGATGAGTCTGACATGTCAGAGTCCTCCATTGATGGGGACTGGCCCATGACTGAAGCTGTTGTGACTTCTCTGGATTGTATTAAATCTGCAGCGCTGGTTTCCTGCTCCGCCCGTCTTCCCCTCTCTATGCTAACCTCTGCTTCCTGTTCAGATCTGTCCCTTCCTTCTGTGGCCTCCTGTCCTTCCCGGATCGCAGCCTCACCTCTATCAGCTTCCTCTGCCTGTTTACAACAGGCTGCTGGATATTGAATTCCCACAGCGGGGCTCCCTGCCTCTGCCTCAGTCCTGTCACACAAAGTCAAAATCTGTGTGGAAACAACAGGCTGCTCCCTTCCTCCTTCCTCCGTTCGGCAATAATCTCTCCCTGTGTTTGAACTGAGACACACCCTGTTCTCCAGGGGGCTGGGGCCATGTTCCTGGGGGTGTTCTAACACCGGGGAATTTGCAGACAGGCTCTCTGCATTCCCAGTCTCATGGTGTCCACAGTCCACTTGGCTAATGTTTTCTACAGAGCGGTTTTCAATCCCGTTCTCTTGAGTAGTTGTATCCAGGCACTCCGGTGCTGTAGCAGGCAGCTGTAGGGGCTCCAGACAGGTTATCTCTGTTACTACACCCTCACAACATTCGGCAGCTGTGTGCAGAGAATCCAACTGCAGCTCCAGTACAGAAACTCCCTACAGAATGTAGAAAAGGAGGAGGGAAGAACATTAGCTTTCTTATCAATCGCCAGCTCTGTGATTGCATAAGGTGTTCCACTGGTTACACAAAGCTCTGTGTGAAGGTTAGAAAAATGAGGGCAGTGAAAAGACAAACAATCTAACAACATTCAGCAGCAGCAGCTCTGCTCCTGGTTGAAGCCACTGTGAGTAGAGATAGTGTGGTGAGAGGGTAGGGTGCTGCCACTCACCTCCACATGAAGATGACATATCATGTGCAGCAGCTGTTCCACACTTCTCTGAAGGGTTGGAGGGTCACGGCCCTGGAATACGCTCAGCGTGAGGGTGTGTGTGTTCAGTCTGGGGAGGTGGCAGACTACCCGGGCATCTGTAGAGATTGGCTGGAAGGCCTTAGTTCCTTTGCCGGTCTCTGTGTCTGTCTCAGCCCTGCAGTGAAATAAACACTTAGATCATCTTAAAGTGACTGTGGTGTGATTGGCTAATACCACAAAGACATGTTTTCATGAAAGGATTTTAACAGTGATGTCACATACCCCCCCCCACCCACCCCCATCCCCTCCCTTTCTCAAAGCAGTCGACACACATTACTGACTTTTCATCTTCAGAATGGGAAAGAGTATCAGCCAAAAGTTTGCTGTGCTATTCTGTAGCTTACCAGGAAATTAACTAACTTGTGGAGCTGCAGTTAATGTTAAAATCTTCCAGATGGAGCAACCGGTCAACCAAAATGTGTTTTTTTTCCCTCTTTCCTGCGTGTGCAGCAGTCACAAACATCTACAATATCTTACCTAAAAACCACTCCTAGTAGATAAGCTGTCCCAAAAACCTTTCACTCCCTCTGCTGTGTGTGCTCCAAGTGTTGAAGGTAAAAGTATGTTCAGTGTTGTGTTTGTGAAGAAGGCGCTGTAAAGCAGAGACACCTCCCATCCAGGCGGATCCCTTTGCGTAATCGTGGGTGGATTGCTTTAGCTTCAAGGTCTAGCATGTGAGGTCACCAGCTCGGCTGTAAGTGACTTCACTTTTCTTGAGAGGAATGTAATTGCCAACACATACACAGGGAGCTGGTGTAAAGCAACTTCAGTCACTTTTAACTATGAGCAGAATCAGTAAGCAGCAGCTGTCCATCAGCTGGTGCCACCTTCATTTTGAGTAAGGTGAAAGGACTAGTTCCCCTTTCAATGATATCTCAGTTAATTTAAGACACAAATGTCAAACATGTGGCTCAGGGGCCAAATCTGGACCACAAAAGGGTCCAGTCAGGCCCTTAGGATAAATTTGTGAAATGCAAAAACAAATACTGAGATATGAACAACATTTTAGTTCAGGTTCCACATTCAGACCAATTCAATCTGAAGTGGGTCAGAACCAGTAAAATACTATCATAATAATCTATAAGTACAACTCCAATTTTTTTGTCTTTGTAAATGTAAATATTTTCACATATTTATACAAAAACAAAGTATAATTTCACAAAATATTTGAATAATCTTGAACAAATATGAAGAACTTGAAGTGTTTAAAGGGAAGTCATTGTAATTTTAAGAATATTCTGCCTGATATTAAATGTTTTGTGTGTTTGTATCTGATCCACTATGATCTGTAAGTTATAATGAACATGTGGAAATGATGAATGGATGCAGAATATTGTTAAAATTAGGCTTTAATTAGACTGTTTGAAAGGATTGTTTGTCAATGTAAAAATTTTCATTATTTAATTTGACTTTTTTCACTCAAAAAAGTCATTGACTTTATTTATGTTATTTCACTGGTTGGGCTTCACTTCACATTAAATTTAGCTGAAAATGGCCCCTGAACTAAAATGAGTTTGACACCCCTGGTTTAGAAAAAAGTAGTTTTCCCTGCAGTTTAATGTTTCACTATAGAAGAATTTGACCTCTCTAGTCATTCAAAAGGTTGGTATTATATGGGATAATACTTGACAACTGAAAAAACAACACATACATCTACTGCTGATAAGCTCTGTAGACCGAAAACTGCAGTGTGTGTGGATTTCAGTCCAGTTGGTCAGAGTCAAATGTGCTACAGAGGTACGAATAAGGCTTTTGTGTTGTAGAATACTTTCCCATCTCTTCAGATTCCAACAGAACAATACTGCCATCCCACAACATTTTATTTTGCCACAACTATCTGACTACAGCTGAAAGCGTAAAGCTGAGTGTGGTTTTGTGGTGATGTTCTTTAGATATGTGTATAGTTCATTGAAGACAAGAGACATGTTGGTTGAACTGGCCTGGAGGAACCTCGCCGTCTGTTCTCTGATATATTGACTGTACAGAACATCAGGCCAATGTTTACTGAGACTCTGAGCCTATAATACTGTCAAAAAGTTCGGGGACCGTGTGGACATACTGTCCCACAGTCATTTTACCTGAAAATAGCACTGGCCATTACCAACGACCCATGTGATGTTTTTAGTGATATGGACCCTTCACAATTCTCTTCAAATTGTGTCTGTCTATATGAACTAAAAAGATAAAATACTAAAGATATCTATCTGTATTAAATCTATTTGTGGATTATGTTCCCCATCAACATATGATACAATAAAAAAGCACACTCGTAAGTATGTCAATGTGAGTGACTTGTTAAAAAGTAAAATTTTTTAAATAAAACAACATGAATAACACTAAAGCAAACAGAATTTACACTGTATATTGAACAGGGTCTATTAGGAGTATTGTGCATTGTTAAAAAAAAAACCCTACATTAACTGAATTAATCTGACAAACTGCGCAGTCCTAGATGATAGTAAATATTGATATATAAATTTAAAGTAATACAGTGATTTATTCTTCATAGATACAGTGCAATTGGAACTCAGTGTGTAATCACTGCACCTGGACACAGGTATTTACTGGTGTGTGGAAATACTAATAAAAAGAGGTATGCGTCTGAAAACAGAATGATTCCAACTTTTAAGGGCAGCAATGTGTGCTCTCAAACATATGGCCTGGGGGCCAAATGCAGCCCACCAAGGTGTCGAATATGGCCCGTGGGATGAATTTGTAAAGTGCATAAATTCAGCATTCAAGGCTGTGGAACTGATTTTAGCTCAGGTTCCACATACAGACCAATACGATATCAAGTAAAATAATAATTACAGAGTAACTTACAAAATATAACTACTTCATATTCTTCTTTGTTTTAATGCAAAAAATAACATCCAATTAGAAAGCTATTTATATTTACAAAATATCTTGTAACCATAACATGTGAATAACCTAAACAAATAAAAGCTTAAAAGTCTAAAGAAAATTAAGCAGAATTTTTAACATTTTCTGCTTCTATTCTTCTTTTTTGTCTTTGTAAATCCGATGCGTAATGCACATGGAGAGATGCTAAATTGAGGCAAAATATTCTTAAAATTACACTTATATGTCTTATAAGTTAGTTGTGTTTTTTTCAGAATATTTCACAATTTCATGGGTTTTTTTGCATTAAAATAAAGACAAAAATTTGGAATTGTCATTATTTATGGATTATTCAGCCATTATTATACTAGACCAGCCCACTGGAGCTGAATGTGACCCCTGAAAGAAAAAGAGTTTGAGACCCCTATTTCAAATTAATTGTGTCAACACCGTTTGAAATACTACACATTACTGTGTTGGTAGTAGTAGTTGTAGTAATAATAAATAATAATAAAGTAATAAAGTTGTAGTAGTTGTAATAATAAAATCTTGGACATAAGCTACCTTAACATGCCATTCACTGATAATTTTAACAAGCAATAATGCAGTGACTCTCATCAGAACTATCAGTACTTACCTGATGAGGAATTCATGGAGGCATTTGTGTCCTCGCAGCTCTGCGATGGTGGAGGGAGTATGGCCTTGTGTGTTGGCCAACCGCAAGGCTTCTCTCGCTCCAGACTGTTTTAGCAAGAACTGCGTCACCTGAAAAAGACCTCTACGCGCTGAAAAATGGAGCAGGGTCTCCTGAGGGTCCAGGTCTGATAAAGAGACAGATAAACAGAAACGTAAATGCAGAGAGAATCACACTGAGAAAAAAACAAAGACATGAGACAGATTGAAAGGCCGATCGAGGAGCATATGCCAGCAGTTTGTGATGCAGTATCCCACGTACCAGTCCAGGTCGCAGCTTGGCAACACCGCAGTGTTCCATAGTTAAACCAGCACAGTGACCCAGGAAACAACAGAGCTTTACACATTAACAGACTGAGAAAACCACAGCTTACATCTGTCTGTCTTAAGACAGTTAGCTGGGATCATTTCTTATTTTATGTTTTTGTTTCAAGCTGTAATTAGGTGTAATTAGCAGAACATGTCATGAATTTGTGTTTCATTATCACAGCATTTCACTCTGCCACCAAGTGAAATAGACTTTAAAAACATCTAAAAGGTAATAGTAAAACTATCACAGCCACAACAACAATAATGAAGCATGCAATAAAGTCAAACTACCATGTCATTTTAGCCCTAGTGTGCAGCACCAGAAGCAGCAGACGTGTTTTAATTAAAGTCCATTATCAGCCGCATATATCATTCGAAGTCCTAATGACACTATAAAACACTCAACTCTCCCCTTACTTGCACTAGACAATAATAAAGATTCATGAACAAACGCACACAGACCTCTATCTTTCTGCCAGGTTGGTAGTGCATCGTAATTGACCAGTAAAGCCAGATGAAGTGGTGGCTAGTTAGTTTGGACACCTTTTCATCTGAGGTGTAATTAAATCTCTCTATAGTTTTTTTTCCCTTTGGCTCAAGAGTCCAGTTTTTGCCCAGTTTTTTTTATTTATTTTTCTTTGCAGCTGGCAAATGTATTCCTGAGATAAGAAGTAAACTACAATGAAAAACTATAAAAAAAAAATAATAATAATTTAAAAACAGATAAATGGTAGTTTTATACTCAATTCAATTCAATTCAATTTTATTTATAAAGCCCTAAATCACAACAAAGTCGTCTCAGAGGGCTTTACAAAAACACAATCAACTACAGAAATACATGAAAAGTCCCAGGCATCCCCTGTCCTTAGACCCTCCTTCTCGGCAAGAAAAAACTTCCAAACCCAGTGGGAAAAAGAAGAAATCTTGAGGAGAACCACATTGAAGGAGAGATCCACTCCCATTGACGGACAGGCTATAGATGAACGTCCATGTATAAATGAAGGAAGGGGGGCTGGTCCAGACAGGCAGGGGCGGTGGTCCGGGGTCACAGGTCAGCACAGGCGAGATACTCCAGATCCTGTCGTCCATGGCTCCCGTGCAGACATGTCAGGAGAGCCACCACTCCCCCCAGGGGGGGAGGGGGGAAAGGGGACACCAGGTGACTAGTCATGAACAGACTTGGTAAGAAAGATATGTTATAAAAATTACAGAAACAGGTGTGAGGAAGAGAAAGAGAAGAAAGAACTCAGTGTCTGTACTTCCCCCAGCATTCTAACTCCTAGGGCAGCCTAGACTAAACTGTGACTCATACATCATGTATACATGATATATGAGTCACATAATTTTTAACTAACCTGACAATAGGCTTTCTCAAACAGGAATGTTTTAAGCCTAATTTTAAATGTAGAGACTGTTTCGGCGTTTTTAATATTAAAGGGAAGCTGATTCCATAAGACAGGGGCCTGATAACTAAAGGCTCTAGCTCCTACTGTACTTTTAGAAACCCTAGGAACTTTCAGTAAACCTGCATTTTGAGAACGAAGGGTTCTATTGGGTTGGTACGGAACCAGATCATCTTTAAGATAAGAATACTGATAAGTAGTTGATTGAAGAGAGAATAAAAAATTTAAACATTTAAATCAAACATGACAAAACTAGCGGGACACTTCCACCAAGGCCCTACATTCAACTATTTAAACTACACCTCATAAAAAAAAAGGTTCTGCACATTTTACTGGGTATTGACCATGTAATGCATTCATAATTAACCCTTCCACCAAATTAAAATGCTAACAAATGGCACAAAAATAATGTTGTGACAGATTGGTTGTTGTTTTATTGTCATGTTCTGCCATCTGTGTTCTACAGGACAGTTAAACTGAGTCTACTGACACAAAAAGAGAATGATTAGGTTTTATGCTTGGGTTTCTTTGTGATTGCTCTTTATTTGAATCTTCACTTGTCACTGTCTTTAAGCCAGGGGCCTCAAACATGCAGCCCAGGAGCCAAATGCGGCCTACCACCAGTTCCAATGTTGCCTGTGGGATAAACAGCATAATAACCGACTAAATTATTAAATTTTTTCCTCTTATTTTTTAATTTGCCGATAAATGATGACAACATAAAATTTTTGTCATTGCAAAAAATAATATTAAATTATGAAAATATTAACATTTACAAACTGTCCTATAACAATAAAATGTGAAAAACCTGAACTGTGAACAACGTGAAATGTCTAAAGAAAATTAGACACAATTTGAACCATATTCTGCTACTGTTACTAAGAGTTTAGTGTCTTTGTAGAACTGATCCATAATAAAATACATGGACTAATGATACATTGAGGCAGAATATTGTTAAAATTTTCCTTGTTTTCCTTATGGAATGTAACTTTTTTTGGATTTGGAGAATTTAGAATAATATTTTCATACTTTAATGGGGGGGTTGCACTAAAACAATGACAAAAATGTGTAGTTGTCATTATTTATAGATTATTATTTTCTGATTTTACTGGTCCAGCCAGATCAAATCAGGCTAAATATGGGAAATGAAGAAAATTAGTTTGAGACTCCTAATTTAAAGGTTTTTCCACTTAGACAAAATTAAGATGTATTCTGCAGATCACCCGATTACCTTTTAAAGAGACTAAAGCTAAAATGGCAAGAGTTATTTTAGTTGTTGATATCAGGACTACAACAATAGCAGACACTGGTTATAATGCTGCTCCTTTCTGCTGATTTAAGCTTTCAGTCCATTTTCCCCCAAGCCGTCCTCCCATGGCACCGTCAGCTCCATGATAACGGTGTTCTTGGTTCTCTCTGAGACCAGGAGGATATCTGGCCTCAGGGTGGTGCTGACAATGTGCTGGGGGAACCGTAGCTGCTTCTCCAGGTCGACAGAGAGCTGCCAGTCTTGGGCAGTTGCCAGGATCCCTGCAGGTTCCTTCTTACCACCTGCCCTAGGCTGAACTCCTGCCTTAACAAAAACAATAGTGCTGGTGGCGTTGCGCACCCAGGGGCAGCTGCTGATACCCCCGCTGATGGCTTCAGCGATCGTCTTCAGCACCTGGTTGTGGCGCCAGGTGTACCGGCCCTGGCCAAGTGCTGTTGGGCAGGAGCTGAGGACGTGTTCCAGCGTTCCTCTCCCTGAGCACAACTGGCAGTTCGGGGTCTCCGCCTTCCCCTAGGTAAAGAGCTTTGCTGGGCTGGGTAGGACGTCGTAGACTGCTCGGATTAGGAAGCTGATGCGGTATGGGTCCGCCTGCCACAGGTCTGTCCAGGTGACTTTGCGGTCCATGGCGTGCTCCCACCTGGTCCAGGTCCCCTGCTGCCTGAGACCAGCCGCTCTGCTCGTTCTCCCTTCCTCCACCGCAGTCCTGACCTCCTCCTGTATTCGCCTTCGCTGCTCCTTGCCCTTGCACTTCCTGTGCCAAGTTGGTGTAGGGAACATCCCCAGACCTGCCCTGCCCTGGGCCACTACACCCACCAGATCTCTGTGGCGCAGTCTTGCCTCTGCATCCAGCACAGCAGACTGGGCACTCCACTTCCTCCCGGTCTTCACCACAACCCCTGCCTGGGCCACCTTCCTGTCCTTTGAGCCTCGGTACAACAGCACCTCTCGTGTCCGAGTCACCTTGAACTCCTCCTCCATAGACTTCAGGGGCAACTGGAGCTTTGTGGTGTTTCCATAGAGGTCAATGTTGCTGAGGCTCCTGGGCAACCCCAACCATCTTCTGAGACAGGTGCTGACCTTCCTCTCCAAGGTCTCCACTGTGGAGATGGGGACCTTATAGACTAGTAGTGGCCTGAGTATCCTCGACAAGATCCCATGCTGGTATATCCATGCCTTGAACTTGCCTGGGAGACCAGACCTGTCAACTGCTCTCAGCCAGCTGTCCAGTTCCTGGCAGGTTGACTGGACCGATGTAGAGTCTTTGAGGCTGCTGTCGAAGACCTTTCCTAGGCTCTTCACCGGCTTTTCTGAGAGTGATGGTACTGTTGCCCCTTCGATGTTGAACCGGAACCTGTCAGTGACCTTGCCCCTCTTCACCACCAGTGATCTGGACTTGGCTGGTTTAAATCCCATCCGAGCCCAACGGATGAGCTTTTCCAGCCCTTGTAGGATCCACCGGCACCCTGGCACTGACTCCGTGGTGACTGTCAGGTCGTCCATGAACGCCCTGATTGGGGGTTGGCGAGTCCCTGATTGGGTCCGTGGGCCTCTGCACTCTGGCTCTGCCGACTTCACAATCATGTTCATCGCCAGGGCAAACAAGGTCACAGAGATGGTGCAGCCTGTGATTATCCCCACCTCCAACCGGTGCCACTCTGATGTAACTCCCCCAGCTGTGACTCTCATGCTGAACTGGTTGTAATAATCCAGGATGAGTTGCACAACATGGTGTGGCACATGATGTTTGGTCATGGTGGTCTGGACCAGTTTGTGCGGGATGGAGACATATGCATTGGCTAGGTCCAACCACAGAACTGTGAGGTCTCCCTTGTTCTCCCTGGCTCCCCGGATGAGCTGAGTCACCACTCCAGTGTGTTCTAGACACCCCGGTACTCCAGCGATCCCTCCCTTTTGCACCGACGTGTCTATGTAGTTGTTACTGGAGAGGAAGTCCGCCAGTCTCCTTGCTACTATGCTGAAGAAGATCTTTCCTTCCACGCTCAACAGGGAGATGATCCTGAACTGGTCGATCTTCTTGGAGTCTTTCTCTTTGGGGATCCAGACTCCTTCAGCAAATCTCCACTGCTGTGCCACCTTTCCCCTCTTCCATATAACTCTGATGATCAGAGTCTCTTGTAAACCTTGTAGGGCACGCCACTAGGTCCAGGGGCAGAGCCAGCCCCCGCCCTCTTCACAACCTCCTGTACCTCTCTCAGAAGTGGCTTCCTCGTGTCAAACCCCTTCGTAGGTGGGGGTGGGTCTACAAGAAGGTCGCACTGGCCCAGCTCATCCTGTCTTCCTGGGTCACTGTAGGTATTGTGGAGATGCAAGTCTATTTCCTCCTTGGAACATTCCAGGTTTCCACCTCGTTTCTGTCCCAGCAGCTGTTTGGTGAAGCCAAAGGGGTTGGCTATGAACGACCCGCGCTTCCTCGATCTCTCTTTCCGGCGCCTTCGATGGTATTCGGCTCTGCGCAGGGTCATCAGCCTCTTCCTCAAGATGGCCCGCAGCTCTGCCAAGGGGGGGCGTTGCTCCTCGCTGGCTGCCTTGTACTGCTTCTTGAGGGACTTCAGTTCCTGTCAGATTCTGTGGATCTTCGCTGCTCGTTGGTTCATGGTGTAGGATGTTTGAGCTGTTCTCTTCTCCTCCGCACCAAACCGCTCTTTGGCCAGACTAATGATAATGGTTGTCATGGCCTGCAGCCTTCGGTCCACATCTCCCTTTGCCGATGCTTCAAGCACCTTGTCGACATCCTCGTCAAACTGCTCCCAAATTGCCGTCTTACAGGACTTTGGCCACTTGATCCGAACCTTTGCCATGGGCGAAGATGGGGGAACAGGTAATGCCACGTGGAGGCTCTGGGCTCTGTGGGGTTCTTCCCGGCCCGGCTCCTCCTGCGTCTCACCAGATGTGGTATCTGTGCGTTGTGACACAATCTCTTCCACCAGGCACTTCATCCTGCTCTGGTGAATCTTGAGGCCTCGGCTGTTTTTGCAGATTTTCCCACATCTGCATACTGCGGTCGTCGTCGTTTGTCCGTCGCCATTGGTCGGTAAACTTTGATCCGTCAGAATGGGGTTCTCATCCTCCCCCCCTCTCGGGCTTCCCTGGGGATATTCTTCCATGAGGTGATCTGTAGCGTGATGAAGGGTTTCCTCCTCTCGGAGAACGCGGTTTGGGCTGCCAACCCTCCCCGCCCCAGTTGCTGTCTTTCCAGGCTGCCAACTGTCTCTCCAGTAGTCACCGGCCTTTCCCGGTCGTCAGCCAGCCTCTTCCTGGTTGTCACTGGTTTCACCAGAAAAGATAGTTCTTAAATACATCTTCTGATGCAACCTGAACACATCAGCAGCAGCAGGAAATACTTTGCTGCTAGGTTTGATAGCAGTTCCTAAAAAATAGTGTGGCATAAAATGGAAAATTGCGCCCTTTTCTACAAAGCCATTCGGTGGAAATACATATGCTCATGTAGATATAGCTGTTCACCACAGGAGTGATTTTAGCCTTAAACAATGGTATTTCCCTGTTTAAATGGAACAAGGCAGTCAGAAACAGCAGACCTCTGCCAAGGCTTGATGTTTCATTCACATATGACGTGATCAAGCCTTAGCATCTGATGTCCGAAGGTGAGACGATGTGAATGCAAAACACCATGAGATTGTATTCAATTTAATTCAATTTTATTTATAAAGCCCCAAAACACAACAAAGTCACAGGGCTTTACAGAAACACAATCAATTACAGAGATATATGAACAGTCTCAAGCATCCCCTGTCCTTAGACCCTCCTTCTCTGCAAGAAAAAACTTCAAAACCCAGTGGGAAAAGGAAGAAATCTTGAGGAAAACCACATTGAAGGAGAGATCCACTCCCATGGACGGACAGGCTATAGATGAACATCCATTTATAAATGAAGGAGGGGGGGCTGGTCCAGACATCAGACAGGCAAGGGAGGGGGTCCGGGGTCACAGGTCAGCACAGGCAGGTCACTGTAGATCTCGTCTGAATCATGAGATATTAGCACTGATGTGTTTTAGCTGCTGGCCTTTAGTGTGACCTTGACCTTTGACCTTCTTGCTCAAAATCTAATGGGTTCTTCCTTGACCCATTATCTATCATTCCTGAAAGTTTAATCAAAATCTGTCCAGAACATTTTGTGTAATCCTGCTGACAGCCAGACAAAAAGACAAACGGACAAACAAAGCAATTTAATTCCTTCTTGGCGGAGGTAACTAGAAAAGCACTCAGAGACCGCAGACTCCACCAAGGCAGATCAGCACCCCACCCATCCACTGATCACCGCCAAACATGTATCACTTGTTCCTTGTTCTTATATCAGTATTTCCTGAAAATTTCAGCCGTATCTATCCAGAACTTTTTGAGTTATGTTGCACAGTCAGACAAACAGATGAACACCAGCAAAAACATAATTTCATCATTCCTTGGTCGGAGTAATTATGAATCTCAAAACATTTTCCTGCGGTCACCATGAACTCTAAATGCTCTGCTTGGGTCTGAATTCTTCATGAATCCAACTCCACAGGTCCATCATCAACCCGTTTTCTGAATAATAATGGGAGGGGTGGGCAGTTAAAGAGCCCACCCCGTCCAGGTCACTGACCATGCAGTCTGTCCCATTCACCACTTTTGTTCATTAAAACAATCAACAACTGAAAATGTCAGATAATCGGTTAAAAGTTTGGACATATTTTCAGTAGGTAGTACAACTGCTACAGCTGCCAAATAATTATGTCGAACTCGGTGAAAGGTTCATGGGAAGTTTTGACCTTATATGTACAAATGTTATGACATAGCTATAGAACATAACAAATTAAGTGGGAATCAAAGCGTGTTGTGGATACCCACTGAGTTTTTGCCAAAAAGAATA
This sequence comes from Siphamia tubifer, assembly GCA_020466265.1. NCBI lineage: Eukaryota > Metazoa > Chordata > Actinopteri > Kurtiformes > Apogonidae > Siphamia > Siphamia tubifer. Next base: position 22,803,834 of record CM035785.1, on the reverse strand, counting down.
TGAAAATAGCTCTGCAGCTCCTAGAATATTCAAATTAAAACCTCTTGAACTATTGGGGTACATACACAAATACACAAATTCGCAAATTCTGACCTGTTGAATACACTCACTAGATATATTCATGCGTCTGTTTATTTTTACTAGCCAACTAAGTGTAAGATATGAAAATAAAGGAAAAATATGAATGAATGTGAAAATGAAATAGAACAATTTAATGTTAAATAAACAAATACTCTTCACTATTAAACTACATTACATGCGATGGATGCAATACTTCACATTTCTCATAAAAATTTAAATTTAAATGCTCATGACGGATGAGCAGAATTGCTGGCTATTTTTATTTACAAAGTACTTAGCATTAAACAAATGAGACTATAGGTCTACAATAAAGTAAAACCACCACAAAAGTTATTCTTCAATTGTTGACATTGATTGACAGGAATTGTGGTCAAAACTGGAAGGAAGTGGCAGGTACAAGAAGCCATAAGCAGAACAGAGGCTCCGCTGAGATTGGTGTCCTTGGTGGGTACAGTGGTAATGGGGAGAGGTAGGCCTTGGTAGCTTTCCCAGGCAACGCTATGACCAGTCTCATGGTAAAGAGAAGTACCAACTGGTCCAAGATGAGATCCAGGCAGAGGTAGAGGAACAACGCTGCTGCAGGATGGTCAGCATATCCAGGCAGGGGGCGTGGAGAAGGTCGGAGCATGCTATCCTGGGCTGAGCTCTGGAGAGTTGAACTTCCTGATACAATCAGTGGATAATGTCCTCCCAAGCCCAGGCAATCTGCACACTTGGGGTCTGGCAGACACCCCAGACTACCAGAGGAGGGATATCCTGAGCTGTTACCTAAAGACTCTAGGGGTAGGGTGGTATCGCTGATGCCATGACCAAGTTTTAAAAGCCTTTGGCGGATTTGATCTGGTCAGTGATACAATACAGCAAGTCCCAGGGCACCCCGAAGCAGGATATCAGCTTCATTAGAGCAGGGCAGAAGGTTAGCCAACAGCCCAACCACTCAGGAGGGCTCCTCACCACCACTCACAACTGGCAGCTCCAAGTAGCACCGGCCAGACATGGTGCTGACATCGGAGTCAACTAAGCAACCGGTGGTAGTGGAGCCGACAGTCCCTTGGGAGGACCAGTTTGGTGAGGCCCATGAGCAGCAAGAGGGCCAGATACTCAGAGCTCATCACATAATGCCAGAGCAAAGGCTGGCAAGCCCATGAACCAGCTGAAATCGGTTGCAGAAGTTTCGCAGGTCACTCACTACAGCGAGTATTCAAATTCCTCAGAGTTACAGGACTGCAGGTAAAGAAAGCCACCAAGAACACCCTGGTGGTGAGAGAAAATGCCTCCTGGTGGGTGTGGATCCATAGGGGGGATTCATGGTGCATTATTTGGACACAAGCCAGGGCATGATCACCCCTGTTGAGTCGCCCAAGTGAGGATGTATGATAATTAAAGACCCAAAACACCCTATGAACCCAGGTTTATCACTGAAGAAGTGTCCAAGTGTCACTGTGAGGTGTATTTTAAAAGACAAGATTTTCTCCCCCTTAATTCATGCCCAATGGAACAGGTGAAAATTATTTTGGAAAGATTTCTTGAAATCAGACTTTCCAGATTCATTGTATAAAAATAACATCTTAAATCTCCCTGAAAACTTTAGGTGAGGGTGTCTTATTTCAAGTATGATGAAATATTTTGACTAGAAATGAGAAAAACACACCTGGTAAAATTTTGATTTTTACAGTGTGAAGGTTTCTGAACAGCCTATTCCAGTTTAATTGTTGTTTTCAATAAATTACTTACTCAATGTTTTTACTCAATCCCCCGTTCAAAACTCTACTGAGAGCCTTCTTCAGATCCAACAATGCAAAAGGTAAATTCTTGCAGTTTTTCAAGTGTTTTAAAGTTTTGATCAGAAGTGTATAAAGTGAGTCCCTCCCCTTGGACTTGTTAAGGCTGCACATCAAGCTAAATACTATTGACTGTCTAACTAGGCTGGTGATAATTTAACGGTAAATGTTGCCATCTATTCTACATTGGTTGTTCACAGTTCTCCCTGGTGAAGTGAATTTCCCTGAAGACAATAAACGGCTTGCTTTGGTGAGATCAATGGCTGCGGCGTGTCCACAGCATGAAGGATGAGTGAGATAAAGCAGCGTCACCTCCACCTATAGTCTGGGGCAATCCATCAGCTGACAGATCTGATAAATGGAGAGCAGAGTCACACTCCTCTCCCCTCCCTGCAGTTCACCACAGCTGAGTGTCTTGTATTGAAGTGGTGACATATTGTGAAGCAGAGCCTATTAGAGCACACATCAGTCACCACAGCAGGATGCTGCCTTCCACATCAACAACATGACAAGTGACTCCAATGCAAAAGAGGTTCTGTGCGAGTGTGCATCTCTCGCCAAAAATCTGCTTTTAACAAGCAGATCACTGAAAAACGACAGGGTGGTCATTACAGCGACATAAGGCCCCGTCCAAATAGCAATGCAAGGAGGTTTTATTTTGGAATGGATAGAAAAGATAGGGAGTTCACACTGGGAACGGCTCAGTAAAATATCACAATGCAATACACATGCCACACCTCTAGGTGCGCTGTAAGACTGTCCCAGCAGATACACCAGAACAAGAGAAGTAAAGTGCATACGCATAACAGCTTATACTGGTGCCAAACGCAACCCAGAAACTACTACCACTACTCTGGTGTCCACCATGATGCTCGCTATCTTGTTTACAAATGAATGTTGCATGCAGCTGCTATTTGTTCTGGTCATGTGGTTATGACATAGATGATAAGCATTTCACTCTGACCCGTCCACACAGAAACACAATGAGACCATTGCCAGATCTTTCCACTCTTGAACCCGTTCTCAAAATAAATTATTTTGGGGCACCCCAGACACCATTCCTGTGTGGACCTGAGGCCCGAAGGATAACAAATCATATTAGATTCACTTGAAAACTTTGCTGTGTGGATGGAGACTTAGTGACTTAATGACAACAACATTTATAGGAGAGTGTGATCTTTTCTTCTCCATCAAATCTTCCATTTATTATTATCCATTTATTTTTTGGCAGCTTTATTGAAAATCATGCATATCTACACGTTTGGTCTAAAGTCCAAGTTCAGGATGAACTACAGTATAAGCTGTTATCTGCCAGAGGCAGATGCAACACTCCAACTGTTCTCCAAAGTCTTGTTTATCCTGTTTCACAAAAGCAAATTACCTCTCAGTGATTATCATCCGCATTGGCTCATTTAGTTCATTTTACCTGTTTAACTGATTCAAACCAACAGAGTCTAGAATTGAAGAAAACTGACATTTCTGCTTCTAACGACTAAAGCTGCTGCCAGGCAGTTACTGTCTCCAGAGTGCATATAGAGACATATTTGCATTCAGGTCATAGTGTAAATAAAGGCCTTAATCTAAAAAAAATACAACATTGATACTGACATACATTTTATACTGTTGGTGGCAAATAGATGTTTTCTATTTTAACTTTTACTTTTTTACTGGCCACACTAACAACACATGAAACAAATCTATAACACATTGTATATTATGATTGATTACACTGTGTTTCCCGCTGCCATTGCATTCACATTCATCTCTGGTTTAATTTAGTTCCATAAAAGTTTTTTTTTTTAATATATAATTCTATTAATATTTACGGGGTTAGTGTAGTATTTCCTGGAAGTGTGTTAGTTATTATATCTGACTAAATGAACCTTTTTTCCAGAGCAAAACTTTTGATACACATGGGTAACTGGTATCATTATTAATGGCTACATTACATTTTGGTGCATCAGTCTAAGGCCTTGGGGTTGCATATAACCCTGCACTGGAACAACCTTCTGAAGCAAAGAAATGGAACAGAACTATCATTAATGTTATCAGTAACAGCTCTCTTTCCCTGCTTTGCTTGATATAGTGGTTAGCACAGTGGCTTGTGCAGATTTCCTCCAGGTACCCCAAAATTATACATGTATGTAATAGGTTAAAAGAGTGTGTTGATTTGCATACCTTGTATCTGACCAGCTCTATACACAGCCCCACTGCTTTGAATAGGACACTTTCTTAAACTATAGAACAGGTAAAATGCATAAACACCTTCCTCTACAACAGGGGTCTCAAACTCACTGTCTTTCAGGGACCATATCTGTAATAATAGATTAATAACCTATAAATAATGATAACTACAGTTGTTTGTCTTTTTTTGTCTAAAAAACAAAACAAAAAAACATTAAATTCTGAAATTACTTGCATTTATAAACGAAACAAAAAAGGTGTAAGTAACCTGAATTTTTTTTTAGGAAATTAACAGTATGGTGCCTCAACCTATCAATTCTATATGTGTATTATGGATCAGATCTGCCAAGACACTAAAACAAACTAAACACTGAGTAGAAAATGGTTGAAATTTTCTTTAAACATTAAAGGTTATTCACATTTTATCATTACAGAATAGTTTGTGAATGTCAATACTTTCACAATTGTTATTTATTGCACTAAAACAAAGACACAAGTTTAAAGTTGTCATTATTTATAGGCATAATATTTTTGTTTTTGTTTTTTTTTTGGGGGGGGGGGGTTACATCACAAGAAGAAAAAAATATGGAGTGACTATTTTTGTAGGTTATTGTGTTGTTATTTGACTCTAGATAATATTGTTTTGTATGTGGAACCTAAAGTAAAATTAGTTCCACAGACTTTTTTTTGCATTTTGTAAATTCATCCCAGGGGCTGCATTAGAACCATTGGTGGGCCACATTTGGCCTCCGGGCCGCATGTTTGAGACCCCTGCTCTAACAGGACAATAGTTTCAATTGACTGCTGAGACAAAACTTTGTCGGGACTTCCTCAAAAATTATCGAAGCCTATTGATTTCTATTACATAATCATACCATCATCATCTAGTAAAATAGGTTTGTTTGTTTTTTATACTGAACAATTCATTTCATTTCTTGGCAATGTTAGACTGTTATAAACTACAAACCGGATTCGGTTGAAGTTGGGAAATTGTGTAAAATGTAAATAAAAACAAAATACAATGATTTTAAAAGCCATGAAATTCTAAGTTAATTATTATTTGGCAAAAAAAACAATAAAGTTTATCAGTTTGAACATTAAATATGTTGTCTTTGTAGTGTATTCAATTGAATATAGGTTGAAAAGGATTTTAAAATCATTGTATTTTGTTTTTATTTACATTTTACACAATTTCCCAACTTCAACCGAATCCGGTTTGTATAAATATGCAATGAGTTGTTGTGTGCTTTACAGAACTGAAAATGTAAATCAAGTGTAATTTCAACACATATTTGTCAGTGCTCAGGCAAACCATACATAGTAGAATTAGCCCCATATTTTGCATTAAAGTTTAATTTTAGTGAAAGAAAAAAGAGAAGGAGGGTGACACGCTGGTGCAGTGGTTAGCTCTAGTGCAGTGGTTAACCCTGGTGCAGTGGTTAACGCTGATGCAGTGGTTAACACTGGTGCAGTGGTTAGCTCTGGTGCAATGGTTAGCTCTGGTGCAGTAGTTAACAGTGGTGCGGTGGTTAACACTGGTGCAGTGGTTAGCTCTGGTGCGATGGTTAGCTCTGGTGCAGTGGTTAACAGTGGTGGAGTGGTTAGCTCTGGTGCAGTGGTTAGCTCTGGTGCAGTGGTTAACACTGGTCCAGTGGTTAACACTGGTGCAGTGGTCAGCACAGACAGAAGGTCTTTGGTTCAATTCCAACACCAGTAGGTGGTGTCTGTCTGTGTGGAGCATGTTTTTCCCGTGTCTGCATGGGTTTTTTGTCCGGGTTCTCCAGTTTTCTCCCACCATTCAAACACATGCACTGATAGGTTCATAGGTGATTCATTCTCAGTGAATGTGAGAGTGATTGTTTGTCTATATATGTTCAGTCTATGATCAACTAGAGAATCATACGAGGTGAACCCCGCCTACGCCTGTTGTAGCTGGAATAGGCCCCCAGTGACTCCCGTGACCCTAGTGAGGATAAAGCAGGTTCAGAAAATGAGATGAGAAAAAACAGAAGTGACAGAGAATTGTGAATTTTGAGTAAGAAAACAATGCACCCTTGTGTGTAATGCTGTTTTCTATGAGCAGAATTAAATCATGTTAACATTTGCCTACATAGAAATCTTATTAACCCTAAATGTGTAAATGTGTAGGAAGTGCGTGCAAATAATTTGTCATTAAAATTAAGTAAAAATGTGTAGTTTGCAGTTTGTATAAGCAGAGGTCGATCAAATACATATACTGTACCTCTGAGTTACACATATATATATTTTTAAAAGGTAAGACTCCCACATTTTTTTCCCACCAACGACTGATTTCCACAGAAGAGTCACAGATGTAACAGAAGTGAGATGGACAGGACTTTTACACAGCAGACATGCATTCTGGAATCAACCAGATGGTGACGCAGCGCTCCTTTTTAAATTCGGCCAGCAAAAAGGAGGTAGGAAGGGCATACAGAGGCACTGGAATGGATTCTGTAGCCGGCCACCGCGCCTTCATGCCCGCTGCTGCCAGCTTCCTGCCCAGCACCAGCTTTGTGTCTGCCCTGTTTTATGCCCGCCACTGCCCGTTTCACATGCACTGTGGTCGGCTTCATGCCAGCCCAACCTTGTGCCTGCCACAGCCAGCTTCATGCCCTAGGTGAAAATAGCATGTAGCCACAGAATCATGCTAGTGCCTCCATATGTGCCTGCTGTTTGTCCCGCGCTAAAGGTCACCATCATCAGAACGTCACACCTTGGTTGCTGAAGGAGAGGTGATCCCTTTACACCAGGGCTCTCAAACTCAGTCTTCAGTTTTCATATTGATTTCCAATGGGCCGGACCAGTAAAATGAAAACATAATAACCTATAAATAATGACAACTACATATTTTTGTCCCCCATTTAATATTTTTCTAAATTACCCAAATGCCAAAAATAAGTCATATTTCATAAGGGAAATAAGGGCAATTTTAACAATATTCTGCTTCAGTTCATCATTAGTCCATGTGTTTTATTATGGATCAGTTCTACAAAGACACTAAACTCTTAGTAACAGAATCAGAAAATGGTTCAAATTGTGTCTAATTTTCTTTAGACATTTCAGGTAGTTTCACATATTGTTACAGGATAGTTTGTAAATGTAAATATTTTCATAATTTAATATTTTTATGCAATAAAACAATGGAAAAATGATAAGTTGTCATCATTTATAGGCAAAGAAATAACTGAGAAGAAAATATGGAGTCATTTAAACAGTTATTATGCTCTTCATCCTATATCGGAACTATTGGCGGGCCGCATTTTCACCCCGGGGCCGCATGTTTAAGACCTCTGCTTTACACCGTGGTCCAGAATCAAGATTCCACCTTTACCATGGCTCTGTTACCACCTCCGGGGGTGTTACAAAGCTGTGATAAAGGTGGGACCAAATGATCCCACAATTTCATTGAGAGACATTCTGGAATGAAGGTGAAATATTTCCACAACAGAAGTTCTGTGTAAAAGGGGCTTTAGACAACCTGCACTACATGCACTATTCACACACAACATAAAAACATCAATACTGTATTGTAGATCATCTAGTCATGTACACTTTTCCACACCAATCGATATAAGGGCTGCATTATTACACTTATTGTATTGTTCTCTGGAGTGAAGTAATGCTGTTTGGTGGTTTTTGTTTTGTTTCTTTTAATATACCAAGAGAATGAAGGCACTGAACAGCCTTGTAATAATTTCTAGGCCTCATTGTGTAAGATGCTGCATGTGTCAAACACACAAACAGAGGTGCCACACATGTTATTATGTGCTGTACAACTATAAGCTGTGCTAGAAAATTACATGCTACAAAGAATCCATTCTCCTTCTGTCTCACCAGGGCTGTTGGCAAGTTTTCTCCCCAGTAAGCTCCATCCTGGAGGCAGTACAAGGTGGTGGAGGGCCAGTGCCAGGCTCTCGTCCAAACGTTCACACTCCTGCAGGGGAATCTGACACTCGTCCAGCAGCAGCGCCCTGTCCAGGCCGTCAGCCCGTCCTGCCGTGCTCACCTGTGGACAGGGCAGTTGCAAAAGTGAGTCTTGTTTGACTGAGAGCTGGACTTCAGCCTTCAGCCTGTGTCCCAAATGCTAATGAAGTTAGCTGTGGTTATGTATCTATCAATGCAAAGCTCAATTTCAGACTGCACTATGTTGACAAAACGTCTTTACAGATTATAAATGTGAAAACACGACAGGCTTTAACTTTGAGTGCTTGAGAAAGAATCATCTTGTCCTCCTCCCTGGCAAAGAAATTTCAGCAACAAAGGGATGATACATTGTGCTGAAGAGACTTCCTTAATTGAATACCACGAGCTGAGAGAACACACAATGACATGACAATTCTTTGTTTTACTGTCACTCTTCCCACATTGCTGCATTACCCGTAACCAATGGCAACAAATCTTCTCCTGTTCTCTTGCAAGCCAACGTTTTTTTTTTTCTTTTACCACAAACATGAAAATGTAAATGACTTGTTTTTGTTGCTCACCAGAAACTGGGCCATGTCAAAAGCCAAATCCTGGACAAAGCTGAAGCGATGCTCCGCCAGAGACACGTGACCCAGGCAGACCTTTACGTTCTCAGGGGTTTGAGAGACACCTTGGCTGACAGAGCACAAGGTGACCAACACCGCTTCACAGCAGTCATGAGCTACAAAGACAGGAAAGAGCACACAGTGAGACAATAGGAGAAAAACCATCAGGAAACGCTAAGGTCTATATAATGTGTTTAATGTTAGCCTTTTACAACACTTAGAGCAACTGAGGCTAAAACGCTTTACACTTGCAAGCTGCAGCAAGCTTCATATATAGTGCACTCAAAACATCAAACCGAACAGAATGAATGACAAAAGGAATGATAGGATCCACTCTGTAGAGTCACCTATTTAAGCCTTTCAGTGTTCACCAAAAGACTAAAAAGGATCCTGCAAGAAATATCATCCTTATTACTTTCATTCATATACTCAACTCAGACAAAGGCTACTTTCGTCAGGATATCATATGGTTGGATGTACCTTAAGTATGTTATTAGGGTCTTTTGTCACATGGAGGGGAATTTGGGGTTAAAATAATTTAAAATGAAGTCGCAGACTAATGTTAATATCCCTGCCTGAAGGGAAACATTCTCGCCTGATTCATGAGCAAATGTAAAATAAATACTTTAATATTGTAACTATAACAAAAGGATTCGACTCAATTTAATGTCTTACTTATTAAAACCAAAATGATAATACAAGAATATGTTGCAGTTAAATAAAGCATATATATCTAAATAAGTATAGTTATCACAATCAAAAGCACAGCTGTGATCATAGTCTACGTGTGTTGGCGAAGCACATCTAACAGAGAATTCTATAAAAGGTTCCCCATGGCTGCCTGCACACAGTGCTGACAGATTATCAGCTGCTAATTGACAATGGCAAAGTGATACGGGACTTCTTATCGGTCGACATTGGATAGACATCTACTAGAGCTGAACCGCTTCAGGGCCTCGAACAGGGGGAAGATTTCCACCATATCAGATAATCTTGTACCTTTAATCTTACATTCATTTGTAGTCCTTAAACTTTACTTAATTTAAGTGATTGCCTAAACCCTCTATTATAATGCTTTTCAAAAATAATCCAAGGTATCTACACTATATTATTCACTCACCTGCCTTGAAATATACTTAAGTGACATCCCATTCATAATGGTAATGACGATTTTTTTTGTATTAAATGTATGGCGTGGCAGCAGGGATTTTAATGTAGCACAGCGCCACAGCTAAACTTTACCAGTTTAAAGGCTGCATTGTTTAAAATCTGCTTCAGCACCAAATGACTTTGGACAAAGAGGCTCTGGACATTTCTATGGTCCCAAGTTTGTGGGAACAGTTTGGGAAATGGATGGCCCCTTCTTGTTCCAACATGACTGTGCACCAGTGTACAAAGTTAAGAACTGTACTGATGTGAACACAGTCCTGACCTTTGACCCCATACAACACTTTTGGAAAGAATTAGAGCACAGACTGGGTTAAGGTTAGAGACAAGGTTAGTGTTAGGGTTAGAGTTAGAGCCAGGGTTTGGGTTAGAGGCAGGCCCTTTTGCTCCTGGAGGAATGGTCCAAAATTCCCATAAACTCACTCCTAATCGTTGTGGAAAACCGTCCCAGAAGAATTGAAGCTGTTATAGTTGCAAAGGGTGAACCCACATCAGATTAAACCCATGTCAAATTAAACCCACTTCAGATTAAACTCTATGAATTAGGATGGGACTGCAAAATTCATATGCAAGTCAAGGCAGGCGAGTGAATACTTTGGACAGCATAGTGCATTTAAATGCAGACGCAGCCAGACTCACTAATGAGATGCTGATAAAAATGAATGTTTAAAAAAAAAATATATGCCTCCTCATATTCTTGCCTAGAAAGTGTTGGCTGTTTGATGTACTTTAAGTATAAGTTTTGGCCTCTTCAACCACTCAGCAACTCAATGATACACATTAAACTTTAAATCCTACGCATAAGGGCACCTCAAGCCAAAGCACTGATTCAGTGCATCTACAGTGATTTTCCCAGGCCACCTGGGAATTCTATCCTGCGACCTTCTTGTCGGTCACCAGCCCAGTCCTTTGGAGCTCTGTCCTGATGGAAAAAGCAGCAAAGCAGAACTAATCTGTTACAGGAGAGTTACACCTCTGCACACCCCCCCTCAGACGCCTGTAATTCAGTAACACTCTTAAAAAGATAACAGTTTAGCGTGTTCTGTTTTCATTTTTTAGTAGGTGAAAACCAGGAAAACCAAGAAAAAAATATTGAGATTGTCTCTTTCTGAATTCCTTTCTCAGAAATATTATCCTTGATCTCATAGATTACAAGAGTGTTTTTCAAACATGCACTATGAGACTAGGATATCAGTGTTGCCTTGTGTTGTGCTAGTTAAACTTGTTTACCACACTTGATAACAGAAAGGGCAAAATACATGATTGCGCAGAGTAAGTGTGATTTGCGGAGATGAATAAGTGGGTGATAAATGAGCCAGACTCTAGTAAAAGAGATGCGATTCCTCTCTCTCCAAAATACAACATTAGTTTTAAAATGAGGACAATGGTTGTAGATGATTAATCATTTGCTGCTTCGACTTTCGTCTACTGCTATAATAACTCCTGAATGCCCTGTGCTTTCAGTGTGATGTAAGACCACAATAACACCATCTCCTTTTTAAATACAGTTATTGCTCTGAAACTCTCCCACGGCAACAGAAAATGATGACTACAGAATAACAATCAATATAGAAGATATGAGTTTGTTGTCATTATCCAGTGACTGCCATTATATCAATGTGTCATATTTTATTATTTTCCCTTTTTGGAAAACATTGACTGTGCAAGTTAAATTCACTGCAAAAACAATGTGCTATCTACCAACACACACTAAATGTAGCTAAATAAATGTATTATGTATTAAACACTGCAGTTGAAGCTGCATTTCCACAGGTCCATTAGAGCTGAAGCTGCAAAGGACTGCAGGTCGGGTGGCTTACCGGGACACAGCGCCTGCAAGGTGTCATGGCTGCTCCTTAGGGTGCTGGTCAGGTGCCTCTGTGTGCTGCCAGTAAACAGCAGGAAGTAGTCCACGCCTTCTTCATCTGCAGCCAGCTCTTCATCAGCGAGCTGCACTGTGATAACACACCGCCCCTGCAGACAGACAGACAGACAGGTGGTAAGACAGAGGAAGATAAAAAAAAAACACAAAGCAAAACAGAATGATGTAAATACACTGAAGAAAAACTAAATTTGGACAATCCAGACAAATGTACTTATTGAAATATCTTAAAATGGAGGAAACAACAAATTATTATAGATGAAAACAGTGTATATCAGGAGTCTCAAACATGCGGCTCTGGGATTAAATGCGACCCGCCAAAGGTTCCAATGTGGCCCATTGCTTGAATTTGCAAAGTGCTAAAATTCCACAGTCAAGGCTGTGGAACTGATTTTAGTCCAGGTTCTACATACAGACCAATAACAGAATAACCTACAAAAAATAATGACTCCATATATTCTTCTCAGTTTGATGTGGAAAATAATATTTCATTCTGCATAAAAATACCTTAAAATGTGTGTCTCTGTTTTAGCACAAAAAATAACATAAAACTATGAACATTTTTACATTTACAAACTGTCATATAACAATAAAATGTGAAAAACCTGAAGAGATCTAAACAAATTAAAATGTCTAAAGAAAATTAAGCCCATTTTGATCCATTTTCTGCTTCTGTTCGTAAGTGTAATAAAACATATGGACTAAACTAGAAGTTAAATTAGACATTAAGAAGTTAGAAGTCTAAGTATAAAAAGGCAAACAAACGCCTATTCTGCCTAAGGAAGTTGTCATCATTCCATATAGACAGGAAGCTGCTCACAGTGTTTTATACATGTTTTATAGAAACTATAATGTCTTTCAGCCTAGTGTAGTGGTTCAATAATCTGCCCCTAAAAAATTAAAATTCACTTAGTCAGATTGTGAAGTGGGCCAGTGAAATAATTGGAGAGAAACAGCTTAATTCAGAATCCTTCTACAAAAGGCAATTAGAGAGACTAGTGGGGTCCATCTTTAATGATGCATAACATCCACTATTCAATGAATTTCAGCTTCTCCCCTCAGGTCGCAGGTTCAAAATGCCTGTGTGCAGAACCAAAAGATACAAATGCAGTCCCGTCCCATCAACTATAAGATTGTATATATACTGTATATATATACAATCCCAGTTAATCTCAATCTCTCCCAGCAGACCTCCGTAACTGTGACTTTCTCCCTACCTTCTTAAACAGACTCAAAACTCACCTCTTCCAAATTGCATACTCTCCATAATCCAAATTTTCCTTTTCTTCGCTCTTTCCATTTATTTCATCTAATTCATTTATTTTTTTCTGCCACAGCCACCTGTTTTTATCCATGTAGTTTTGGTTTTTAGACCTGTTTATATACTGTTTTTATTCTGTTTGTTAAGTGCCTTGAGAGTTTTGAAAAGCACTGATAAATAAAATGTATTATTATTATTATTATTATTATTAATAAATACATCCAAAAACATCACAGTTAATATAAATAAATCAAGGTGCGAACAGTTTTTATTTTAGACCTATTACTTCCCTTCACCTGTAGGTAGCTAAGATATGCTCCATCATCCCTAAAATGAATGAATAAGTGAATGATTTTCTGTTGAGAGCACAAAGCTTATATTAGGCATCAGCCACAATCACAGATGAATTCTAGACACAAAGTAGGTGGAAAAATATTGATTTGGTAGGGCGGCACGGTGAAAAAGTGAAATGAAAAAGCAATTTTAAAAAAATACAATAATAAAAAACTTTAATTCAATCTCAGTACAAATTCATGTTTTCACCACGTTGTACATATGTTTGTTAGCTGATCCAAAACCAAAGTTATATCTGTGGTTGGTTGATAATGGGTCTCCCTAGTAATACAGAGTTCTGATTATTGTTCGAGAACTCCTACATAATGTCTGTACAGCCTGACACACAAAAGAAACACTGTTGAGCTTCATGATCAACCCAAAAATGCTACTATCTTGGTCCTCTTCTCCAGCTGAGGCCAAACGAGCCCATTTATCTCAGGGAACATTCACTTTCCCACAGAGAAAATTTTAATGTCCCGTCCAGACAACAAAAACATCTAAAACATAACATAATACCCAATGGAACAAGAACGTTGTGTCCGATACAGCGTTTCAATAAAAGTGGTTCATTAAATGCTCTTGACATGACATCTCCTCAAATCTATTTTTCAAAACTTGAGCAGAAAAAGTCACACGACTGGACCAGTTTGTTCCAAAGTATTTAGAATGTCTAAAATCTGGCTAAGAAGTACAGAATGTAAATGCTTTAAATGGTCTGCACTTATATAGAGCTTTTCCACCTTCATGGTGCTCAAAGCGCTTCACATTAGCCTCACATTAACCTATTCACACACACACACACACTCAGGGTTCAGTGTCTTGCCCAAGGACACTTCGACATGTGGACAACCAGAGCCGGGACGCAAACCTCTCGGTCATTGGGCGACCCACTCTACCAAATGAGCCACAGCCGCCCGTAGAAGAAGGGTTTTCAAATACTCAGGGTGGGGCTTCCCCTAGGGGCTGCCAGACAATTATCTTTGCTGTTGTTTATTGTTTCTGACTTGCTGAACCTGTAGCACTTTGAGATCTGTTTCAGATGTAAAGTGCACTACAAATAAAATGTATTATTATTATTATTATTATTAATTTTAGATTTATTAAACCTGAATAAAAAATAAAAACTGTGTAAACGTTGTTAGCTAACTACACAACGTCCCAAAAATCACACCTCAAGTGAAAGTGAGAAAGGACACAGAGTCTGGGGCGAGCAACATACCAAGGAAGACTGAGTCTAATTATTTAAAGTTTGCCTTTTCATGGATTGGTCCTGACGAAGGGTTTTTTTTAATAGGAAATTTAATGAATTATGGATGTTTTAAAACACACAAAGATGTAAATATATGAGGGAAAAATGTTAAAAGCATACACAGATGTGTAAAAAAAACTGTTAAAAATACAGAAAAATGTTAAGACATGTTAAAGGAGATGATTAAATGACATACACAGATGTTAAAATATGTTTTAAAATATGTTTAAAAACACGCACAAATGTTAAGATATGAGGGAAAAATGTTAAAAAATATATAGAGATGTGACAATGTGTTTAAAATGTGTTTGTGTATTCTGTTAAAAATACACAAAAATGTTAAGATGTGTTAAAAAAAAACAGATGTTGAAATTTCTTTAAAAAAATGTGTAAACAACAGACAAAGGTACGTCACACACATCTAGAGATGAAGATAAAGATGTTTAAAATGTAAAAGAAATAAGAAATAAATATAATGTCATGTAAAAACTACAACTGTTCATGATTCACTTGTTTTTGTGTTGCATTGTAAAAACTTGTAACCTGTTAGTTAAATCACCAATTAAAAAAAAACCTATTGGGAAAAAATAAGTAAATAAAAAAAATAAAAATAAGTTTTTATAAAAATGCTTGTTGGAAGAGGGGTCTGCTTTTCAGGTGTTTTAGGGTAGGATCCCTATCCCACCATTTGAAAAGCCCTGCCTTACAATCTAGATAAGCAGTGAGGAACATTCCCATTTTTAGCAGAAGCCTGACTGTTCTAAACTCTGCACAGGGACAAGAGAATGACACAAGTAAAGAACACACACACACATACACACAAAAACTTGATTTTGAGCGGAAGGATGTCTAAAATTTGATTAGAAATGTAAAATCCAATCAAGTGCTGTCACTAAAGATGCATTGAGGTTGATTGTGAAGCAAGGTGTGAATTGTAATCAGTGGACTTATAAGTGGATCCAGTTCCAGACTAGATATGTGGAAAGTGAATCTGCAAGCATCGTCTCAAAACTACACTTCCAACCATTATACTGATGAGTCACTGTTAATGTAGTAATGATTTATTGATATTAAAACGTTACACATCACACCATTAACAAAGTGGGAGACAACAGGCAGTGATGAAGTATGAAGGAGCAGCTTGACTTTGTGCCAACAGACTGAAGTTCCATCAAACCAGGGAGGATCCTAAACAGTATTTTCGACAATTAGAAAACAACATAATTAAAAGCACCATTTCTTTATTAAATGGTAAAGGGACTGCACTTATAAAGCACTTCTTCACCTTCATGGTGCTCAAAGCGCTGTACATTAGCCTCACATTCACCCATTCATACTCAATCACCAGTAAGGTTTCTAAGGTTCTGTCAGTCCTACTGGGAGCCTATCAAGGTTCAGTGTCTTGCCCAAGGACACTTCGACATGTGGACAGCCAGAGCTGGGACACCCTTCAGTCATTGAACGACCCCCCCCTCAACTAAGCCACAGCCACCCCAGTTAGTGTGTTTCCTTCATTTGTACCCATTAAAACTCCAGATATTCTTTCAAGATTATCTAAAAAGTGTGACCGGGCTTAATCATTATTAGCAAAATTAATTCTATTAAACTTTACATGAAAAAAACAAACTGCAGTTTGTTTTATTGTTATATTGAGTTGATGATATTTTAAAGGTGTCATTCCCCTGAAAACCACTTTTCCACGCCCTTTTGGAATCTGATGGGTCACCCTGAATTACCAACACATGCTGCCTTTGAAAGTGGTTTGTCACCTCCACTGGCTGCATACCGCATTCACAGAAAACAAGAAGAGGAACGAGGGACCCAGAAAAAGCCGGTAGATCTGATGGACTTTAGCGTCACCCACATGGGGTTAAACCCATCCCCCATTGCAGCGAATCTGAATTAGCATTAGCATTAGCATCTCCAAGAAAAGACCACTCCACAGTAGGTGATGCACAGACTTGAAAAAATGGCGGCTCAAACTGGTTCATGTGCTCTCTGTGGAAATAAAGCCTCGTTTTTTTTCCCTGCACATTTTCAGAACAAGCAACGGCACGAAACCTAGCTGGATGCTACTCTGGTAAAGGTAAATACATACAGAGAGCAGGACGGGAGGGGGGAGTGTTCCTTCACACATTCTGAGCCAATCAGAGACGCCTCATGGACATGTATGAGGAAGTACCGGTAAACTCTGTTGTTCCACCTCAAGTCATTTTTCTACCGTGAAAAAACAGCTTGAAATGAAGTAATCCAGACGTTTTTTAAAACAGAACCAACACACAATGTCTTCAATAACAATGGAGAACACAGCAATATTAATGAAATAACCATGGAATGACACCTTTAATTATTTATCAATTGCATTTTACAAATTTTTTGTTTGAATAATAACAGAAGAAAATCACTGAGTAGGATTTTTTTATTTCGATTCTGTCACAGAGTAAAAAAAAAAAGGGAAAAAAAACAACATTCAAGGAAGAAGGATACTAAATGTAAAGAGCATCCAAACAATATCAACAATATTAGTTAATATAAACCATAACAAGTACATG
Source organism: Siphamia tubifer (assembly GCA_020466265.1). Classification (NCBI taxonomy): domain Eukaryota; kingdom Metazoa; phylum Chordata; class Actinopteri; order Kurtiformes; family Apogonidae; genus Siphamia; species Siphamia tubifer. The sequence continues at coordinate 22,786,791 of CM035785.1, read as the reverse complement.
TTGTATAACACTAAAAAAAGCTGTTAATTGATTATATTTTATCAGTAAAGTCAAATATGTATAAATCATTATCCAGATATTTAGGAATATGAATTAATTCCACCTTAGTACGACTAAATGCTTTTTTGCAGATCTATCTTGATTAAATTTTTCCAGATAACTAGTAAATATTGGACAGTTTTGAAAATTAAAAAATAAAATAAAATTAATTTGGATTTACTCAAATGTGCTAAATCCAAAATAATTCAACTATTAATTTAATTATTTTGGATTTAATTATGTTTAAATTTACTTCATAAAATGAATAGTTTTTAATCAAAGTTGAAATACTTAAAATCCATTAAATTATTTTAATTGTCACTTTATTGCTATAATTTATTTAAGTTGACAATGGTCAAACTTTTCTGAGTGCAGTTCTTGTTCTGATATGAGATGTGCTGTTGGCTTCATCAGTTTGTTTTACTTCTGACAACAGCTTCATTCTGACAGTGACAGCATGTAGACAAGAGGAAAAAATAAAAATAAAAGAAGCAACAGCACACAGATGAGGCTTAAAACCACAACTTCAAATTTAAATGATATAAGTGTTATTGTATGGCAACACATGTGAAATGGGAGGTGAAAATACAATTATGCAGTGTTTTACTGCAGAGGCTGTTCTTTTTTTCTACGATGACAATGAGCTGTTGTGTCTGAGGGTTGTGTGGAATGGTGTGGTGTCGTCTGAGGACACATGGAAAAGCAACAAAGAACAGCGATATTGTTCATAATTAGCTGCTTTCCACTGGGGGGGAGGGATAGTTGACAATAGCCCTGTTTACTGTTTAGTTTTTATTCCTGTTTATTTCAGAATAAAGTTTCATTCCTCTTTCAGATAAACCATGTAAACACCTAATTCCAGTTGAAAATGCTAATTCACAATTAAAATGAATTCAGAATAAAGTCACAGGTTTATTCTGATCTTAATTCTGAATTCAATAATTCCTCTGACATGGAAACGCTTAATTCCTCTTTAACCTGTCTTTCTACACATACTCCTGGTCTCGTCGCCATGACACACATATTTGGTGTTGATGCACATATTCCACTGTGGGCATTAGTTTGTTGATTCCTATGGTTAAATGGGCTGAGTTGCTGCTTTGTAATCATCACAAAAATAAAGTCAAACATCCCATGTAGTATCTGGTCTAACATGTTGATACTTGAAAACCAACGCAAAACAGGAAGTGGATGCCATAATTTTCTCCCAGTAGACATCCAAACGTTAAGCGGCCATTCTGTCCAATCGAAACCCTCTGTACCACTGGCTCTAAAAGATCAATTAACTAGAGCGGAATATTACCGTTTCCATGGAAACCTTTATTCACAATTAACATGTCCATATAAATTGAAAGAAAGAGCTTTAATTCTGGATTATTTTATTCCAAATAAATAATTCAGAATTAAAAATTATCATGTAAATGTAGCAAGTGAAAAGTGTATAACAGGACATGTCATCGTGTTAAATCCAACCAGTGCTGCCTTCTTTCCAACGGCCCTCGTACAACCTGGAGCAGCCCAACGTGGCCGGTGTCACCAAAGGCATGAAAAGCAGGAGGTTAAAGGTGCTTCCTGCGTTCTCTTGTAAAGTGTTGCCTCAGGGCCGCGTCTACATCGGGGGGGGGGGGGGGGGTTGACAGCAGCGAGGCTAACCAGCAGCCTTGGGATCATGGAGTCTCTGTTTGGCGAGCCACTGCTGCTGAGTAATGCAAGGGCAAAAAATGTGTTGAAAGGTGGCCACACGGCGCCCAGAGGCCATGGGAAGAAAAACAGCCTGCAGTTCCCTTCTGAGACCCAAGGCTGAATGTAGTGTGGAGGATGCAGACTTTGCTATGCAAGGAGGGTCTGAGCTCTAACAAGCAGAGCACAGGCTCTGGCGTAAATGAGTTGTAGATGGGTAGAAGCCAGCAGGCATGACATTCTCTCCATTAAAAACTCATCTCTTATCCTGAGCCCAGACTGGATATTAGTTGGTGCTTCTGAACGGATTGGTACCTCAGTGGATTGGTGAGTTTGTACTCCATGTGAAAATGAAAACATATTAGTGTGAAATAAGCAGCACATTCACGGTATGAACAAAAGAGAAGCTGAAGGAGAAATGGGTTTCTCAGCGC